>VXAK01023216.1:56045-144803 GCA_013399435.1 Arenaria interpres | reverse complement strand
CCCCGGGGGAGGGGGGGGGGTCAGCGCCGGTGGGAACCGCGGCCGGTCGGGAAAGGGCTGTGGGGCGGAGGGGAAAAAACCCCAAAACCAAACAAACCCTCACGGGAAAGAGGGGAAACGTCCCCTTTTTGTTTACAGCCACCGCGAAACAAAAGCAAATAACGGGGCTGAGAGGAGGCGATGGGATCGCTTGGGGGTTGTGAGGAGGCACCAGTTGGGCTCTGATGCGCTGGAGGAGCGGGCGGTGCTGGGGGGGTGCTGCCCTTGAGGACAAAACTTTGCCCAGGAAGACTGAAAGCAAGATAAGCAAATAAAGGAAAAAAAAACAAAAAAACAAAACCAAACCAAAAAAACCCAACAATCTCAAAACAAGCCTGGTGCTCTCAAGGCTGCCCCGGGGCAAGGGGCAACCGGGGTCCCGGTTTGGTGGCCCCCGGCGCTCCCTCTCCTCGCCTCTTCCAGGGATGGGAACTTGGAAGCTCTAGGGTTTCTCTCCTCGGAAGTGTTTCCACTTTCTGGTTGTTTTGGTGGAAGCAGGCTCAAACGAAAAACAACAGAAACACCCAGCTCTGCTTGTTTGGGGTTTGAATGTTCTGCTCGTGGTTGGGGTTTTTGTTTTTTTGCGGGCCGAGCTGCGCGGTATTTGCATGGGCATCGGGAAGTGAAATCAGTGAGAACCAAATGAAATGGGGTACTTTGTCCGCCCTACCCGGCAGCCCCCGTGTTGACAAGCCGACAGCAAATTTGTCTTTTAGTTTTGAGCAACGACGGGTTCTATTGGTAAAAGGGAAAGGAAATTTCCCGGGAGCCGAGGGCACGCAAGACTCCGGTTTAACTTTATTCAAGCATTCGAAGATAAATAATGCATAATGCTAACATGAGTTGTGGATCTCTGCTGTGCCAGCACCCTGCTTATCCGGCCACTGCCTTTCCCTTCTCCCACTGGAGTTTTGTTCCAGGGCAACGGTGGGGGGTTTTTTTGTCTGTTTGGCCTCTTTGTGTGCTGGGGGAGCTGCCGTGGCTGGGGGCAGCCGGGGGCGAGGTGTTGGGGCCCGAAACTTGGAGCAAAGCGTGTTTTTGCTGCGTGCACGTGGACGCGAGGACGTCGCCGCTCGTTTGCGGAGTCAGGAGACCTTGGTCCTGCAAAGCGGTGGGGTGGGAAGCCCCCACCCTGTGGTGAAAACCAGCCCCCGGCAGCTCTCGTGCCGGCGCGGAGTAAATAACCACACGTACTGATGCCTCTTCCCGGGGTGGAACAATGCTGTGAGATTTCCTCTGAGCTTTCCAGGCTATAAACTGATCAAACTGTCTTCCGTACAGACTGATGTTTCCAAATATAAGCCGGCGCGCTGGAGCTGTAGATGTGCAGGGACTCCTGCTTTCTTAGAACGTGCTGAGAATGGCATACTGTGTGTTGGTTTTTTTTTGTTTCTTTTAAGGAAATATTATAGCCCCACAAACCTAATTTCGGTTCAGCTATGTCCCCTGTGGGGAACGAAGAATGGGTTTAAAGCTGGTAGCGGCGATCCGGGGAAGGTCCCAGTGGTCGTTTGCAAAGGATGCTCTTGCCGAGGGCAGGTGTTGCTCGTTGGAGGTGAGGGTTTACAGCCCAGCTGTCCTTAATGAAATTGTTTTCTGGCTGCTTTCCTGGCTTCAGGAGGAGTGTGGAGGGGCTGAATCGGGTGGCTTTGGTGGTCACCTCTGTGAGAACCTGGTGGTTGGCAGAGCCTGGTGTGGGAGTGGGTGCTCCGGCCAGGCTCAGCTGATGCTTGTCCTTGGCCAGGATGGGACTCAAATCGACCCAAACGTGAGTTTTCATACTTGCTCTTCTGTATTTGGTGTTTCTCTGGCAATTCCTGAGTTGGGGAACCTGGTTTCTCCCCCATGGTAGATAAAGGCAGGAGGTTGCTCTTCACCTTCTATGCATCTGCGGCGTGGGTAGCCCAGGGAGGTGGGGTCCGAGCCCAGCCGAGGTGGGGACAAATGTCCCCACAGGTCTCGGCGAGCCATCCAGTCTCTCTGGGCCAAATTTCAGAAGAAGAGTGTAGGAACCCATGTTTGTCACACAGCTGCGATGCGTTCAGACACGGGGCAAGGGATGTGCAAGGCAGAGTGTGCCTAGAAACTTCAGAGGCTGTTTTTGATGATAAATGCACATTTTCCCTGGCTGGGCTGGCTAACCAGCCGTCTGCCTTACTCCACAGATTACTTTTTTTTTTTTTTAAATTATTCAGTCAAAATGCCAGGGGGCAAGACACTTGTGCTAGACTTGAAACAGCCAGTAATACTCTGTCATCCACCTTTCTCTGTGAATTAAATGGGGTCGTGCAGGTGTGTAACGAGAAACAGGTTTTTGCCCGAGGTGAGCATCGTTTCAAAGGCTGGAGGTGAAATCACAGCTCTCTGCAGAGAAACGCTTGAAGACCCAGACGCTGTTTGGTGTTTGTTTGGTGGGTTTTGTTGTTTGTTTTCCTTTTAATTTATTTATTTGTTTTAATCTCCCTCCGTGCTGATTTGTTTCTCTGAAGGTGTGCTGCGTGGTGAGGTTTGAGCAGCGGGTCCTGGTCTCAGCACAGCATGAGGTCTGTCTCCATCCTCCTAAAACCTTCCAGCAGGGAAAGCAGGCTGCTGGAACGGCCAGGCTGGTTGTACAGCAGTAGTTTACTACTTGATGGCTAAATAAATATATGAGTAGAATTGCCTCATTAGGTTGCAATCTTAATTTGCTTTATTTTGATGCTGAATTGCAGAGACCCGAGCCGGGTGCTTGGCAGTTCCTGCTAGGGTGGGATGACCCAAAGCTGCTGAACCTCCACAGAGACTGACAAAATAAGCAGGAAAAAAAAAAAGTCAAGTCTTAAAGCCCAGCTCTCTTCTGAGAGTCGGTGGACGTGAGGCCAGTTCTGATGAGCCCGGAGTAAAACTTCATTTCTGCTAATTGCTCTTGCTGTAGAGGTTGTGTCTGGAGAGGTGGGAAGTGGGATGTGTGTACTTGCCCTCGGTACTTATTGATCATCGTGTCTATTACCGTGATTGGATTTTGGGGGGTTGTAATTCCAGCTGGTTTGCCAGCCAACTGCGGGAGGGTGATGCAAAGAACATCTTTATGGGCAAATGGGAGCAGACGTGGCACCCTCAGGCTCGCAATCCCTGTCCCCAGCTCTCGGTACAGCATTTCCCCCCATCCCTGCTCGGAGCCGTCTCCAGGACCCCGCTTCTCTCCCTGCTCCCCTGGTGCTGACTTCCAGTCCTCTGGCACTGTCTGCTGCCCCTGCTCTTGCATCCCAGGCTCCTTTTGGGAGTGGGATGGAGAAGTCCGAGCTTTAGATTTTCATCGATAATTAGGTTTGAATCGTAATTTTGTTAAGTCTCTGGTCAAATATAAATTAAATGACTCTTCACTTGCGTTGCAGCGTGGTGAGGCATAGAAAATAATATGTGCAATAAAGAATTGCACATTTGGGTGAGGTTGATATTCAGTGGTGTGTGGTTGGTGGGGTTTTTTTTAATATTTTTTTTGCATTTGCCTTAGATAAAACATAGTCTTTCCTGATAGGGGCTTCACGTACTGTTCAAGTTGGGAAGAGAAGCTCAGGAGAGCCCTGCTGGAGGCTTCTTTGTGCAGGGGGGTCTCTGGGCAGAAACCTCCTGGGGATGGATCAGTTTTGCCAGACACCTTTGTGAGTGTGGGATTGATCAGGAGTTATCCTTGAAGATGGAGGAGACTGGAGCTGCTTGCAGGGTGCCAGGTCACTGTCCTTTCTCCAGTGGCATGCTGGCACCCAGGTGTCTGCAGACCTGGGTCAACCTCTTGGCACTTGTGGCGATGCCATGGAGGGCTGTATGGAAATGTATATCTCTTGGCAAAGTGTTTGTGTCACCGGTGCCTGAGAAGCAGGAGGGAAAGTGAGTGTGCAGGGCGCCACAGGGGCTGGCACCATCGCCAGCGTGTCCAAGGGCTCTCAGCCTGCCCTCCGTCCCAGCTCCAGGAGAGTTTCTGCTCTTAAATCTCAGCAGCTGAAGGCAATGTGGGTTCTTTCAAGGGAAAACAACTAAGAAAAAAAGCAATAACCCCCCAAATCCTGTCCCATCTTCCCGTTGCCCTGTCCTGCCTGTATAAGCACACTGTGGCAGTGTTCTCTGTATATTTAGGCAGATGGAGGGTGGTACCTGCACCAAAACAGTTGTGCTCTTCTAGGGCTCGATCGTGTGATTTGTTGTAAGGTGGGGACTCCCACTGATATCGTGTTGCACTCACCCGTCCTTTAAGGTTGGCCTGGACACTGCTAAATATCTCTTTTTCCTGCTTCAAAATCTGCTGGACACTTGGAATGAAGCAGCCCCACATTTAATGCCTGTATTTGTGTGTGCACAGAGTCCAAGTTAGCAGTAATGGTCAGCTCATTAAGGATTCTTATTTTGAAGCATATTGTCATCTCTCTAGAGATCATCCATCTCGGTCTGCAGTGCCTGCAGGTTTTATTAGGGCTCTTGAGGCTGATGAGACCCAGCAGACGTAATTGGTGCGATGCCTTGGCTGCCCACCGCTCCGTTCTGCTCTTATTAAGGGACCACACAGACAAGTGACTCCCTCGGTGGATGGATGGATGGGCGGATGGATGGGTGGAAAGCCCGGCACCTGACTGAGCTGTCAGGCAGCTTCATGGCTGTTACAGCCACGTGAAGCATTATGGCAATAATTTGGTATCAAAGTCCTGTTTATTGATGATGTAAGTGCTCATTTGCCATGACAACTGGGAGCAGGTGGTTTGTAGCGGCTGCTTCCCCCAGGTGTATGGGAGATGAAGGCATGCTGGCGTGCTTGGTACTGGTGATTATTCACAAGGCTTTGGGACTTTTTAACGTGCCACTTGAAGGCTTTATAGCTACAATGCTTGTAATTACTTCCACGCGTCATGATAGTAGTTAGATATAATTCAGTATAATCGGAGCTGACTGGGTAGGTGGGTTGTCTGAGCAAGGTCTGCATCCCTGCTCTCTGATTTACCCTGCGCAGGTCCTCTGGCTTTTTATTTACTCTCTGCTGCTTGAAATTGAGATCCGTTCCAAAAACGGCTATAAAAAATGGCCTCATTACATATCACTGTTTACTGTGTCTCGGTGACTTCCCGTTCGGATGTGCTGAGCTTTACAAAGGGAGAAAAGGTGCTCTGTCTTGTACGGCCGAACCCGTGAGCTCCTTGCAAATAGGAGCTAATTTCAGGCTTCCTTCCCAGCAACCCCCCCTCATTCCTCCTGTGTGTCAAATAGCACCCTAAAACCTTGTGTTAGCTACAGGCAGTGCCCTCTTTTTTGCTGCTTGGCGAGGTTTTAAGATATAGCTGAACCTGCAGCTGAAGGCTCATATGTATTCTGTTGGGGCAGAAGAAGGCGGAAAGTGTTAGATGGATCCTGCTCCTGTGCCAAGAAGCATGAAAAGCAGTGAAAACTTTTCTCCCCCCCCACCCCTCGCCGCCTTGAAAGATTGAGGAGAGCTAAATACCTGCATTAAATACCTAGGAGGAACGAAGTGTCCAATGAATGGATGCCTTTAAAAACACAAAGCCAAAAAACCCAGTTAACTTGGTCGCTTTTCAAGTTGGGACCAGGCTTGGAAGCTGCCTTCTCTCTCAGCAGCATGTTGATGAGCTGTAAAAGAAATGCTTGGCTTCTCCATCCTTCTCGGTGGCCATCCTTCGTGCTGGGTGTGCCACCAGGAAACGGGGTGCCTTGCTGCTCGGTGCCTCCAGGGAGAAAGGGGCCAGTTTTCGGCAGTGGCCCTTGTGATGCTTAATTCCTGCGGCTGTGTTTGAGGCAGTTGGGTGAGGAATTGGGGCTGCAAAAATTTGGGCTAGATCAAGCAAGATATGAGCCAAGGATGAGGTTATATCGAAGGGTTGAGCATCTCCACCTCGCCCGTGCCCTGCGGGATGGTGCTGACCCATCACCCCCTGTCATGGCTCATGGGAGCCCCTGGTCAGTAACTGTGGACCCTTTGCTTTCTTCAGCTCCTCTGGAGCCAGAAGGGACCTGATTCTTGGCGCTGAGGGAAATGTTGCTTCAGACTGACCTGAGGGCAAATTTTTGATCCGCTGCTTTGTCCCCTCTTAAAGAGACAAGACTTTTTTCCCAGTGTTGGAGCTTTTTCCCTGCAATACTTCTCCATTTGATTTCCTCCTAAGCCTTGCTTATTTAGTGGTGTCTCAAATACGCTCATCCCACGTGTTCCAGCAGCCCTGGGAGCACCGGGATCCCATGGATTTAGGGCAAAGTGTGAGTGAGGGGGTGGAGGGTTTACTGTGCATTTAAGGTGTACGTGGTGGCGTGGAGAGGATTAATGTGGAGGGGGGGTAAGTACAGTGAGCTGGGCAACACCTCTGGGAAGTGAAGACTGTCTCTGCTTTGATTTTTAAAGCATGGATCCACCTTCTTTGAGTTGCACACAGCTTATTTTTAGTTTTGTGTATTTTCCTCCTGCTTCCTTACACTACCCTCGGCATCAGTTGGTTCCCTTGGACTCTCAACGATCTTAAGATGAGTCCCATGGCTGCCCTCCCAGCAATCAGCCCAGCGCCCCGGATCTCTGATCCCACCCAAAGACTTGCTCTGGTGCCGAGTCCATCTGTCTGCCCAGCTGTCCGTGCAGCATCCCGGGACCTGTGGGGCTCAGTGGGTGAATGCTGGCCCCAGGCAAAGCCTGGTCTTGTCCCTGCTGCCACCCTGCCATGAGTCACCCCAGCTTCTCCTGCCGGGATTAGCCCGAGGGCTCGCATTATGGGCATGTCCTTGGGGTGACTCACGTGTTACCCTACAGCAGCCTCCTGGTTGTGTTCCAGAAGTGTGTCCTGCTTCCTTATTCTAAGCTGTATTCCCTCCGATGCTCCTTTTACGCAGAGGGGAAAGGACCTTCTTTTACAGGAGAACTATTAATTACAGTCTGCTTTTGACAACTTCAAACTCGGCGTTAATGAAATTACTTTTCCCAGTGTTGTATTTCCCCTGCAAGAAAAAGCCTGGAAAAAGGTCTGTTTCTAATAAAACTGACATTTCCCCACCACCCCCCCCCCGCCCTGCCTCCCTTCATGTTTTCTTTGGTTGCAGCTCAGGGCTGTGCTTCATCCGATGATACAACTCGAAGGCAACCACTCCTTGCCCTCCACCCTCCGGGATGGCCCGGAGCCTCCCGGGTGTGCAGCGGAGGGGCCGGATGGGCTGGGGCTCTCCAGCTCCCTGCAGGTGGGGGTTTTGGCCAAAACAACCAGCAAAGCACGTACCTGCCCGTAGAACAACCTCTGCTGCTTTAGCACCCGCTGCCCAGGTCTCCTACAGCTTGGGTTTGTGGGTGACCTTGCAGCTGCTGAGCCCTGTGATTGCGATCTTATTCCTGTGGGTGTTTTGTACCACTGCAGCTTCTGGGAGTGTTTGACTGGGATCCTGTTCTGGACCAGCTCAGCCCTGTTGGGTCCAGTCCACGTCAATGGTAAGGTTTAGCTAGGATGACCTAACCTGAAAGCTTTTCATGGGGGCACATCATCTATAACAGGTAATGGGACCATCCGAGTCCTCTCCTCTTGTGGCAGAGGCTGTTCTTGCCTCTAGCTAAAGCCAGAAGGACTCTACCATAGAAAGAACTGGAAAAAATACGGGTGCGGATGGGTCGGGCTGTTAATCAGTGTCTAGGCTCAAAGCCCTGTTGGCTCTGCAAAAAAATCAGTTATCCCCAGGAGAAGCCACTGAAGCGTAGTAGTTTACTGGCCATCAAACTTCCCAGCCTGTCTAACAAGTCCTGCAGAACAAGTTTTGGAACGTCTCTAGTTTTAAGAGGCCTTTTCTTTTGAAATCCCCAAAACAGTTGTTTCAACCCGATGGGAGGGCTGCAAGCCCTTTCCCGTCACAGAGCGAAGGACAGAAGATGCCGCCTGCCCATTGTCTCCCTTCCGTAGCAAAAGGTAACGTGAAATCTATTCTTCTGGTTTCGTAACCCGTGGGCCTGCCCCGTCTGGACAGCGAGGCTTCAGCTGGAAGGTCCTCCTTCGCCTCCTTGGAAAGCCACCAGCCTGAGTCATATCCTGACTCGCTCTGCTCCTTTGGCTCCTCGGTGGAGCGAACTCCTCCGTCCCTAGACTCTCTAGCGTTGCCCGTGGTAGGGACCCAGTTGTAAACCAGCTTTTGTTTGCCGTGGTGCCTTCTCAGGATTGAATTTGCCAGGCTTGCTGGACCTGGGCACCATCTCCCACCTTGCACGGTGCCCTGCGTTGCCCTTGTCAGGAGCTCCGTGACTCTCTTCTGGTCGGTGCTGACAGCTGACCGGGTGGTGAACCCGGTTCGGCAGAGGGGCCGGGGGGGAGATGCTGACGGCTGGCTGTGATAAGATGTGATGAGAGTGACGGTGGCGAGGTCGGGAGGGATTCGCGCCTCCCCGGGCTGTGCTGTCCTCCCTTCGGCAGCGAGCTCCCTGCCATCCGTCGGGGACCACGGCGTGGGGCAGCTGCCTGTCCCTGCCTGCATCCTCAGGGGCTGAGCTCCCTTTGAGACGCCCCAAACGAGTGGGGATTGATAAACGGGGAGAGGGGGAAGGTTAAAAGGTTCCCATAGAGGAAATTTACTCTTTTTCTCTTCAAGCATACGCTTCAATACTGGTGGAGGGAGGGGGGGGGAGTAAATTGGCTCTTTTCTGGCATTCATATCTTTTGTTGTGTTTTATAGTGGTTTACAGCTAAATGGAACATCTGGTATTTGAAAGGGGCTGAGAAGGGAACAGAGGAGGCTTGTAGATCAAGAAGGGGAGGAGCAGGAGAAGTGATTTGTGTTTACTGCTGCAAACACAGAATTATCTGTGAAATCCGCTCAATTCGTGTGCATGACCAAAGTCTTCGGCCCTGTGGAAAACAAACTTAGTAAGCCCAAACCGGGGGCAGCCGGGAGCACGGTGTCCCCTGTGTTCTGTCACCGAGACGATGCAGGTCACGGCTGCGGATGGGATGAGCTCTGCCATCCCTGCAGGAAAACCCCATGGCTTGTGCAGGACGTGTCCTCGCTGACCACGTGTCCTCCAGGCTGCTCTGGAAGGGAGAAGTGCTGTATAAACTGGTTTTGCTTTCTAGGACCGGCCGTTTGGGGTTCATCAGGTACTCGGGGTGTGCACAGCTGGGCTGGGAGCATCCGAGTTCATGCAAGGACACAGGTGTTCCCTAAAGCAGAGCCCTGTTCTGGAGAGGTTGGGCCCATCTCTGTGGCAGAAGCAACAAGAATGGGAGATACATGTATATATGTATGCAGTGGGAGATATATATGTATTTTTAAGAGCTGGAGTGTGTTGAACACTGGGAATCCCAGGCTGAACGGTGTGTCCGCGGGGCAGGGAACGTGAACAGCGTCGGGGCAGACTCGTGTGCGGATCCAGACCCTTTGCGTTTAGGGGAAGCACTTTCTCGTGTGAGCGATCTTCCAAGAGCAGCCACTGGTAAGCCTCGGAGAGGGGAGGAGAAAAAAGAAGTGAAGACAAGTCTCATGTTGGCTGCGGGAGAGCTATGACTTTAAACAGAAAAGGAAACAAAAACTTCTCTAGTAAACCCAGTAACTTACTTTGAAGAGTTTTATGCTTTTTTCCTCCCCCTTTATAGATCAATTTCTACTTTGTTTTTTCTTTTCTTCTTTTCTTTCTTTCTTAGTGCTGCTGCAGGGTTTGGGGCTGTTTTCTGGGAACTGCTGTGGAGCAGCAGCTGCTCAGCTCAGCGTGGCTTCAGGCTCAGCTCGTTGCCCCCGGGGTGGGCGAACTGGACCAGGGCTTTCCCTCAGTGCCACTTCTGTCGCTAGATGCTCTTTCTCTGCCCAGCCAAAGGTGGCTTTGTAACTGGTGATCTGCCACCAAACTATGTGGGGTTGGGGCAGAGCCCCCAAGGTCTCCAGCAGGATGGTCAGGGTGGTCACAGAGTTTTTTTTTGGGATGAAGTATTGTCATGGTGTCGGTGGCAGCCTGCAGCTCCTGGCTCTTGGGTGATGCCTGCAGGACCAGCAAGTCTGCTCCTGGAGAGATGTGCAGTCTTCCAGATGGATTTGGGTGTCTTTTAGCCAAATTGTCGGTTTTCAAGCAGCAAAATAGACCTAAGAACTTAATATTGCTAAGGGGTTGAGAGCCTGGAGCCAGACAGGACGGCAGCGAGGTGCCTGGGAGGAAGGCTGGCGTGCAACCTGCTTGCCCAGCTCCGGGCTCCCTCCAAAAGGGTGGATTTTTCTGTGTGAAGTTGCAGGACGTGAAACGGGAGTGTTGCTCTGATTTTCTTTTCTTCGCCCTGTCCGCGCTGGGCAGGTCCGTGCCAGGAGCTGATATTCCCAGGGAATTATCCCTGCTCACCTCCCCGTGAGCGTGATTCACCGAGCATCTCGCTGCGTGGGTCAGCTTTTGTTTGTGAAACCGACTGGAGACGGAGGAGAATGTGTTACTTCAGCACAAATATTTTTACATTGAGCTGGGGTTTTTGAAGTGCCTTCTAAAATAATTTAAAAAAAAAAATAAATATATATATTTGGGAATCTGGCCAGATGTGAATCATTCTGCCCTCTGCACTTGTACGTTAACAGTGCCAAGGGTGCTGGATGGCATTGCAGGTTTGTTATCTCGCTTTAACCCTTTCTGGTATGTCAGTTGGGATTTGGTTTCTCCAGCGGGCAGGGGGAGGGATGACCGTACGGATGGAGCGAGGACATTTTCAAAGGGCTTCCCGGCTTTAATCCCTGCCGCTTCCCACCTGCTTTGCCTGGCGCCTTTCTGCACGATGCAATCGGTCTCTCCCCGATGAGAACTGAGCCCGAGACAGGACAAACTTGGTCAAAAGTCCTGAGCTATGGGCAGCCAAACCTGTTCCTTGCACCGGGAGCCGCGGCTGTGGCCGGGAGGCCGGCGAAAGAGCAGCGATGCAGCCGAGATAACGCGGCCCCGGCTGGGAAAGGCGAGCGGGGCCCAAAGAAGTTCTGCTCATCCCTCGCTGGAATTCCAGCTTTACAGCCTCGGCGTGTCGGGGTGCACGTCCCCGAGCTTTACACGCATGCAGGAACATTTAAACTTTATTATTTTTTTTTCTGTAGGGGTGACAAAGGTTAGAAGTAAATTTCCCTTGTATTGACAGCTGGGTTATCTCAGGGAGGATAACGAGGAAGCTTTAATGAAGCTACAATATCTGCTTGAGAGTGGGGTTTTTTTTTTAGCCAGGTTGTTGCAAGAAGCATTTCTAATTAGAGAGAGATTTAATTCCAGATTTTTGTCATCTTCCCCCCCCCCTTTCCCTCTTAATTATATTTGCTAACGTGTTTAACAGCTTTCCCTTCAGAAAAGAACAATTTATTCAAAGGTCATAAATAGATTCTGGCATTAATTACTCCAGGAGCCGCACTGGGCTGCACTGGAGACATCAACTCCACGGGGAATGCTAAACCTTTCGCAGTTGGATTTATCTGTGGTTGAAATGACTTTGTTTGCACACACACCTCGCCAAAGACAGACACCCCCTCCAAAAAGAAAAGAAAGGGGTTATTGCATCCACATTTGTGCCCAAATTTTTAAAACCCGTGGGGATCTTGTAGCTGATTTCCCTGAGTCTTTGGAACAAGCTTGTAAATCGCATCTTCTCCCTTGATCTCTCCTTGTCTTTGTTTGACAACGTTTGGGGGGTATTTTTATCAATTAGTTCCCGATCCCATGGTTGCTATTGATTGTCTGGGGGGCTGCCATGGGGAAGCTGCCGTCTCTCGCTGCCGGGAGAGCAGACCCTGCTCCGCTTCGCTGCCCGGGGTCCAACCGGGCAGGAGGAGGGGACCGAGCCGTCCCCTCCGTGCTCAACAACCCGCAACAAACCCTCAGCCTGCTGCCCGGATCAGGTTAATAGTTTTTGTAACCTCCAGATTTTGGAGCGGCTGGAACATCTGTTCCAAGCGATAATAAAGCAGTGCTGAGGGGGAATTAGCATACAGCTGCCGGGGTGGGTGAAAGTCTCTATAGTGAAAAAAAAAAAAAAAATAAAATGGATTTATTGATGGAAGATGAAGCCTCATTGCATTTTCATAGTTCCTGGTGGTTTTTGGCAGTGTGAGCAAAATCTGTTCCTTTGCAATGGGAAAGGACAGCGCTGCGATGATGGGACTCTGATGTATGTTTAAGGCTCGAGTGTCCTTTGTTTTATCATTCCAGCCCTCGCCCAAAGCCAAGAATACCTCTGCCTGCTTTGGGTTCTTTTTGAACGTTTCTCTGGCAGGGTTAAGTCTGCCAGATGAGTCCTGGTGCCTGGCTGGAGCTGGGCTGACTGTGTGGGGGTGAATACTGAAAACCTGGAAAGAGCTCTGCTCCCCTGGACGGAGGATGCTCCATGTGTGGGATCCAGAGACAAGTGTCTCGCAGTGGATTCTCGTGGGGTGGGGTGGCTAAATTCTCTTCTTTTTTTTTTTTTTTTTTTTTAAGGCTGCTGTCTCTGGGCAGGGTCGTGGTTTGGCTTGCACCTCTCTGCACGCTGGGCTTGTTGGCGAGGACCAGCTCAATGTGCTGCATGAAACTAGGGAGGGGAGAGATGTGAGCCGGGGACACACCAGAGCAGGAGAGGAGCTCGCCTGGCTGGTGGCCGAGCAGCCGTGCGGTGCCCCAGCTCTGCCTTTATCCCCCTGCTCCTCTGCCACTACTTGAGGTGCAGGGGGGTATTTAATGAAACAGCAGCTCTGTCACAGCTGGAGCCGATGAGGAGATAAAGAGGAGGTGGGGGATGCTCGAGGTGAAGTAGGGAGGGGTCCCTGGTGAGACCAGTGAGTATGTGGTACCCAAACTGACTGCGACACCTCAGCCCATCCTGCCGATTGTCCAAAGGCTGTTAATAAGGGTCTTTTTGTCATAACTTGGCTCTTGCTGGAGTCATCAGGAGATGCAGGTCCATGTTGGCACTGCTGGTTCCTCTCCATCCCTCATCAGTCTTGGGGATCAGATCCCACTCGCCCACTGTCTCTCCTGCGCAGGTCCCCGACCTGCAGTTTTGAGCTACCAGCAGGTATCAGCAGTGGTGTAAAGTGTCCTTGTGACTTTTCTTCCCTGGTGTTTTTCTGGAAGACCCAGCTCCTGGAGTCCTGTGATGTGAGAATTTAATTTTTCCTTAAGGGAAGACAGGCAAACAGGCATTGGAAGCTCCTGCTTTTATTACTTTGGGGAAATGCATGAGAACACAACTGAAGTGCTCTCTGAAGCCTCATAGGCTCGAAAGCGAATTTAAAATACCCAAGTTTTAAAACTTATAAAGCAGAATGATTACTGAGGAAGGAGTAGGTGATATTCTGAATTCCGCCTCCTTGTAAAATAATAAAGTAAAACCAAAAGCAACCTACGTTTAGCTTTGGGCTCCGCCAACAAGAGCTGACTCAGTGAATAGCGTTATCTTTTACATACGAGGAGAAAAAGAATCTTAAGCAGGGTTAAACAGCTGGTTTCGCTGGGTGTAAATAAAGGGAATGAGAGTAAAACTTCAAGAGGTGTAAAGCAGCCTCGTAATTGCGTGGGGGCAGAGAGGAACTTGCCAAGGACGAGGCTGGATATTTGCACCGAGTGTTAAACCTCCCAAGCCGGAGCAGAGGGAAGGATTTCTCCCCTGTAGCCACCAGGTTTTGCATGTTCTCCTCCTGGGGATGGGAAGAAAAGCCGCGTTTCACTGAGCACTGCTCTCGTGCAGACGTGGAAGGAGGAACTGCTCAAATCCCCTTTCTGAGTGTTTTTATTCCTTATGATTTAGAGGGTTTTTTTTTGAGAGACGGCTCTCCTAATAACAGTTTAATGGTGTGAAGATCCTTTATAATAAAGACGAGACATCAGGTAGTGTTATCGCTCCATAGAAACCCGTTATTCACCCGAGCAGGGCTGTTATTAGTCTGATTCTGGTAGCGCAGTGGCAGGAGGAGCTCCCTTTGATGGAGCATAGGAGGAAACTGCAGGCAAAAAGGGGTATTTAACTTGTCTCTGTGCTGAAGGTAACTTAATAACTGCTTGGTTTTGTCTTTGTCACGTTAGCAGCCAGGCTTTGTCATGTATTTGAGTGCTGAAGAATAAATGGAGAACTTCTCCTCCCTCCGCCCACTTAGTGTTTTACTCAAAAATTGGAAGGAAAATGCCTTTTGGCGATGGATGGCCATCCCGCCCCGTAGCGCGCAGGGGCCAGAGCAGCGAGACACTTTCTGGCTCGGTTCTTTCTTTGGGGTTTAACGTTTTCAGTGTCCATTAGGCTGAAGATATGTCTCAGTTTCTTGGCTCTCCTCGCGGCCGCGCTGGGAGATCACAGGGTAAGGAGAACTGACGGGGCTGGAGCCCACGTGCAGCCCAGGGTCCTGCCCCGGCTCCAGGCTCTCTCCCTCTGGGTGTTTCGCCATCATTGTTTCTGTTGTTCTTCGGGAAAAACGTTCGCAGTACTTTTCTGTGGGTGGCTTACGGGGAAAAAAGAAAAAAAGAAATAATCTCACACACAAAAACGAGGTGCCGGTAATTCAATTCTGTGCGTTTAAGGCATCCATTAAAAAAGGGGAAGAAAAAAAGAAGACAGCATTTGGTTATTGCTGTGGGCTCGTGCGTGTGGTGTGGGTTGCTCCCAGGCCTGGTTCTGCAGGAATCTCCTTCAGCAGTGGACAGGAGTGCTCAAAAAGAGGCTCCGTGGCTGGGCACGAAGCAGCCGAGAGCTCCTTCCTCGTGGTGAGGAGCAGAGACTAAAGTTCAAAAGTTGAGCGCCTGAGTTAGACCAGAAGCTCAATACCAAGGAATAGTTGGGATGGCTGGGAACCAAACTGGATTGCAGTTTCTTTTCTGGTCGTGGGTGGATTTGTATAATTTTTATTTGTTGTTCCTTGGTTCGTTCAAGGCGATATTAAGAAAAGTTTTTTAGGATTGAAGGAGTTAGCATTTGGGAGTGGGAGAGTACTCAAATCTCAATTAAATCTCCATGTTCCTTTCTGCTTAGCTGGGGACTAGCACATCAGAAGTGTGATACATCCCTGGGCGCACAAGGTCAGGCACACACAGGGGGTCAGCTGTACGTAGGATCTCAGTCTGTGCTCCTGAGCTGGTGGCACACACATTGCGTGACTTTGTGGTTTGGGATCTGGGCATATGAATTCTTGGGAGAGCCACCATGGGCTGACTTGGGGTGGTCTATCTCTGCATTTCACTCACGTTACCACACTGAAGGTGGAAAGGCTTTGTTCCCTGGAAGGCTCCGTTACAGCAAGGAAGGCTATGCGTCGCCTTGGCTTTCTCATCCTCTTTGAGACGTAAGCTCCTTGCCAGACGTTCATCAGACAGATGTTGGTCACTCCTCAAGTCCTGGCGAGGGAACGCTGTTCGTGGTGGAGCGTGGTCCAAAAAAAGTCACAATTTGCTGCTTGAATGCAAGCAGAAGTGATGGGTCATGATGACTCTACGTGAAACGTTATCTATTCCCCCTCCCTAAGAGGCACTCAGCGGCTGGAAAGCCGTTCCTCTGTGGAGCTTGAGGCAGCACTGGTTTGAGTAAGAGCTTTTTGCATTGGAAGATACACCTTAGAGAAAGAGGTTTTATTTCCCTTGGTGTTTATGACCCTATAAAATATTACGTAGCCTCTGTGTTGTTTTTTTTTTTCCTTTGTATAGTGTTGATTGCAGTATGCAGAGGAGCAATTTATTCCTAACAGCTCAGCCTAGTATGTGCCATAGCCATTTTCACAGGAGCCAGACCCATTTTAATATTTGCTGTATGACTTTTAAAAAAGTATCGTGCTGGCTCCTAAACAAATGTTCGTAATAACTTCTCTGTTGGGCTGCACAGACCTTGAGTATACATTAGTCTGACAAAAATCTGTGTGCTTGTTCTTGCGCCTTAATTCAGTGCTTAGAAAAAATCTCTGTACGTTTTACACTGTGTATGTGTTGTTGGAGGCAGTTCTAAGAGAAGGATTAATTTAAAGCAGAAGAAAGGTCACTTTTCTTCAGTTATATATGCAGCTGAAGCAGTAAAAATTAACTTAAATTGGGCGGCACTTAGGAAAATAGAATAGGGTTGCTGCCAAAAAAAAGGGGAAATGAAGAGTCTGTGTTTAACTGCATGTTTACACTGTCTTAACCGTGTCAATAAAGTAACTTTAATTTACGGGTCAGTGAGCTTCTTTAGGGCCACCGCCTATTTAGATGTATCGATCCTCTCCCATTAGGAGCTCCGAGTATTGTCCTTTCATGTCTGGATGATTTTCAGCCCACTAAAGCGAGTGGGTGGCTTTGGAAGGAGATGGAGCTGAACAGCTGAGCCGAGGAAGGAATTGGATGCCGCTTCCAGTTCCCCTCCTCACCCTCCTGCTGAAATCCAGCATTAATGGTCCAGCCCAACACCTCCCTGGGGCCTTATCTCCGTGCTCAAGTTGTACCAAATTAATTAGACCAGCACAGCAAAAGCAATGCAACCTTCCCTAACGCTCCCTGCTCTGCAAATGCAATTAACACTGTTATACAGAGTTTATTTTAGATATTCCAATTAGGAGCTTTGCTCATATACGCTGTCTGGTGTAACTGTTCATGTCTGGCTGGTAAATACATCGTTAAATTCTGTTTCCAGGGAAAATACTTGTCCTAGGAAAACACCTGCGTTTGCCTAGACACGAGTCAGCGCAGGGATGGAGAGGGGAGAAGGCAGCTCCCCGAGATAGCTGGCTTTTCTTGTTGTCTCACAGCGAGAAATTCCAGTTTGGTGTTCTTGTTTAAGTGAGAGCAAATCAGGGATAACTGCAGAATCACGGGAGTGTTAACGTGTACAGGCTAAACTTTCTGTTAAAGCATTTAACGGACCATCATTGAGGAAAAAAAATCCACCCCGAAACACCAAAATGCTGTTCTTCCATGTTTTCGGTGGACTAATGCTTATCCCTGGTAGCGCGTGTGAGCCCCTGTTGGGCTGGCTCAGAAAGGAGGACCTGCCTTGAAAAATTCAGAGCCAAAGCTGGAAACTCTTCAGTCAAAACATACGGGAAGATTTCTAAAACCCTCTCTAGCCTCAGATGCCAGCTTTGAGTCCGTCCCCCCCCCCTCGTGTTACTGTAATGGATAAGTGATATGAGCTGCAGAGAGTGTGATGTAGGTATTAAAGGGTCCTGTTGATCTTGTTATACTCCCCAAGTATTAATTTATATAAATATCCAGAGCCTCATTTCCCATAATCTCTGGGATCTGTTCTCGGTGATGGTTCTTATGAGCTGGGGATCTGACCTTTTTAAGCAGCTTTACAAATTAAGTAGCCAGTAGATTAATTTTCTGTAGCCTGTTTTCACCGTATGAAAGAGGGACTGGACTGAACTGCTGCAGGAGCTGTGCTACGGCAGTAAAATTTGGCACTTGAGCTTGGGAAGGAGGGTCAAATGTTCCAGGTAAAGCAAAATAGTCACATCCTCAGGGAGAGATTTAAACTAAACTGGGTCAGAAATGAAGCTCCCCTTCGTTTAATTCAGCTTAAGCCTCTCCCTGAAGCAAGCAAAGGTCATGGATGGGGATGCCCCCAAATCCAGAAGGGTTCGGAACCTGTGACTGCCCAAGTTTGATGCAAAGGTCTGAGGAGCGATGGTTTTGCTCCTGCTTTTCACCTGGCTTTCATCACAACACTTGAGTGATTTGGAATGATGCTTGATATTCTGTAGTAAGGAATGAAACCCTTCTTTTCTCTCCGGCAGGCAAAAGAGTGCTTAATTGAAATCATAAAGATAAAACATAGGCTCTAATCTTAAAAACCTAAAACAACCAACATCACAGTAATGCCAATGGCCTCCCCATCCTTTGCCTGATTGAAGTTAATTTTGATTTTTATCTCACGCATACATTAAATATCATGGTTAACCTTCAGATTTCCTGTCTCAGCCTCCCAAGCTTTGTGATACTTACAGTTACTATTCAGTTAATTAATTTCCTTGCAAAGTTGAAAGGGAGAGGAACTGATACCCTGAATGCAAATCACAAAAGGCAGTACGAGTGCTTTAGGTAGTAAGAAAAATGTGTGTTAATGTCTGGGCTTGTGGATGGGTTTTCCTTTCCTGATACACAGGAATGGATTCAGAGCTATTGTGGGAAAGCCAAGTAGGATTTTGGGACCTCCTCTGAAGCCTGTGGAAGACTCATGGGGGTTTCTTCTGTTGCCTGGGAAGCTCCGAGTACCCACTTGGGGGTTTATCGTTGGAAACTGTTTGACGTTTTCTGTTACTGGGAGGAAAAAAGGGTTTAATGCAGGGGAGGGGTTCATCCTACCTAGTCTCTCTCCACCTCAACTTCCCCTTTACATTTTAAAATAGGTGATTTGTTAGCTATTTTCTCCTGGGCACGCCTGGTAGAAAGGCGACACGGGGTGGCAGGAGCTCTGCCAGCCAGCACGGTCCCTCGGTGCAGGAGGGAGGTGGTGTGTCATGTCCACGGCTCCAGCCTCCTCTGTCTGCCCCCTTCTTTCTTTAATGAAAGCAGTCGGGTTGGACAAGCAGGACTTGCTGGTGCTAAACGTGTTGACTGTTTCCAACTGGCCATCTCATCCTTGGGAAAGGGATCCCAAGCAGGGCATGCCCGAGAACGGAGGTGAAGCTCATCAGCCTGTAGTTCCCTGGGTCTCCTTTCTTCCTGTTAAAGATGAGTTTAATCTGTGGCAGGCTGTGCTACTAACGAATATCTTAATCAGAAACATGCAGGCAGTTGCAGTGGGCGTGAAGCCAGAGGTGTCTTTTTTGATCTCATCTCATTTTTTTGATGACAGAGGCTTTGTATAACCCAAGCCACTCGGGCTGGAATCAGTCTGGCGTGTGTCAGCACTGCCAAGGCTCCCGCTGCTTGTCAGGGGATGTCCTACCTCTTGTCTCGTTAGCGTTATGGGAATTAATCTTCACGGGGAAGGTGCACACAGAGCCCTGGGTCTGGTTTGGCCGACCTGCAGGCAGAGATGCTCAGCAGAGAGCTCCAGGGACCGGTGTGTGTCTGCACATCTATCTCTCCAGCCTTGGTCCCACACACAAGCACTAAAGGTATAAAACCTTGTATTTTTCCTTTCATTAAGATTTATTTATTTTTTTTAAATAACCTGTTTACCCAGAGTAATTTTCTGTGCATTGTATTAGAATCGTTCTTGGTGGGCTGTCACCTTGCAGACGGCGGTACTCCCTGCTCCTGCCGCTCCGCTTCAGCTTCGTTTTCTGCAGAAGGAGTTTGGAGCTAGAAAACTTGATGAGCCTCAATTAAACCGTGGGTAAAAAAAAAACAACCAACAAAAGCCCTTCCTGTTCTCTAGCTCGCGCTGTCTGTTCCCATCCTTGGTTCTTCCCACCACTGAAACGCAACAAAACATTTATTATTTAAGAAGGAGGAGAGGAAGAAGCCTCCAGCGGCTCCCAGGGCCTCGGGGCTGCCTGTCCATTCTCTGTCCCCGAGGACACGCAGCCTCCATGCACGGGCTGGCAAAGGCATCCGGCCCCTTCTTGCAGCTCGGACCACATCGTGTCCAGCTCCTCCTGCTGCCCGTATCCTCAGGTGTGATGCTTGTCTCTTCCCCGTTACCCAGGAGGCTCCAAAGAGCTGATCTGCGGTGGGTTGCTCCCTCTGGCTTTGTAGATCCTGGGGTACAGAATCCCAGAAGGGTTGGAAGAGACCTTGGGACCCTTGCCCGTCTCTGTGGCAGGGGGCTGCTGAGGGTGCAGGGCCCCAGTGTGCTGCCGCGAGGCAGAGGAGCGCCCAGAGACCTATTAAAAGCAGATTGTGGGCTTTGTCTTGCAAAATGCAGCTTGATTTCATATGCAGGTCTGCATCAGTTATCCGTAATGTGAAAAGTAGTGTTCTGGTTCTAATTACTACTTTAGGAAGAAGCTGGAGGACATCTTTCAGCATCATTACCTGGTGCCATTAAGCAGAGTTCTCTGAGTGTTTGTTGTCTGCTTCTAATAATGCCATCCCGGTCCCTGGTGTGACATTTGGGAACTGTTTTTCACCAAACCCGTTGTCAGCCGTTGGCCTGGTTTTTTCCATTTTCTTGTTAGGAAGGCTTTGCGAGTAGATGGCAACTTGGGCAGGAAGGTGTAACGGTGTCAGGGTGTGATGGTGTCAGGGTGTGTGACAGCGGTTGTCACCGTGAGCAGGCTGTCTCCATCTCCTGGGACGCATAACTCTTCTTCCAGCACCAGGTACAGCTTCGGGTCCTTCAGTACCGCTCTGGAAGCTGAACTTTCATCTCCAGATCTTGTCGGGAGCGCAAGAACTCTGCAAATCTCAAACCCACAGCAGTTTGCAGTTGTTTTAGGCCATTATTTCCTCCTGTCGCCAATTTAAGAGGTAAAATCTGCAACAAATGCAGCGTTATAAACATTTTCCACGGCTGATTTCTTGCTTTTCAGTCCTGCTTTCCCCCCGCGTGCTGTTCCGCTCCGACGCGGTGGGTGAATGTATTGGGAGGGTCGTTTGTTCGGTGGTTCTGCTCCCTGGCAGGTAACCCAGCACTTCTTGCAGTGAGGAAAATAACCCCTTGGGTTGTAATTTCCGAGGCTTTCTGAAAGTGAAGTGAGTCTAATCAGAAGCGGGTCGCCCAAAATCATGGCTGTGTGGAGAAAAATTGCATATGCCCGTGATGCATGAATAATGCAATGGCATCCACGCAAGCTCTTTGGGATGTTGGCAGATTGCACGCCACTGATCTGATGGCAGATCTTTGGAAATATGATTTCTTGGGATGTTTTAATAAAGAAAAGTGAACGGTGCGTGCAGTGAGACTGGCGTGTGCCCTGAAATGAGGCTGGGCTTCTAACGGTGGCAGCGTGATCAGCTCAGGGGTGGTCTGGAGATATCGATGGGTATTTAAAACTGGGCTCACATGGGAGTCTTATAAAATCGATATAAAGGTCTTGAATTTAATATACACACTTCATTATTTAATAATAGTCTGTTTTGACGGTTTTTCATCAATGATATTGGAGTCAGCTATCGCAGGCATCTACCTCTCGCATCCCACCCCGCGGTTCAATTCTGCCCCCAAAGCCTCAGAGCTTGTCTCTTCAGCATTTCTGTAGGGCAGCTTGGTTATAAAGAGACAAAAGTAAGTTCTGTGATTTCTTGAACTAGCCCAGGCTTGCAGGGCTACCGCCTGGGGCTTCCTCTCTCGGGTCTGGCCCGAATACTTGACGTGACAGGGCTTGATTTCCTGACTTGGCTGCTATTGACTCATCTCGGAGACGTACCGTAGCTGTTCTCATCGCTGTCCCGTCAAAAGTTCATCATGGTCTGGTTCCCTGCGCCAGCCTGAAGAGCAGGAGAACAATGACTGCTTGGAAAGTTCTCCATGAGCGTATCATTACAGTGTAATGCTATATAGGGTTACGCAATTCCTCATTTTCTGTAACAGCAGCTGAATTCTGTGTTATAATTTGATTGTCATGGTTCAGGTCAAGTCCTGCCTTAAAGCTTTGGGTTGGCTAAAATGTTTTGAATTTTCTTTGCTGAAAACTCAGTGTGTGGGAAGGTATCCCATTTCTTGATCAGCTATAATCATAACTTCTTCTTTTACATATCCCTTCTTTTACCTATGGACATGTTTTGTGAGTGATGAAGCGTGAGCCCCAGTGAGGCAAACATGAGTTTAGGACTTCACGTCCATAGTAAAAGCCAAGATATCTCTCTCTTTTCTTTTTTTTCCCCCCTTTCTTAACCGAGTTCCCCTGACGGAGCTGCATGGCTTCCAGCGAGAGGAGAAAAAGGCCAGATTTAATGAGTGTGGAAGGGGACTCTCCATTGAGGGTGCCAAACGTGGGCAGATTGAGCAATCCTCCCAAGCTCTCCAGCTCCCAAGCATTATGTAGCCTCAGATCTTGTTGCTTGCTGAAGCCAAGGCTGGATTTGGCAGTCTGCTGGTGAACGCGCCGTGGAGACAGCCCGGGGGTGGGCTGCCGGAGTCTGGGGCTCTAACCCTGGATTGTGTGGGAAAGTCAAAAATAAACCCCTTTGTTGTATTCGCTTGTGATACTGAGGAGCCTCAAAAGGACCAGCTTGGGTTCCTCCTCTGAAGCACGGTGATGATAGCTGGTGGTCTTCCCGTACTTGGCCATGGCTCAGGCTGCAGCCAGCCCCTTCTCCCTGCCTCGTTGTCTCCTATCCCCACAGCCAGCCCCACGTGGCTCTGGGGCAGGCCAGGACCTGCAGAGAAACCCCCTGCTCTGCATGCGTTTGGTTGGTTTTTTTTTAAATCTCGATATATATGGGTTATGGACAGGGTGTCTGAGAAGGTGTCTGGATGTCTGAGAAGGTGTCTGGATGTCTTAGAGACATCTAAAAGCTAAATCTGTGAAGTACAATCAGCCGCCTGATGCGACACAGGGAATTTGATTAGGGCTTCCTAAAACTTCAGTAGCAAGGGGTTTTGGTTACACAAACCTCACACTGGTGGTTGGCGTTTGGACCCATGCTGGACCTGCTGGATTTTGGGTGTTTGGGCAAAAGCTCTGGGCTGTCCAGAGGATGGATGTGTGAGCAGAAGATTTCAGACCGTGTAAGCGTCTTTGATAAAGATGCTCCCAGGCATGGCAATTAAAGCCCTCCCCTTAACAGTTCCTGCCTTCTCAGCAGAGCCCTACGTCTGCAGACCTCGGCGGGCTCCACAAAGGAGGGAAGTACTGTCATGAGCTGCAGCTCCACCGTTTTCTTTGGGAAGTTGTGGCTTCCTTCCGCTCATTTAAAGCCCCCGCGCGCCGCCGGGTGACCCTCGGACAGACGGACGGATGCCGGGCTCTGCTGAGCCAAGCACTCCTGGCGGGGCCGCCCATCACCACGTGGGATCTGCTGGCTCCTTGCATGGGTTTTATCGAGCCTCTCCTGCCATGCCGCTGGGGAGGGGAGGCAAGGCTTGATGTTAATCATTGTTCCATCTTATCATCTTGGACCCATCAGCTGCGTGACGGGGTCTTTATCCACACTTCTGGATTAGTTCTTCTTTTTTTTCTTTCCATTTCTTTCTCGTATGGAATGGAGGAAATGAGCCTGGCCGTCCTTGGGAGCAGCTTGGGGTCAGCAAAACTTTCCTGGGGTAAAATAGGATGAGCTCCCACAGTGCTGGGCTTGGCGAGGTGACAGCAGCCCCGGGGTGGGGGGACAGGACACGATGCCGCTGCCCTCACACGGGGCTCCTCCAGCAAGCAGGGAAAGCGCGGATGCGGTTGTATCCTCTTCATCTTGGGTATGTTCTTCTGTATTGTCACCCGGCATTTCTTCTGCATCTCTGACTAATCGGGATTTAAACATTTGACCCTGTGCTGCTCCGTCTCTCGCTTTTCCCGCGTCCTCTGAATGTCTGCCACCTCGGAGGTGTCTGCCTCTGCTCCTCGCCTTGTTTCAGTGGTTCATGTCTGGTACGAAATCCAGGAGCTCTGCTTGATGTTTGTGCCTGCTCTGACCTGAGGGCTGCCAAGAGCCGTTCCTCCGCCCCTGAGGCCCAGGCTTCTGATTCAGTGTATTTAATGCGTTAATGCGGAGCTTCCCCTTGGGTTTTTTGTTTTGTTGTTTTTTTTTTTAACCGTTTTAACAATTTTATGTATATTCTGGCTTCCAGTTCAGGAGCTTGATATTGTTATCTGACGGATTTCTTCCCTCTGAGAGCCCATACATCGTGGTGGGAGGTACCTGGGAGCAATTTGTCTGCCTGACCCGTGTGAGAGCGATGACCAGCAAAGGTGTGAGGATGGGCAGGGACCCGGCGTGCTGCGGTGCTGCCGGTTCAGCCTCCTGGCAGTGCTGCCTGGCTCCATGGTGGGCTTCTGCTGGGCATGGTAGGAGCTCCTGGTGAGCTCCTGTGTGAGGTTTGCAGCTCTGGCTGGTGCTCTGTGCTGGGAAGGACCTTTGTTTGCTGCAGCTCTAGGTTGGCTTTCCCCTGGTCCTCCCAGTGATGAGTTATGGGCGTTTGCTCAATAAATGGGTGCTCTCCCCCAGGTGCTCTCCTAGGGCTCATTCTTGCTTGTGGGTGGATGTGAGGAGAAGGAGAAGCTGTGGGGAGGTCAGCGCTCATCAGCATTTCGGGCTCATTAATCAGCCTCGCTAAGTGGAATTTGCCCAGCCCGGGAGCGCTCTGTGATAGGAATGTCTTTGAAATGGGGGGGGAAATAATAGCACTAAATTGTTTGAGAAATAATTTCATTCTCCACTTCTCAGTAGATAAATCTGCTGTCCAACAACCCGAAATTTAATCTGTCCATCTAAAGTAATTGATGAGCTACGACATGAATCCAAATGCGAACGGGAAGGGAGAGTTTCAGCAGAGATGTTTTGTATCGTTTCTGCGGTTGCTCCTTCCCACCGGAGACAATGGGGCGAAGCCCGAGACGGAACAAAGCCAGGGAAGACGTGGTGCTGCTGGAGGAGGGTGATACAAGCTCTAGTGGTGTTTTTTGACTCTTATTACTGCTCCAAAAACTCTCCCGGTAACACGTCCATGCGGAGAGGAGTGAGACTGGGCAGAGCCATTTGGAGAGATGAGATAAAGGCGGTGATTTGCACAGTTTTAAGTGCAGAGTTATGTTGGCTCCAGCACTGTGGTTCCTGCTGGCTACTTGGATGCTCTGGGACTTTCTCTTGACTTTAGAGGAAGCAAAGGGAGCTTCGATGCTCCTTGGCAGTGTTGGAGTAGCGCAAGGGGAGCGCAGCACAACTTGGGGATCCGTCCTTTGGCTTTTTCCAGAGGTTTATGCCATGGGATACCCATTTCCCTGCTGATGGTTGCAAATGATGTGTTTTCTCAACGAGGGACCCTCCCTTCCCCGTTGGCGCAGGCCGTGATAAGCAGATGCTCACGGCTCCCTGTCGGGGACTTACTTTTTCGCCCGGTGCTTTGCGAGCCGTGCCGGCACTGAGATAAGAGGAAATCTGACATCACGGTCAGGAAGCGCTAAAGAAAGTTACTTTCGTCATCCGTCGGTGGGTTTATCTCCAACAGTGGCCCTGCAGCATTCCTGGCGTGCTGTGGGGCCCGTTTCCAGCCCACGGCTCTTGCCCTGGCTCAGCACGTGGCCACTTGCCCGGTGTGATTGTGGCCCCCCTCCCTCCACAGCACCCACCCCGGCATCTCCTAAAGGCCCCTTCTGAAAAGCCATGGGCTGTTGCGTGATCCTGCCCTGCCAGACAAAACCCCTGCCCCCTTTCCTTCTATTGCCTAAGTTTTGTCACACTTATTAAACGTCTCTTGCAGACTCCAAACGGCCTCAAGTTGCACTGGGGAGGTTTAGGGTGGATATTAGGAAAAATTTTTACACTGAAAGGGTTATCAAGCATTGGAACAGGCTGCCCAGGGAAGGGGGGGAATCGTCATGCCTGGAGGTATTTAAAAGACTGGTGGACGTGGTGCTTGTGATGGGTTTTGTCAGTGTTGGGTCGATGGTTGGACTCGATCTGAAAGGGACCTTCCAACCTAGACAATTCCATGATTCTATGACTCCCAAGCCTTGCACCTCCCTCCCTTGTGCCGTCCCAGATACTGGGGGCTGCTCCCATGCTCACATGAACCTCCTCCAGACCCCACCTCGGGCAGTCTGGCTGTTGACCAAAGGCTGCTGCACTCGCCACCTTTTTGTCTGTCCCTTTGCCATCTCCCTTGAGCACAGCTCTCTGCTGGGAGGCTTTCCAGCTTTCCATCATCTCTGCCGAGGCAGGGGGAGGGTTTCCAGCCTAACCCCAATGTGCTCGAGTAGCCGGATCTTCTCTGGCGAATTTGCATCAGAAATGCCGCTGTCTCGTCAGCGCAGGTGCCGTGGGTGCCCAGTCATTTGGGGACCACAGGGAGGGGTGGTGACAACTGAAATGGGGTGTGAGGATGTGCCGAGCTGCTCTGCACCCTCCCGCGGGCTCCTCTCCAGCCCCTCGAGCTCTCATTTCCAGCTGCAGAAACACCCGAGGGTTTCCACGTCCCCAGGGCTGCGGGAGCAGAGCTCTGGGGTGGCCGGGCATGTCCCCGCTGAGCTCTCAATGTCCCTCTGCAAAGCTGTCGGGTCACCCCCGCGCAGAGTTATCCCACATATCTGGGGTTTTCCCAGGTCCCAAATTGTCCCTTTCTCCATTTCCACTGAAAGTTTCTCCGAGTGCATTTCCGTTTGCAGGACAAGTTTCTGAGTTGCGTTGAAAACTTGGCAGCCGTCCCCTTTCTGTGCAGAGTGATCATCCAAGGAGCCTCTAAACTTAGTGAATTCAATAAAACAAATAATACAGTGAAAACCCTCTTTAAAAAAGAACATCCCAGAAGCTGCTGAGAAGTTTCCAGCGTGCACCATGGTGGCTGTGGTCCTGCCCTGGCCGGGGCGCAGGCGGAGCAGGTTTCTGCTGGGCTGGGGCAGGATGGGCAGGGGCTGAGAGCGGTTTATTCCCCTTAATGGCGTCGCAGAGTGTTTAAAAATAAGCAAAGCTGTTCCGAAACTCGGCAAGTGCAGGTGGTGGGGCCCTTCTGCTGGGCTGTCACCGCTGCCTTTCTGTTGTGCTGTCTCCTTGCAACCCTGAGAGGGTCACGTCAGAGCTGACCGCAGACTTTTCTCGTCTTTTGGCAAATTTCAAGGCATTTTGTTTTACTGGATGAGTTTCTTGCTCCCTGTAGTAGAGTCACACCCCTGCCCCCACTGCCTCTTCACTCTGGCTTTAATAAGTTCCCTCTCTGAAGTTCTCCTCTCCCTTGGATGGAGCTTTCCCCACGCCGGGGATTCATGGCATCTCTGTTTTCAGAGTCTGGACACTGGTTATGGTGGGAGATGCTGGTCTCCATGGAAGATGGTCTGGTCTCTTTCCAGATCTGAGCATCCTGGGTGCTGGTGGTATCTTCTCTCAGCCCCGAAGCGATGGTTGGTGGGTTCTGAGGGTGTTTTGGGTGCAGAGGAGGGCGATGGCAGGAGTCGGGGTGTGAGGTGCTGGGGCTCCCACTGGCTCTCGCACCGAAGGAGATCGTAGGACCCTGCGCTGGTCTCGCTTTGAAGCATATAAATGACAGCATTGATTTTGGGCCTGGCAGGTGGTGAATGAGCCCCACGGAGAACATTGATTTCTCGCTCGCTCTTTCTTCTGCGGAGTGTTTGCTCGTCCAAAGGTGTGATTGACTGGTAAATAAAACGGCCTCGGCACAGCTCATATTCAATTGTAGCTAATTTGAACGTGTGGCCATTCAGTAGCACCATCAAGCCAACAATTCCTGACCTTCCATCAACAGCAAACCCGCCTCGAAACACCTGGGAGCAAAAACGTGTGAAGGTATTTTGCTGGTTGGTGAGAGAGAGAGAAAAATAGTGCAGGGGAAAATCCTGCCACCGACAGCCGCACGTGGGTTGTACGCTGCTTGTGCGTGAGGAGCGGGGCTGAAACCCACCTACGGTTGCCATCCCAAGCGGTGGCTTTGGTTGTGGGCAAGGTGGTGGCCTTGCTCTGCTGCCAGCTCCTCGCTGCTGCAGCGGGACCGTGGTGCTGCTGCCTCGGTTTACGTTGGTTTACATCAGGCCTTTTCAGCAGCTCTTTAAATAGATTATCGGATTCTTCCTTGATGCTTGTCATCTGCCCGCGCTCAGCGCGTGGTGGCAGTGCCTGGTGGCTCGTCGCAGATGTCACCTGGAGCTGCGGGAAGGGTGGTGGCATTGCCGTGGGTGCCTTGTGCTCATTTAGCAGCTGGTGGCCTGATGGCTTCCAGATTTGACTTGGATGAGCAAAGACAGTTGGATGCAGCTGATGCTGAGCAGCGTGGCTGGTCCTGTCCTTTCTCCCCAAGGCCAAGCTGAGATGGGGAAGCTCAGCCTGATCCAAACCCACGGTGGGGCTGGGGCTCGCTCTCCGTTAGAAATGCTGTTGGGATGAGGCATTCCTTTGCTTGGATGCGTGATCCCTCTGCCATCCTTTGGAAACGGGGTACTGTGAACCTTGAGCTTTTCGGGAATCGGAACCACAAGGGCATCGTGCTGAGGGTTTGGGTTTTCACACCCATCAGGTGTGTTTTGCTGGGCTGAGTGTCAGTGCGGGGACAGACCATCTTCCATCTTCTTAAGATGATCTTTAAGGTCCTTTCCAACCTAAACCATTCTGTGATTCCCTGGGCGCCTCAGCCTTTGCTGCTCCCCCAGCCTCGGGGGAGTTGTGCAGAGAAAGGTTTTGCCTCTTGCTGTGTGCCATTATGGCTATAACCTGTGTCATTAACTTTCAAAACTGGAGGCTTAAAAAGATTTAAAATAAACAACGTGCTAGAAATTTGAAATCAGTGGGACTGCGACGCAGCAGCAGATGCAGCCCCGCTGCCAGCAGCCGCTTTGCCCAGGGTGTAAATTCTTTCGGAGACCCAGAAGATAAAGTTATGAAATAGCCCGTATCAGTGAGAGAGGTTGTAAAGCAATTCCAAAAGAACCTCTCAGTCTAGACAGATTGTATTTACTGCAGTGTTTATGTGAGATAGAGGAATGCCCTAGAAAAACAGAATTGTTTTCAATTTCTGCCTCTGGCACTTGCTTGTCTAATGAGAAGGCTCTGATGTGATGGGAATGTCCTGTGCCGGGGAGCTCTGCTCTCGCCCTCCGGCTCCGTGTGGAGGGGGCTGGAATGGGGGAGAAGCATAAAAGGTTATTTCTTTTTTTTTTCTGGTGTGTAGGTGAAATAGCCTGTTGTTAGCGAGGTGGGTCTCGCTCACCCATCGCCACAAACCTCACGTATAATCCCAAGTGCGATGACACCAACCAGCTGCATCGCGGTTGTGTCTATAGAGATGCGACGGCCTCAAAGACACTGCTTTGATTCTTTTAATTAAAAGAAAATGAAGCTATTTCATTTTGCTTTGAACTCTCGGTGAAGTTTGCAAGCAGCGTTCTTGTGTGGTGTTGGTTTGATGGCAACTTGGGGAGCTGAGAGAGCGCCACGGGACAAAACCACGCTGCCCAAACCCACCCAAGGGCAGCTGGCATCCTGCGCCTCTTCATCACATGGGGGTGATTCACCCCTTTAATGGCTTGATTAGCTTAGAATTCTGACATGTTTGTTATGTATTTGGGAGGAATTTGCTGGGAAAAAATTAAAAAAAAAAAAGAGTTGTTTAAAAATACAGCAATAAATAGAAGGTATTTTGTGGAATAGCGTGAGGATGCAGAAAGAAGTGAGCTGAATTGGCTGGCTCAGCAGGGTCAGTCCATCCCGATGAAGGATGTAGGTGATGCAACCACAAAAACGAAGCACATTTTTATTCTCTGCATCTCAGCCCCTCTGCTGCCAGGCGTCATCATTGGAGCGAGACCGTCTGAATCCCCAGTCTTCAAAATCTCCGACGCTGGCAAGCAAATGACCAATTATTGCTATAGTCAAAGACAGGATTTTCTTGAAAGAGGAACATAATGTCACTCTGCCAGTTGAGCAGAGCAACTCGGGGTGGTCCCTAGGGAGGTGAGATTTCTGCCTCTTCGACTGGGCTGAGATAAAAGATGAGCAGAGCTCTGTGGGAGCAGCCCCAGAGATTGCCCTGGGAAGGGGACCTGAGCTGGCTCAGGAGCAGCCCCCTTGGCTGAGGCTTAGGATCCACGGCTGGATGTGGCTGGTTGATGTTTCGTGGGTCTCTTAAGTGTTCATGGTGCCTGGGAGGTGTGAGGATGAGGGAGCAAATATTACTTGGATAAGTTGTCAATTGCTCCAGACCCCAAAGGAAAAAAAAGACACAAACAAAACCACCTAATTTTCACTGTTCCCATCTTTTGTTTGGGCTGTGTGTATGGATATACAGCCATAGGTACAATAAGCGATGTAACCTGTGTCCCTTCTGTAGGCAACCAAACGGGACCCTGCTGGAAATGGTTAAAAGTTCAACACTGGGCTTCTGTAGAACATCAGCTGTAATTTATATTTGGCTTCGACCTTGAAGGGGAAACGTCCTGGCTTGAGTTTTCCAGCCCTTCTGCGATGTTACCTAACGTGAAACTTGTTTTTTCAAAAGGGCGTTTGTTTCTGGTGCGCAGCTGAGAACACAGGAGCCCTCGCAGGGCACCAGGAGCCTGACATCTTCAGTAACAACAAACAAATCAGTGCTGGGCTTTTCAGTGCAAGTTTGGAAGTCCCTGTTAACTTGTCTCACATGTGAATTTAACTCAGTAAATCTCAGTTGAAATTTGTGCCCGTCTTGCTCACTTTTTCCCTCCCTTTCTTTTTTTGTTCCCTCCAGTTTCTCTGTCTGAAGAACATCCGAACCTTCCTAAAAGTGTGTCACGACAAATTTGGGTTAAGGAACAGTGATCTCTTTGATCCCTTCGACCTCTTCGACGTACGGGATTTTGGAAAGGTAAGAGTTACTCCTGAGCTGTTGGGAAGTGAGGGTTGTGGTACTGCTAGCACTGGGCAGTTCTCTGGAGTTATGCTGCAGGTTTTGGCTGAAAACATGAAAGATTTCTGTTTTTCTGAGCAGCTTCTGTACCCATAGCCCGTGCATGGGGCACGTGTTCTCCTGTGCTCGTGGTAGACTGAATATCTAGGGGTTGATTCTGCGGTGTGAAAGGTGATCAAGCTTTCTGCTTTAGGTTACAAAGCCTCTGGGATCAGTCTCTAAAGGAGATGAAAAATGTCTTTTTTGAGGGGGGGAATCACAATATTTTATCTTACGTGTTCACAAGAGCAGTTGGAAGAGGCTGCAGCGCTGGGGTCAGGACTCTGGGTCCTGGCTGGGTGATGGGGACAAAGCTGCACCATCTCCTTGCCCATGACTCCTCCATGAGCCCAGCACCTTCAAACTGGTGCTGAGCATCACCCCTGCTCTGCATGAACCCGCCTGGGGGACTGGACCCAGCAGCACGTGTCCCTCTGGCAGCATTACACACCGTTCCAAGCCCGGACCCGGGTTTGTACCAACATGGCCATTGGTTTTGTAATGTGGCCACTGAGTTTCCAAAGGGGTCGAGAACTCTCATGCCAGGGTGAAATCCATCCCCTGAGTGTCTCTGGAAGCTGTTTTTGGAGGGCTTTTTTTTTTCCTCCCATCAGTTCCTGGGTGCTGGCTGTGTTTGTGCAGTGTGTCACCTAGATGGGAGAGCAGAGAGTGGGGTTTTTGTGTTCTGCTGTAATTGATGGGTGGCACCCGATGCTGAACGAGACCCGGCTGCGAGGGAGGAAAATCCTACATGATTTTGACAAGAGGCTGTTGTTCTGATACCCTCGCTTTTGACGTGAACAGCATCAGGGCTGTGCTGTTACTCTGATGGATACCGGGGCTCAGGGAAGCCATTACACAGGACAATTGCTATATTCTTCAGTGGAAAAAGGTGTTAAAAGATTTATTAAAGCTCTCTATTGTTTTACTGATTTCGAGCTACCAGGCATAAGGTGCTGGAAGGCATCTTCTCTTCTGATTATCCAAAGAGTACATTTTCACTGCTGATGGGGATATATTATTTGATATTTATTGCCTAATTTATTTCTGGACCATTATCTGGAATGTGCAATTGCAGGGACTTGTTTTATGAGGTTTTTTTTTTTTGATTTATGAAATATAAGGCGGCTTTTGTTGTTCTGGGAATATGAATGCACAGAAGGAACCTTTTGGGCTGGGGAAAGAACCGCTGCTAATTAAAATGCTGCTTTATCGTCACATTGTCTCTTGCTTTGTGCTGTTTCAAATTGCCTCAGACGCCTGTTAATAGAGCCTGGCATTAAACGCTGGTGGGACATGTCAGCTGAACACAGTTTGGTTTCCTTTTTGGTCTGGTTGGGGAACAGTTACTCCCTCCCCCTCCTGTTCACTTTTTGTGGGGGGACATTCATGTTTGTGACTTGGGAAGGGAGGATGACTTGCCATTCCTTTTGCCCCCATGACAATTTAGCTTTTTAGGAGACTTTGGAAAAGAAACTTGTCATAAACTTCTGAGAAATCCACATGTACTTCTTTTTTTTTTACCCAGATCTTGCTGATTTTCATGTGTGTCGTCATCCTCAACCAGCCTCACAACATGTGTGAGGCACAGGTTCTCTACACAAAAACCTCGCTGAGCCTTTTCCAGTGTAGGTTTTTATCAGTTTTGGTGGGGCTATCAGCTGTTGAGGTCTGCACCACCCTAAATCCCTTTGGAAGCCTGTCAAAACATTCCCATTGTCTTTGCCACCGTTCATTCCCACATTGTCCTCAGATCTGCGTTCAACAGTGGCAAAGCAAATAAACAGGGAAAAATCTGCTGCTGACCAAAGCCCCGTTCCCCTTTGAGTCACGGTGAGAGCAAAAGGAGTCTCTCATCCACGTTCCCACTGGCCAAACACCGACTTCACACACAAAAAATTCTTCCTGGAGCTATTCATGACTTAGATCAATAGCGTTTTTTTGGTTACAAGACACTTAGGCTGTGTAGGAGACTTTTCTGAACAGTGCACAGCAACAGTCAACCATGTAATTATGTAGAGACCTTGGTGGAGTGGTGTTGGGTGTTTCCTTTCTGGATGCCACTTGAGTAGTTATTTCTCTCCTCCAAACCAGAAGGCCGGTGAAACACCAATTAGTAATAGCCTTTGGGTTTGCTGCAGTGTAATTACCGAGGAGAAAAGCTGGGGCTTGCGTTTATGCGGTGCCGACTTAGACGTAAAGAACTTGTCCTTTGGAATCTGCAGGGTCCTTCAGGGTTTCTGAGCATCAGAAAAACACTAGTGATTTAGAAGAGGAAGAAAATTCAAATCCCTCAGTCTTGCTGTGACCAGCTGTTATTCCGAGAGAGTTTTCCATAGCTCCCTTTGGCTTCCGAGCCAGGGCTTCAGCAAGGAGGAGCTGCCGTAGGATCAATGGAGCCTCCTCCAAAGGAGCAAGTGTGGTCAGGGTCCAGGAATGTGGGGTTTTTATCCCTGGTTTTGCCACTTCCTTGAGTTTTAAGCTTCGGAAATCACTGCTTCCTTACTACCACCGGGATAACAGCTGGTGAAATGGGATCGTGAGCCATGTGGGCTTCTCCGGCCGAAATCCCTGTGGAGCTGAAAAGCTCCATCTCCGCCTTGGTGGGATGTCGGGTAATTGGCAAGTGCAGGCCTTCGCCAAATAGATGCGTCATGTTTCTTGTAATCTCGGTTGCTGTGTTTCCCAGTTACCCAGGGGAGTCTAAAGGCCAGTTTGCTCACGGCCAGGTTTTTTTTTTTTCCCCCCAATGTCCAATTGTTGAGCAACCCCGCAGTGACGAGGGACACGCTGTGTATCGTGAGAGAGGTTTCAAAAAGTGACCTGAGGTGCTGAGCTGCATTTCTAGATGTGCCTCTTCAAGACACCTTAAAATAATATTTTATTTTCTACATGTTGGCTCTCAATTTTTTTTTTTGGTTTGTTTTGATTAAATCTTACTCCTTTAAAATGACTCAAAAACTATCTGTAATCTCGAGTGCACTTTGCAGAAGTGTTTCCCCGTGACTCTCTCCCCCCCGCAGGAGGCAGAAGCAGCACTCCTGGGAAGAAACCCCCCGTTAATATCATCTCGTTCCTAATTAGGGTCTGAACTTGCAGGAGCGAGCACTGGGGTCCTCTGCAGGGGTGCTGTGCAGTGCAGCCTGGCTCCGGAACATAAAAATAAATAAAATAAAAGGCTAGTGCTCGTGGATGGTGTGCTGTTGTGCGATACTTCATGCACATTTAATAGCAGTGATGGTATAAAATGTAACTCATATTGGAGTTGCTAATTTATTGGCACCAAGTATAATGAGATAAAATGTACATAAATATGGATTAAACTATCACTCTATTAGTCAGCATGATGGTAGCAAGGTTCATTAAAGGGAGTTACTCATTTTCAATAACTTGTAGTAATGTGCTACATTCTTTTTCTTTTTTTTTTAAGAAATATAGTTCAAATATTCATAAACCTTTGGAGCGTGCCATTTATTAGCCTCCCACTCCTCTGCGCTCTCCCGACGTGTATTTAATTGTCCTGACTTTCTTTTGAAGTTTCTGCACTGTTTGTTTTGCGAGATAGGAGTCTTTCTTACCCTGACCCACGGATACAAAATGATGCTGTTCTAAAAATGAAAAGGGGAAGCGGCTCACGGGTCAGCTGAAAAATGAGGAGATATTGATACTGAGATCAAAGCGGTGTTTCTCACTCTCTTGGTTGTGGTCCAGAGGTTGGCGAGAGCTGCATCAACCTCGCAGGTCGAGCTCAGAGGAGGAGGGCTCTGGATCAATCCTCCCTCCGCCAAGGTTGGCTGGCACGTGTGACGGCTGGGTGGCTGACGGAGGACTTGTACGTGGCTTGTCTTGCATGTCTGAAGCGCCGGGGAGGAGACGTGTGTGGTGGGAGGGTGGCCCTGAGCGCGGCACGCTCCGGTGGCTGCAGCAAGAGCTGCCTTGCTGGTGGGAGAGGAGAGGGGAGATCAGAGAATCACAGAATGGTTTAGGTTGTAACGAACCTTAAAGATCACCCAGTGCCACCCCCTGCCCTGGGCAGGGACACCTCCCACCAGACCAGGTTGCTCCAAGCCCCCTCCAACCTGGCCTTGAACCCCTCCAGGGATGGGGCAGCCACAGCTTCTCTGGGCAACCTGGGCCAGGCTCTCACCACCCTCACAGCAAAGAATTTCTCCCTGACATCTCGTTAAATCTCCCCTCTTTCAGTTTAAAACTGATACTTCAGATGCTGTTGCAGATTTGTCCCCAGCACGTGCCTGGAGAACCTGCAAAACAAGAGGTCCCACCTCGTTGGCCATGGGGATGGGGTGCTGGGAGAGCCACGAAGGGACTCAACTGCCATCGTCTCCCCGTCCCTCTCTGACACACACACACACACACACACACACACACACACCCACCCCCGACCCTCTTGCCAGAAAGTCGGAAAACTGAGTGTTCTGCCTGGTTTCGGGTAGAAGGGTGGGGAGCGTTGTCAGAATTATTTAAGGGACTAATAACTGAGAGTTGGTGGTTTGTGTTTCTCTGCTGAGAATTCCCCTCCCTCCATCATCTCTAACTTCACATTAGAGTCAATATCCTTACAGCAGTAGTTTAAAGGGTGCCTTTTTAATGCAGTTTGAAGTTTTCAGGGGGGGACTTACATGAAATAATAGAAGTAGTTGAAAATGACAAGGTTTTTGGGTAATGGGCTGCGTTTTGGTGCCATAACAAAGCCAGCTGATGGGTGGGAGCAACTCTTCTTCTCCCATTTTTGACTTTTTTTGGCGCTTTTTTTTTTTTATATACCCCCTGGCCTTTTGTAGCCAAGAACGAATTAAAAATGGTGCATTTTTCTGTCTGCACCGCTGTGCGCAAGAAGTGGCGGGGGCTGGGAGCGGAGGGGAGCGTTTCGGCATCCCATCCCCGCCTGCGCCTCCCATCCTCTGGAGTTGCAAATCCCCCGGAGGAGCGGGCGGCCGGACAGACCTTCCCTTGTTGTGTTCCTCGGTGCCCGTCCCTCAGAGGGCTGCCGCGCGGGGCTTGGATGCGTGTCAAGAAAGGCATCCTGTCGCGGATGAAAACGTTCCTCATTGCTGTGTAACTCGCAGAGCGCGTGTGCAGGGGGTGGGGTGGGAAGTGAGAAGGATTCTCCAAAAGAAGGGGATGTTTTGGGGGTTTTTTGTTGGTTTGTTTTTTTTTTTTCTCTTTAATTCCCAAGAGAGCAGTAGAGTAACTGGCCTGCAAAGACAGATTTGTGTGTTTGAAACCAGGAACCCTCTTAACCCTTTGCCTACCCAGCTCTTGCCATCACGTTGTCCCCACCGAAGAAGGGAAGTGACCAAAGCACTTTTGCCAACAAACTCAAAACTCACGTGCAGCTTCGATGCTGCCCGCAGGGATTTGCCCAGAGCCCCCGGGTGCTGCAGGACCCTGCCCGAGGGAGAAGCCCCAGCTCTGGGAAGCCTGTGAGAGCACGGGGAAGGAAGCTCTGCCATCGGGGACGTCACCACCTGCCCGTTGATCATTAACTCCCCTGTTGTTCGCAGGAAGTGTGGGTGATGTTCGGTCCCTTCCCTTCTGGCTGGCGTGTTGCTCAGCTGGCCTGAAGTCAACCAGCGCTTCCCCACCCGTGTTTTAAATGGCCTTGCTGGAATTGTACTGGAAATTTGAATATTGGGATGAATGCCACAACTGGCAGAGCAGGCTGGAACAGCACGGGGTGGGGGTGGTTTTTTGTTGCCCCCCTCCCTTTGCAAGCTTGTGGGTTCTCGTCTCTCACTCCTGCGTACCCATCTCTGTGTCGTCCCCACCGTGGTGATGGTTGGTCTCAGGGGGATGCTGTCAGACGTGGGGTGATGCAGGGACCCTCCTCCCATCCTCATGCTCTCGGGCACCGTGGGGAGACATCGGCTGCGGTTCGTGGGGGCTGCTGAGCAGGTGCAGTGTGTCCAGCAGATGTTCTCAGCCGGAACGCTAAGAGCGTGTACAGGAAGCCCTGACGCTGAACTTCCCTAAAACACGGGGCAGATGAATTACAGATTTCTGTGGCTAGTCAAGCGTGGACCAGACGGTGCTTTCTGCTGCGTAGCATCGTGCTGCACGCAGGACTCTTGTCAGCACGGCTTTTGCTGAAAGATGTGGTAGGTGCTGCCACGCCTCTAGGAATGTACATTCTTAGGCTCCAAATCCTGGAAATTTCTCCCTACTCAGCTGTGAATATTGCCCTGAAATATCTGGTGGACTGTGAATCTTCCTAGCTGCCTGTCGCAGTTAATGTCAGAAGGGCCACGCTGACGTATTTTGTGGTCTTTAGGGCTGGTAAGATGTTGCAGGGCTGAAAGCAGACACCTCTGTTCACCCAGGGTTTGTCTCTGGTTATTGGGTTGGGTTCTCTGCCAAGAAATGTTTTGCAGCATGAAATCTGCTCCTGCGGTTCCTTGGCCCAGAGCAATTGTAGAATCATAGGATGGTTTGGGTTTGACAGGACCTTAAAGATCATCCAGTTCAACCCCCCCTGCCCTGGGCAGGGACACCTCCCACAAGACCAGGTTGCTCCAAGCCCCCTCCAACCTGGCCTTGAACCCCTCCAGGGATGGGGCAGCCACAGCTTCTCTGGGCAACCTGGGCCAGGCTCTCACCACCCTCACAGCAAAGAAGTTCTTCCTAATGTCTCACCTAAATCTCCCCTTTCAGTTTAAATCCATTCCCCCTCATCCTGGGGCTCCCCTCCCTGATCAAGAGTCCCACCCCAGCTTTCCTGGAGCCCCTTGAGGGACTGGAAGGAGCTCTAAGGTCTCCCTGCCTTTGGGTTGGCTGGACACCCCTTGAGCCTTTCCTGGAGAGAAGAACGACTCCTTGCCAAGGACTTTGCATGGCTGAGCAGGCGAGGACCAGCACCACAACGGGAGTTACCACTGTTGGCAAAGCTGCTCTGATTTTGGGGAGTGTGGAGGAGAGGTGCTGTAGGGTCTCTGGGACATGCAGGTGGGATTGGAAGGCTCACACCCTCCATGGGGTGATGATGGGCAAATGACAATGCCGTGTCCCAGCAAGCAGCTCTTGGGCTGGAGCAAGAGCAGGAGCTGGGCACCAGCGGTGGCCCTTTGGTGTTCACTGCAGCAGAAGCTTTTAGCTGTGCTGTGCTAAATTATCTCCACTTTTCCCCCTTCCGCTCTCCCCTACTTAAAAATCTCATCTGTTTATAAATGTGCAGCTTCTCAGTGAAACTGAAAGAGCCAGAAATGGTCATTCTGGGAAACTTTGACTTTTTTTTTTTTGGTTTCCCTTGGCTCCTTTCCCCAGTATTTTTCCAAGGGGTCACATTAAGGGGCATTATGTTTCGGATCAAACAAGTATGGGTAGGATCTTTCGTAACTCCCATACTCTGGATGGGAGAATTCTGCTGTTGGGCCTTAAATTGCAATTGAAGTGCTTTAACGTGCAAGGGATCAAGGTATTGATCAGGACACGGATAAATGCATGTCCTTAATGTGTACGAAATTGATTTTCCTTTACCTTCTTGATTTGTCTGAGCTCTCTTTGCAGTAATTTTAGACAAGATCGGAGGGGAAGATGATTTATTTCTTTTTTTCCTTGAAAAAGCCGTGAGTGGTAAAACATTTACCAGCCTACGTTTCAAAAAAAGGGAAAGGGGAGGAAACCAGGCTTTTTTGGGTGACCCCAACAGTTTTTTGCATATTGTTTGAAAAACGCCTGCTTTCGTTTGAACCCCTCGAGATGTTTTTCCTTTATGATATCATCAGACGTTTGAGACTGAATGATTACAGTGAGCATCACCGTGAGTGAAAGATGTCATCAGGCCAAGTCAGTCTTTGTATGTCTTGGTGCTCAGTTGGTGCATCTGCCATCGCTTGAGCTTAGCTGTTCAGTGAGCTTGTTGCTTTGGGAAAGGAAGGAAACACATCCCAGGTTATATCACTTAAGGGAGCCCTGGAATAAAAGGAAATGTTTTCTTTTACAATGAGCTCTTCTATTTCCTCATTAAAATCTTCTGCAGGTCTCAGCCTCTTGGAACTTCAGTGCCTGATAATGATACTGTCCCAAGGCCAAATGCTTTGGTTGCTAGTAATAATTAACATTTCTTGAAACAGATTAACATGTGGGTGGAATTGGCCTTGGCAGAACGGGCAAAAAAGTGAAACTGTCAGCCTGAAAATACTGCCACGGCCAAACAAAAGTGCTTTTAAAAGTAGAAAAGCCACAAACCCCAGTACTCTGGGTAGAATTCAGAAAGGAAAAAAAAAAAAAAAGAAACAAAAATGGGGGGGAAAAAAGCTTCTGTAGGAAATTTGTGATTCCTCTTGGGGCAGAGGAGAGTCGGTACAAAGTTAGCACAGTGAGATACCGCAGCAGGACACAACCATCCCGATGCTGAGAAGAGCCTGGGTGTCCCTGGGTGTCCCGTGTCCCAGGAGAGGGGACAGGACCGGGGTGCTCGGGGGCAGATGGGCTTTGCTCGGGGAGCCTGTGGCCCCGCCGGGCTCCTGCTGGCCCCCCACTTTGTGTTTGCGCAGTCACTTATTGCAAGGGAAATGTTAATGTTTCACAGCAAATAAACAGTGCAGACAGAAAAAAAATGTGTTGAACCCTCCGTGTCTCAGCAGAGCGGGGTTTCGGTGGGGTTTGCTGTTGGCACCCCCATCTCTCGGCCAGTTTCGGTCTCTTCCGAGTCTCCCATCTTTGGCGAGACTTCATGTCGCTGGGGCTGTGACCGGTGGGTCCCGTCCTCCTGCAGGGACAGCTTTAGAGACCAGGGCTGCCCTCGCCCAGGGACGGTGGGAAGGCTTCTCATCTCCCTCCCACAGTTCTTCGTTGGGGGGGAAAAGTTAATGGGGAGGGGGAAAAAAAAGAAAGAAGCATCTTGGACTATTTTGTTCCACTGGCTGTCAGAATGGGCTGCTTGTTTGTTCTTGGAAGGCTTCCAGATTAGGGTGGTTTGGGGTTTCCTCCAACCCTCTTTTCCTTCAGAAATGAAATATTTCTTCAAAACCTCTCTGTACGTTGGGTGTTTCTCCCCCCTGCGGGCTGGGAGCAGTGTGGGTGTGCACACACCTGAGGGATGGAGAGGGCAGGAGAACTTGGTGAGAAATTCCCCAGAGCTGCAGGGCTGTCGAGCTGTCTGTTGTCTGTCTGTCTGTCTGTCCGCATGCAGGGGCTGTGCTGGGTGCAGCAGGCCGGGGGGGACAGGCCATAACGCTGCGTCTGCAGTGCTGGCAGGGAGCAATTTGCTTTGAGTAAGTTTGAAAAAGTTTCTCTCTAAACATCACAGGTGAGGCTGGGATGACCAAGAAATCTGAAAACCATCTGTAAGGGCTCTGTAATTACCTTAAGTATCAATTTCCCTTTGGAAAAGTGTGAGCGTTTCTCTTGGGAGCAGATGCCTTTGGATTTTTCCAGCTCTTGCAAACCTTTTCTTGCCTGGTTCCAGCCCTGGTGCTGGAGGGGAGATGGGGCGAGCGTGGCCGTGCAGCCCGTTGCCGTACCTGCAGTGGGACAGCAAGGCTCTCTCCCCCTCCCTGCCTTGCTGCTCCAATTAATGAGCCTCAGATGGTGATGCTGCCGCTAAGTTCATTTACGCTCTCAGTCTTAATGGTGAGACATTCTCCTCTTCGACACCGTTCTCTTCTTACTAATTATGTATTAAAGCATAATCATGGTAGCAAGAAAGCAGCCTTAATGCACCCTGGGTGAAGCTAATGATGTGGACACACTGCACTTAGTTACATTTGTCAAGGTCTTCTATTCCAGGCCTGTTGTGAGTAATTTTAGGATTTTTTGAGCCAGTGTGGACTTGGTAGATGTTTGCAGTCATTCCTGCTAATGAGTAAGGCTTGTGTGGGAGAGGCTGATTTATCTGCGGTGGAGATTTCTCCCTGGCTAACAGATGGTGGGGATTTCACAGCCTGTTACTTAAGTTTTGAAAAACGTGGTTAATACTTCAGGGGAAGGAGCGACGTGCAAATGGATTGGAAGTAACACATGAATCGGAGCCAGCAGTTTGCATGTTCTGGAGCTTGGGATGATGGTGTTTCCCCTCCTGATCCTTGGGCAAGGCTTCATCTTTTGGTGTTATTAATGTTGATGCCAGCTATTGATGAAAAACACCTTCTCCCCAACTCCTGCCACGGGGGAGAGCTTATTTCCAGCTCCCCACCTCTTCCGTTTGCCACCTCCAAGGTCACCCTGAGTTTGGGCAGCTCTGGAGCATCTATCTGACTTAAAGCTCGTGAAGGGTCTCAAAGCTGCAGTGTGATGCTCGATTGCTCTGCTGTGGGCTGAAGCCAGAACGTGATGGAGCAGTGAGGACAACTTACACAACGTATGGATTTGGTGTTCTCTGAAGAGCTGGTGTGGACGTGGCCCAAGAAGGAGCAGTTTGTCCAGGCCCTGCAGAACGGTGGCAGTGGAGCAGTGACAGTCCTGTGCCGTGACCTTCTGCTATCCCACATCCTTTGAGTCATCTCGTTGAAGACAGTTAATTATTCCTAGGAACAGGGAGACAGTTCCACAGCTATCTGCATTGTAGGGTCCTTGGAGATGCAATGGGTGTCACAGAATAATGGCTCCCTACTCTGCTATTTCTTTCATGGGTTTGTGTATCTACTTTAAAATATACATGTATCTGGAGAGAACTGATGCAAAAGCGGAGCTTTGACAAAGAAAAGCTTTATAGAGTTTACTCAAGGGAAAATAGATGAGGGGATATTCTCCCCCCTATGCAGATCTTTTGGTGTTGGTGCTACAAGTGTGCCCTGAGAATTAAATCAGAGCTGGGGGTCCTGGGGAGGACTTTGTGTGTTATATCGGGGGTGCTCCTGGGGCTCTCTGGTCTCTGGGAACATGCAGAAGACAAAATGACTAGAGATTGTGCTGGAGGACTAATTTCAAAGATGTGCTTGGAGAACCGGGGTGAGGGACAGCGGGCTCCATACCTGAGCCTGATGGGGAGCAACAGCTCTCTGATGGGAAAGAGAGAAATTCAGTCTTCCAAGCCAGTGGACTGTAAAGATTATTGGGAAAAAAAAAAAAAAAGAAGTATTTTTTTTCATGCGGAAACAGTGCTTTAGTCCCTGTACATTGAGATTTATCAAAAGGACCTCTGTGCTCCCGAAGCGGAGCTGAGATCACAGTCGGTTGCAGATGTGAATTGAACTGGCCGAGTCCCACTTTGAGCAGATCTGAGTAACCATTGTACAGCGTCAGTCTGGCTTGAGCCCCGCACATCAGTTCTGCTCCCAGGCGGTCTTTGCAGAAGCTAGATTTGCACAGCAAGTTAATTTTTCTTTAAAAATGAATTATCCAACTCCTGGACGGCCAGCAGCAAATAGAGCCCACCAGTTCCCTGGAGAGGCTGCTCCAGCAGCCAGGGAGGCGTTAGAGATGGATCCACCAGCTTTTTAGGTCTGTTGGGTTTTGTTTCCTTTTTCAGCTGGGATGTTTCACCCCGTTACAGCAGATGCTAGATGGGAAGCCAATTTTAAGCATTTTCAGCTATTGCAACAATTTGAGGGGTTCTGATTTTTGTAGACCTAGATGACAGCTCCTCTGCTGGAATCTGATTTTTGGGACTGAGTGCTCAATGGGATTAGACTTTTATGATGTCTTAGGTCATGCGCAGAGATTTATTAATCACTAGGAGAGCCTGTAGCAGGACCTCAAATTGAACATGCTGGCCTGGAAGGGGAAAAACCCCCATTGACCTTAATGGTATTTTTGAGGTAAAGAAGGAAGTTGCATCAGGGTCATTAGCCCACAGTTGACTAAATAGGAGTTTTTGTTTAAAAACAGGCATGCATAGAAAAATCTACAGTTGGGAAGTGGATAAACTTTTGGTTTGAATCCAACCTGCGGGGAACATGTGAAGGACTCTTGCCTTGAGGCCTCACTTGACTCTGTTTTGTTTGCTCAGCCCCTTTCCTCCATCAGCCAACTCCCAGTGTGTGCGCTGCCTCCCGCCCTCCCCCTTGCCTTTTTTCATAATATTGTTCTAATTACTGGAGTGTGAAGAATTGACTCTTAAAACGCCTCTTGGCAAATTCCATTTGTGCATCGATGAAATTTCCCCTCGCTGCAGCCTCCCCATTAGCGCCGGCCGCGTCCAGCCCGTCCTTGGATCTAAACTTCTCCTCCACCCTTCCCAGGCAAAACTGGGACACGCTCGTTGTCGCGTTGGTTGGAGATCATAAATGCCAAGGGGAGCTGAGAATGGGAAGAAAAATGAGGGTTTGGGGGAGGATGAAGGGTTAACACTTGTCTGCCGGGTTCCCGCTGGTGTGTGTTTTCTCAGTGATGTCTCTCCTGATGAGCTGCCAGATGTCATTTTTTTGGGGGTAAACTGGGACAGCCAGGGATGGTCGTGGGTGGAAGCCTGGTAGCTCGGGGAAGGGCTTGCCAGGAGCGTTGTGGGGCTGAGGATTTTGGGAAGATCGAGCTCTGAACCCCACTTGGAACGGGAATGTTTGTGGTGCTTCTTTGCCTGCATGTGGTCATGTCCTTTGGTTTCTCACGATGGCTGGACCTTCTGCTCCCTGGCTGGGTGCAGCAGGCTCTTGTGCCTGTGCTGTCATCTGTTGATGTTGCAGAGAACTCAAGGGTGAACGGCTTATGTGCTCTCAAAGTGGGTTATTTCTTTTAAAAACACCACCACTATGGGGTTGTTTCTAGGGGACTTTTTTTAAGTGAGCAGGGAGCACTTGAGTAATGCTTCAGGCTTTTTCCGCAGTCGCAAAGGGCTAAAACCTTCAAAAATAAAACTGGAAGCTCAGTTAGCAAGTAATTGCAAGGTTCCTGGGACTGAGGCTTTAAGAAAAATGCCAGAGGAAATTCTCTTCATAACGTTAGAGACTGAGCAGCTTGGGACCATCTCCTGATTCTGGATCGCTTGCGGTGGGTCCACGCAGCAGACTCGAGCTGTGAAATTACAGGTTGCTTCTGTCTGGGTTTCCCTCACCCCTCCGTTTTTAGCCTGGGAGCTGGACCAGCAGGTCCTGGAGAGGGGAGCAGGGATGGAGATGTGCTTTTCCCCGGGGCTGTATGTGGGTTGTGCTCCCTGCATCCCTGGGGACTGTGCGGGCCTGAAGGGCTGGTGGTTTTGGCTACCGGAAAGTCTCCTCCTTTATCATAAAACCTCCCAGGAATCCTCCCTGCGGGACAGACTATGGCATTTGGCTGGACCCCAGTTGACTTTGTCAGAGGAACTGAACCAGTGGGGAACCAAAATTGATCCCAACGGCTCTGCACCACCGTTGGCGTGGCTCTTAGCCCCTGTGAGGGACTGGGACTGGTGGCCAGGCTGGGCAGTGGAGAGGATGGAGCTATGGTGTGATGACAGCCCAGTCCTCTATGCTCCTTGGCAGGGGACCCGGCAGAGGGATGCCCCAGCCTCTGCAGATGTGGTGGGGCTCCCCAGGGCTGCGGGCAGCCTCTCCCACCTCCACAGCCCTTTTTCTAGCACATAAAGGCGTTTAATTGTCCCTTGCAGGAGCTCCTGGTGCACCCCTCGCCTCTTCTAATGTGCCTCTTCTTGGTCAATGACTCACAGAAGAGCAGTTATCCTTCAGAGGAGCAATAGAGCCTGAATGTTCTCCACCTTATCGCACTGTTTTGTCAGCTAATCAGTTTTAACCCTGATAGGGAAAGAATTTGAAAAGCGAGGGAAGGTGAAGAAAACCTGCCCTGCACTAGGCTGAGGAGAAACTGGGCAGGGACACGCCAGGGATGGATGGTCTGTGGCCAGGGGATGCTCAGCTTTGGGCTGCTTGGTTTGACGGTGGCGAGGACCTCCAAAATGTAGGGAAGGGGCCTTGCCAACAGCCCTGGGAGCAGAAAATCAGAGATGCAGCCGCTTGGGCTGCAGGTGGTGTTGCTGGAGGAGGCTTTTTGAAAGGAGAGCGTCGCTGTACCAGTCCTGGGAGTTCTGTGAAGTTCCAGTTCCACACAGAACAATCTACAGCAGGCACTTGTGTTTGCACCGGGTGTTACAGGGGTGTAAACCAGCCAAAAACCATGTAACTTCAGGCATTTTGCCCCTCCCAGATACTTCTCCGGCTCTGTCTTGCTATAGAAAGGCTTGTAAAGAGGTAGTGATCGATTGAAATTAGTCGCAGCAAGTTCCTGTTCGTGTAAGCTGTCTGAAGGATGAGCCGATCTTCAGATTTTTGTGGTTTTGCTCCATTCTATTTCTAGCTCCATTAAGTCCATTTCTACCCTATTCTCTTCTGAAACATAAACGAGTAAAGTGCCATAACAAGGGCACACTTAAAGAAAAATGAAGCATGACGATAAATATGAGTGACCCAACTAAAAGAAAGGTCAGATAAGAGACATCACCCTTCCGTGCTCGTTAAGGGAAGGGTATTAAGGGGTGTAATTTCGCTTCCTGGGTTTACCTGCGTGTTGAGTAAAGCCGGTCAGAGGAGAAAGATGGAAGATATGTAGAGGGAAACTTTGCCGTGTGTTTTCATTCTGGGCAGTACAGCAGGTGAAGTGGCCAGAGGGATTTTGATACCAATCTGTGGTGCACTTAGTATTTTTGGGGGAAAAAAATGTTCTCTTTGCAGCATGACCCTCGTGGTGCTTCTGTTTGGAGAAGGCAGGGCTGTTTGCTTTTCTGCTCCTTGGCCTGTGCTGGGCAAACCTCCACCGAAATGTTTGCAAAGGGCATGAAAAGCTTTTCAGGCCGTGGTGTTTGGAGCCTGAGCTGAAGTTTGGAGCTCGGGTCCCGAGGCTGGGTGCAGAAATCTGCCGCCCCATCACCTGCCCGGGGGCTGGTGGTCTCTGCTCGAGGCACGGGCGTGAAGAAGGAAAATATCCAGAATTTCTTCAGAAAACAGAAATGCCTTGGAGACGAGTTCATGTTTTAGTAAGGCAGCTCCTCTTGTGTGGGGCTGGGCAGGAGCTTCCCCGCTGGGAGGGTTGGACGTCGTGGTGCTTTTCCAGCCTTTGCTGGGGATGCGTTGCCACCAGCCCCAGCGTGTCTCTGCCCGACCATGTGTCTCTGCTCCTGCCCCTCTCCCTGCCTAAAGCTCTCCAGGTATTCACAGAGGTGTGGGAACGCATCCAAACGCTGTCAGGAGGAAATGGCAGGGTAGGGAAAGCCCTCTTTATGGCAGGAACCAAGCGAATGGGGATTTATCTTGGAGATTAACTGGGCTCTTCTTCTCCTTTTGCTTTTCCTGCCATGAAACTCAGTTCCCTGAACCCAAGAGAATTGCTCTACCGTCTGCACCACCTGGGGGAGGTGCAATAATAAACCCATTTAAATTCCTCTTTGTATTTTGGGGGAACAGTGATAATTCCCTTGGTGCCGAGGCTTATTTTGCTTCATAAATACCTGGGTTTGAACAGTTTCCTTTCTTCCTTCCCTTGCTCAGGGCTGCAGTTTCGGAAAGCTCTCTTCTGGAGGAGGTTTAGCGTGTGCACACACCACGTGAAGTCGACAGGGGCTGAACTTCAAAGTGAAGCATGTGAATAAATATTATCCTGACTTGAGGCTACTATTTATTCTTTTTCTTCCGAAACAAAACAAATTCATATATGCCTTCTCAGGACTTGGAATTAATCGTTCGCTTTTTTTTTACCACCATGGGGATGGCAGCACTTTAGTATTTACTCTGCTTTGCTCAGATGGTGACCTTATCTACCTCTCTCAAGTGTATGGATTCTGTTGCGTTGCAGCCATTATTTTTTTTAATTTTGAGGGGAAAATACTGGAGCTAGGGCCAAAATATTCTGTGCTTGCTTGCCTGGCTTCCATGGGCCACCAATGGGCCAGATCCCAGTGTGATGGGAAAGCCCAGGAAGATGCATCCATCCCTGGCATGGATAAATACTTCCCCTGAAGGTATTGAAAAGGCGGGTTGCCATAGTGCTTAGTGACATGGTTTAGTGATGGTTTTTATCAGGGTTAGGTTGATGGTTGGACTAGATGATCTTAAAGGGCCCTTTCAGCCCAGACAATTCTATGATTCTATGCTGTGAACCCAAGCCTGAACCTTGGAGGATCAGGAGGGCGTTTGCTTCATGGTCCAGGAGCTGAGCACAAATTGTGCCAGGGTGAAGTAGTTTTTGTGGGATTTGCTCCCTGGAAGCGCCTGCAACAGGCAAGTCTTTGTGGGTGAAAGAAACTGGTAAATTTGGGTCCGGGCAGCCCATCTTTGTAGGGCTTGACCTGCAAAAGGTGTTGAGTGCTTGTCCTCTGAAAATCAGTGTGGTTGATGCTGCCAGAAGCCAGGTGACCAAATCCAGCAGGTCTTGGGATGCTCCATGGCCTCCACGTGTGGGCGAGAGCTGGGGTGGTGTTGTGGCATCGCTGTCCCAGATGCGCCTGGCTCAGCTCTCCTCCGCAGCGCCGTGTGGGGAAAGCCTTCATGCAGAGAAAATAATAAAATAAAATTATGCCATCAAATGTTTTATGTATGAGGAGGTACGGGCTGTCAATAATCCTCTATGTTTTTTAATGCGAACTCTCTCTGCGTTTCTGCTACTTGGCTGATGACACCAATTAATTTTATTGTTTGGAAATAATCTTCTGTGGTGTGTGATTTGCACGGCCCTAGCCTTATGCTTTCTAATGATTTCTCTATTAATTTCACTGCTGCCAATAAGCCGAAGATGCCTTTCAAGTGGAAAGGGAAACATGACCTAATACCGTGGATAAAATATTAGCAAGAGCAAATTAAACCCTAGTTAGTGGTGTTAGGACCTCGGCTGCTAAAGACAGAAGAGCTGCTGAAGCGTAGCGGGGAGCAGAGAGTTGCACGAGCTGTGTATGGATGAGATGTACGAGAGTGTGGAGCAGTAACTTGTTTAAACAGCTTTAAAATGAACATAGAACCGGTGGTTTTGTCCCCTCCTTCTCCTCCAACCGGCTCTTCCCTGGTCAAAAAAAGAGTTGACCCGGATAAATTCAGTTTCTGTGCCTCCCTACGTGCTGTGGTTTACGGCAGTTGTCAGCACTACTCGGGGTGAAGAATAGAGCTTTTTAGTAATGGCATTGGAGAAATGTTGAGATGGATCCCGCTCAGGCACTGCCGCACGGGAGTAACCTCGTGGAGAGCATCCTTATCTTCCAGCGAGCCCCACTGGCTGCTCTGAATCTGCCCCCAAACCAAAGAAATAAAAGAGGATTAAAATTACGATGAGGTCACATGAAATCGTCCTCCTTCAGCCTTTGGAAGAAGCCTGTGCTCATGGTGTGGCTGTCGGCACGCTGGTGGCTGGGGCTGACTTCATCCCTTCCCTTCTGGGAGGAAAAAACATTCCTGTAATGCACGAAAATATCATCACATCAATATTGTCAAAGTGAAACAAGGAGGAGGGGAAAAAAAAAAAAAATCAATGCAGGTTGTGACCAAAATATTTATGTGAAGATTTATATAAATACACAAATATTTATTGCTTTAATATTTCAGTTGCTGTGCTGTGAAGTTTTGTGGCTCCTGCATAGAAATATGAGGCAAAAGAGTTGGTAATCAAGGATATGGACTCCTGGGCTGACAGCTGGGGAAGGATGAGAGGCTGGAAGCTCGGCAAAGAGCCGGGTGGTTTGTGGTGTGAGGCTGGAGCCGGGGGACTAGAGATGCTCTTACCTTCTGCCCTACAAACGTCTCGTTAGACACAGGTCATGGGGCAGGCTTTGGGCTTTCCTACACCACGGAGGCGGCGCTCACTTTGGCTGGCGTCATTGCCGGGTATCTGATGTTGAGTGATAACCTGCAATTCAGTAATTTCATTTTTACCTCCACATTTTTAATGGTGAAAATATACATAAACGCCCAATTTTTCACAGAACTGGATTATGACAGCGTGGGCAGGATGAAAATAATACAGTGAGCTAGATATAGTTGTCAGGTGTTCCGGGGAGACTGTACAGCAGCTTTCCAGGATCTGAAGGGGGCTTATATGAAAGATGGGGAGAGACTTTTTACAAGGGCACGTAGTAAAAAGGATGAGGGTATAAGGGGTAGGGGATGAGGGGTAATGGTTTCAAACTGGAAGAGGAGAGGTTTCAATTAGGGAGAAATTCTTTGCTGTGAGGGTGGTGAGAGCCTGGCCCAGGTTGCCCAGAGAAGCTGTGGCTGCCCCATCCCTGGAGGGGTTCAAGGCCAGGTTGGATGGGGCTTGGAGCAACCTGGTCAGGGGGGCTGGAACTGGATGATCTTTAAGGTCCTTTCCAAGCCAAACCGTTCTATGGCTCTATGAGTGATGGGCTGATGCAGACCAGGTGTCTGTGGTCCTGCCACCAAGCTGCTCAGGATGGTGTTTTGGCAAGGATGTACTTGCCCTCCCTCTGCCCGGTGGGGACCTTCCAGCCCTGGCCACCCACCTTTGCTGTCACGTTTTCTGAGGAATGCCGTCGCCGTGACTGGGGTACGGGGGATACCAGCAGGAGTGTTGGCGAAAGTGCGAAACGATGCCCAGGCCGCTTCATCTCCCCCAAGAGCTAGCTTTGGAAGCCTTAGAGGTCTTTGAAACGGGGATAAAATGCTTATGGTGAGATCAAAGTCTGAGCATGAGCTTTCTGCTGGCCTTGGGTTTCTTTGCACTGGGCTCAGGATTACAGAGTGAAGTCAAGCCCTCCCGTAGGGTGAGTACGAGCACGAAGCCAGTTACAGCTCTGGCTTCCTGGGGGAAGTTACTGAAACTCAGTGTTTGCTCTTTTCTGATCCATAAAAAACCTGAAAATTCAATCTTGTTTTCTTTTGCTTTGCTTTTTTTTTTTTTTTTCTTTCCCAAAAAACAAGTTTATTCTCAAAGAAACTTGTGGTCAGCAAAAGCAAGTAAAGCAAAACCCACCCCAAAACCCGACGTGCTTGCAGAGTCACCGGTGCTGCCCACCGCATCCCCGCTGCCAGAGCAAACCCAAACCGGTGGTGTGTGCTGGGATATCTTCCTCCTCCATCGCCGCTGCTGTGAAGGGAACGTGCCAGCCCTGCTTCATAATTAATAGTTTTCCAGCCTGATTCTGCTGGGAGAACAAGGAGGACATTGAGAGCGGGGCCGTGGCGCACGGCCGCTGCTGCTGCGAGAGTCTGAGCCTCCTGCCTGCTCCGAGTCACCTCCCTTTGTCCCCCCCGAGCCCCAACAGCCCTTCTCCAAATCAAAACCACTTTAGGCACAGGATTTAGGGGTAAATGGTGTTGCAGAACTACAGTGACATTTTTCTCCATGATGCTTTCTTTTCTTTCCCTTATGGACTCTAATCTTCCAATACGATAAGAAGCGAGGAGTAATGGAGCTATTGGCCTTTTTAAATATGTATGAACTTCTCGGGAAAGCCAGAGAAATGAGGAGGGATGGAGACAGATAACAGATGTGAGATGGTCTCACAACCATGTCATTTGACATGAGTGTCTCTTTTTTTTTTTTTTCCTGGTGTCCTAAGTCATTATTCGTAGGCAAAGCATAATGTTTCTGTTCTTTTCATGTATAGGTTATTATTATTAATATTATTTTTAAGAAGAAGACTGTATCTGGGGCACAGCTGTGATTCTATCGCAGAAAGCTGATCGTGCAGTTCCTACCTCTGGCTTGCTGGCTTTTTTGCTGCCGGCAAACAAAGATGTTTTCTGCCTCTTCTGGGGGTCAATCTGGGGGGTGACTCAGTGGAATGGGCTCTGTGGGATACGGTGATACTTGTGACAGTCCTGCACGTATCTATTTTCCGCGCATATCTACTTGCTGTGATGGTCAGGTTTGGCTTCTGAGAGTCAAAAGGGTCTGTCCCATCTCCTCTGTCACTTTTGTCCCTCCAGCTGGACGCAGTGGGGCTTTCGCCGAGCCCCAGGGCAGATGCTCCGAGTTGCTTCTGTTTGCACTTGGCATCACTGGTAAATGACTTCGTGTTGTTCCCAAATCCCGGCATGAACAGCGGAGGTGTGGATTAGCCACACTAGTTGTGGTCCATCTATCCCCTGTCTGGACCACCTCGTGCACTCACAACACAGCAAAGCATCTTTCTCTCCGTCCTAACCCTCACGGGTTACAGCAGGGCAAAACAGCGTGGGCGGCTTGGGTTTTCTCATCTTATTTATTTATTTGTTTTCCCAAACAAGCTTTTAACTGAAAACACTCCTGATTTTGGCTGAAATGCAGTTAATCGTTTTGTCTGAAAAGTTAAATTTTGCGAAGATTAATTTAATTGGTTTCACACAGCGTGCTTTTTCTTCATTTGAAAACCAAATTGTCTTTAATCTATAGTTAGTTTTTTTCTGAGAGCTGACCCACCCGGCGCTGGGAAATGTACAGAGAAGGAACAGCAAGAGCAAACCCCGCTTGGGTCACCCTCTCCTTCCCTCCGTCTGTGCAGCCGTCGCGTTCACCCCCCAAAATGAATTATTCAGAGGACGCTGACAGCGCAGCGAGGACACCCCTTGCAGCCAGATACCTGCTGGGAAGGTCACCTAGATGGGGTGACACCCACTTTTTAACTGCCCTTTGATTTCACAGCGGGCTGTTGCCCTGTGCAAGCAAAGATTACTCATGAAGGGAAGGGTTACACCACGGGGGATGAATTTCTTGGTCCGTATGGCTGTCTCCGTGCAAGTGTTTGCGGGATTAGGTCTTCTGGTGTTGGGAATGCACTGGGAATAACAACCCCCCATGCTGGAAGTGACCCGTGTAGTCAGGGTGTGTGTTTCTGGGGGCTGAACTGTGACCAGTAACCCATGGCTTGGTCACCGTGAGGGATGCTAAAGGAGCGATGCTGGTGGCAGAGGTGGCAGGATGGACTCGTGCTGTGATGTCTGGGGGGGATTCACTGAGCTCATCGCTCTCCTGGAGCATCCCGGCTCCTCTAGGAGGGCTAAACACCATTCCCTGGAAGATGCCTATCACTGTAGCACATCTAACATTGCACATGACACGTACTTCGATTTTATTTTTGCTGGGGGAGGGAAGCTGGCGAGGTAGGAGCTTGGGAAGAGAGGAGAACGGGCAGGGACGCCGTAGGATTTGCTTCCAGGGAAGGTGCTCATTAGAACAGAATGGAATTACCCGGAGTGTGACAGTGTACGATGCTCCCTGGTGCTGTGCCACGCTGCTGCCGCCCGATTGCACAGTGGCTGTGGCCGTGATGGGAGCAGGGCTGGCTCTCCAGCATGTGTTTGAATCCCTTGGCTTCTTCAGGCTCTGGACTGTGGAAAGACCAGTGATAATCAGCCTTCTTTCACCTCACGCGGGCAGGGGATCGATACAGCTCAATGCAGGGCTTCGTCTTGCTGTTTGTGCTTTTTTCAGAAAGACTTGGGGAGAAAAGACGGCATTTAAAGAAAATTACTGCATTGCCTATCAACTGAAAACAAAAGTCTTTTGTCCTGTCAATCATTTGGAGGCTTTATCTTGTCAATCACAAGGAAAGTGTTTCCTTTTTGCTTCTGCCAGACTTTGCACAGACCGGGTTGCTCCTTCATTCAAACAAACAAGTGTTGGGGGTGGCAGCTTTTTAATAAAAAATATTATAAAAATTAATTTAAAAATGAAATTTGAATGTTATATCATTATTTAGACTTGAGAGAAAGTAGTAGTGCAAGTTCTCCCTGGAGGGGTTCAAGGCCAGGTTGGAGGGGGCTTGGAGCAACCTGGTCTGGTGGGAGGTGTCCCTGCCCAGGGCAGGGGGTGGCACTGGATGATCTTTAAGGTCCCTTCCAACCCGAACCATTCTATGATAAAGTGTGTTTCCCAAACATGACCTCTCGGTTCGTGAATTCATTGCAGGGCCACGGCTCTGTTTCCGCAGCACATGGACAATGTCCCCGATGATGTCCCCGTTTCAGGGGCAAGCTGCCCCAAGGGCTGTTCCTCGGGGCGCTTCGCTCTCCTGCCCTCACTGCTCCTCCACACAAGGATGCTCGGGCAGACCTCAGGGCTTGTTCTTGGGCCCGTGGTGGGCTCAGGAAGGAGGGAAGGGGCTGTGGTTTTATCTCAGGAGGAAGCCACAATAACTCTGCTCACAGCAGGGTGTCTGCAGCACCCGGATGAGGTGGCTTTTGTCTCTTCCCAGCAGGCTCCTGAGCACGATTGGCCATAGCCCTGTTTGGAGGCTGGACGTTGTGGTGCGTTTTGAACCGCATGTGGCTTTTGTTTTGTTCCCGAGGGTGAAAGGCATTTTCCTTTCCCTTTCCACTTCCGTTCCCTTTCGCGAGGCGGTTTTCCTCCCCGTGCTGCTTGGCAGATGGGCTTGGGATGTGAGCAGATGTGCTGCCAGGAGTCCCAAAGGCCGTCTGTCCATCCATCAGTCGGTGCGGGGGTAGGATGGGAGCCGGGCACCAAACACCTCGCATCCACATGTTTGGGCTTTGTAGAAGTGCTGGCCTTTCCTTCTGCTGGGGGAACTTGTTCTCCTGCTCAAGATGGATGCCCAGTTAAGCTCTGGTAGTTTGGGTCATCTCATGATGCTTTGGGGTGATGCAGGGTCCCCCTTCCCCACCCCACTTGGTCCTGGGGCTGCAGCGAAGGTCCTCTCCAAGGAGCAGCCCTACAAAGCCATCGGGGCTCACTGCTTTAAAGCCTCTGTTGGGTTTGCCGTGGTCCCACAGCCTGGCCAGAGCCGGGGATGTTGTTTTCCAGTATGGTCGGGGTGCGTGTTGGTGCCCACTGGGGGCTGGTGGCCATCTGCTCGCCGGGCTGCTGGGCAAAGGCTTTTTCCTGTCAACAGCTCTCTCCTGGGGCACGGCACCGTGTCAGGAACTGGTATCATTGTTCTCAACAGCCGCATGTTTCCCTTTGCAGCCAGCTAAATATATAAAGCTGCCAGATATATAAAGCAGCCATATGGAGTTTCCATTTCTCTCCCGGCCCCCCTTTGAGCAGGACACCTAAACATTGCTCTTACTCTGTGCCAGGGCTTTTATGGTGAGGTTACGTGACAGAGGTGCCTTTGACCAATGGTCCTTTGCCAAGCCAAGGTGAAATACTTGGCAAAAAGGGACATCTCTATGCAGCAGGGAAGCGTGAATCATCCCTCTTAAGCCTTTAATTGCAAACTTTTTTATTTTTCCGCTGCTCCGACCTTGGGTGCTGCAGCCACTGTCGGTGCCGGTGCCTTTCCCAGAGCGGGAAGGGTGAGCACAGGGTGCCCCATCCCCATCATCTGGGGTAGGGAATGATGGAGCTCATGGATGGCACGACCATGGGTGCAGTTTGCCCTCTGGGAAGATGCAGCATGCTGATGCTCTGCGTCCTGAGATGATGCTCTTCCTCTTCCTCTGCTCCATTTGCTTTCTCTGCCCCATGGCTGCTCTGCTGGGAGTCTTGGCTCTCCAGGGTTTTACATCAGCTCTGTGTGTTTTACCCTTCTTCTGTTGCTAAAAACAGTTATTTTCAGAGTGTGGAGTGGGCTGGGCTGGCTCCTGGATGTGCAACGTCTCTGGATTACAGAGTAGGGACCAGCACTGGTGCTAACCCACCACCTTCACTTGCAGGTCTCTATTTTAAGAAGCTTGTCTGGTTTCCAGAAATTGTCGGTATTTTATAAATACACGTTGGTATTTTATAAATTCCAGGGCACCCATCCCGAGATGGGTGAGTTGGTGCAAAGACCCGGGGAGCATTTCGGGGAGTCCCTCAGGATCCTGTGCTGGCACCCGTCCCCCCACGGCCGCGCATACGGGGTGGCTGCTGCCAGACGTGGACAGATGGGACCTGGCCTTTCCTTTCTCTGGACACAGAAGGTCTGTCTATTCCAGGCTTTGCTTAATAGAAGACAAATATGAGTAGCTCTGGTGTTTTTTTTCCCCTTATATCAGTCTTTCTTTGTTTCTTTTCCTTCTGGAGCGTAACAAAAGCTTTAGTGCTGGGACCGGTAATTAGCTGCGCTCTTATTTTCTGAGTAACTCACCTCTGAAGCGTGCGTGTGCTGGGGGAGGCTCCCGGGCCACATACAGGAGAGTGGCCTCAGGGCTGAATTTGCATTTCTTCTGCATAAATTCAAATTACTTTCATACATCAAGTGATTTCACTGCTCAGAGGATGGCTTTGTATCGGGGGGTGTTTGGATGCTCGGTGGCGGGGCCAGGGGAGATGGCGCTGGCTGCTGACCCAGACGGGGCTGCAGCTGCCAGCTCCTTTGCAAACTTAAAAAATAAACCCAAATTCCGAGTGCGACGTCCGCCTCTGGGAGCGGCTGCATCCTCAGCCGCCAGAGGCACCTCGTCTGCAGCGGGAGATGTTTGATCCCCACGCCGTGTGTCTCTGAAGCTGCGGGTTGAGAGAGCGTGTGTGAAGTCTCACCTGGGTGCTGCTTTCATCGGTAATTGCGCCTTCTTGTTAGTTTATTCAAATATTATTTCACTGCTTTCTTTGAGCGTAACAATGTCTGGTGGTTGCTGAGCGATTGATTGCTGTCAGCACAAGCCTTTACTGTTGGCTTTTGCTCTTGTAATGATAAAGATGAATAATTTCACATCCCTCGCATTCCCTCCTGGAGTATCCCAAAGCTTTGCGTGAGCTGTTGATCTCTGTGATGGGAAGGGGCTGCCCATGGTCTGAGAGACAGGGGCTGCTCCTGCTCTGTGCAGTGGATGCTCCTGAGCCCCACGAGATGCTTTGAGAAACACGTGAACTCCCTCAGGTTTGATGAACAGAGGCTCTCGCCTCTCCCCGTGGAGTTGAGCCTTCAAGATAAGAGGAGCAGATGGCATTGAAGGCATCTCCCTCCTTGACAGCCAGGCTTGCTGCAGAGCTGATAAAACACAGGAGGTCGCATTTGGTGGGTGCGTGGTCATCCTGGGTGATTTTCAGGTTTTTGAGACCTCCTCTTTTTCTCTGTACAATAGCTGGGACCTTGGTGGCACCCATCCTGCCTCCTTCCATGCCAAAGGTGATGTGGTCCCAACGTTCATGTGGGGTGATGCCGGCCAGGGCACCGTGGGCTTCACAGGGTGTCTCTCACAGGGTTTTGTTTCCTACGAAAGCATTTCTCACCCTCCCTTCTTGTTTCACGCGAGCTGGCAGAGGGTGTCAGCTCTGGTTTGAGCTGTTTCTCAAGTGTTTATTGAAATGTCACTCTTCCTCCCACGCATCTCCTGCTGACAGCTTCACACCTTCCTGCTTAGGTGGGAAGGGCTCCCGAAGTCAACCGGCGGGCAGGGAAGGGAGGTTGGCAAATGGTGTTTCTTGGATGATCCCGCGTCTCTTGATATGAAGGATGCAGCACGACAACACGACTTCTCCGTGGTGTGTCCATTCCTCCACACTTCACCCTTTTTGGGGTTAGTGTGTTGAAAAAGGGTGTTTCTTTGCGGCATTCCCAGTGCTTGAGCGTTGTGCATTGTGGCTGCCCCATCCCTGGAGGTGTCCAAGGCCAGGTTGGAGGGGGCTTTGAGCAACCTGGTCTGGTGGGAGGTGTCCCTGCCCATGGCAGGGGCTTGGAACTGGATGATCTTTAAGGTCCTTTCCAGCCCAAACCATTCTGTGATTTAATGTGGTGGCACCAAGCTTGATTATTCTCCAGCTGGATGGGCAGGTGCAATTTGGTTGTGAAATGGCATTTGCCGCCCGCAAACCCCAAATCTCAAGGCAGGGCATCGCACCCTTGACGAAGGGGATCTTCAAACTTGGCCTTGCACACCTGCAGTAATGCAGGGCCTCCCAGGGCAGAAACAAAACTGGAGGAAACAGTTATCCTCCAGGAAATTACGGTTGGCAATTTGATAATTGACCCCGTGATGGGCTTGTGAGCGACGGCTGCGTCGCGGGTTCGTGTGGCTCTCTGCAGCTGCCTTTGCTTTCTGTGCAAAATCCTTCCCTCGCGGAGGGCTGGCACTCGTCCCCTCCTGCTTTCCAAGAGCCTCGCTGCCTGAAACCACTGGGAGGTTCATTACCCACATGAGAACGCCGCTGCGCAGCTCATCTTCCTCCCCACAAGTGATTACCTCCCGCGGAGCAGTCGCTAACGAGGAGAGGACCACTCATCTTCCGTGACTTTGGAGGAGGAAGATAAAATAAACGAAAGACGGAAAATCAACTCCTCGCTCCGATTCTTGGTCTCCTCTGCCTTGTCACTTGGGTTTTGGTAATCGTTTTAATTTGCAGTTGGGGTTTCCTGGCAGTATAAGGATTTTTCGGCGACTGTCATTTTCTTTGTTACTTTCAGGCTGGTTGTTTCAAAACTCATTACCCTTGGCATTTATTTACCAAGGCTGGAAGCAGCTTGCATCAGGGGCGCAAAATGGAAATTGATTTACGGCGACGGTGTGTGATATAGAAAATGTCAATTTTTTTTCCTCTCGAGTCTATAAATTAGTTTTGATTCCAATGAGGTTTTAAACTATACTTATAAATCAGTTCCCAAGGAGCTGTGCGAGTGTGGGAAATTAAAGTAGTCGAGCAGCAGCCCTGTCTCGCGGTGTTGCTGATGCAGCTTTATTATGGGGCTGCTCTCCCACGTCTGGATGTGGGGCTGGGCGAGTGCTGATGCCAGGCATGGGGTGCATTTGGAGAAGGGGTTTTTGGCTGGGGAGAAGAATCAGGTGCTTAAGTACAACCCTATCCTCCAGTACATCAATTAAAAAATTAAATAGGCCCAAGCTTTTAGGAAGATAAAGGCCTGAAATAGCATGTGATTTAAGGAAACAAGTCCCACGCTGAGTTTTTTTTTTTGGAGAATATCGATGCCTCAGCACTTCCCAGCAAGCAGACCTCTACGAGGACTTGCCTCGGGCTGTGAAACTGCTGATGGTTTGGGAAATTTGGGGTTGTTTGGGCTTGTAATCTCAGTACTGGGAGCGTTCACGCTGTGAGAGCAGCTAATGCACGGCAGCACTCACAGAGGCTGCTGACGGGCAGAAGTGCCGGAGGGAGGATTGGAAGCGAGGAAATCCACCTTCCAGCTGGTGTTTCAACTGGTTTGGTTTGACATGCTGTGGAGTTGGATGCAGAAACCCGTGTGGGCAAACGTGGTGGTAGCTCCTTGCCACGTGCTATTGATCCTAAACAGAGAAATGGGAGGGGACTCTTTATTAGGGAATGTAGTGATAGGACTAGGGGTAATGGTTTTTGAATTGAAAGAGGGGGAATGTAGTGAATAGATAATAGAAAGATAATAGATAGATAATTAGATAATAGAAAGAACTTCTTTGCTGTGAGGGTGGTGAGAGCCTGGCCCAGGTTGCCCAGAGAAGCTGTGGCTGCCCCATCCCTGCAGGGGTTCAAGGCCAGGCTGGATGGGGCTTTGAGCAACCTGGGCTGGTGGGAGGTGTCCCTGCCCAGGGCAGGGGGGTGGAACTCCATGATATTTAAGGTCCCTTCCAACTCTAACCGTTCTATGAGATGCTTAACAGAGTGTAGAGAAACATTGGAAATTATAAGAAAAACTGGAAAAAAAACCCTGAAAAACTGTCCCTTTGTCACCCTCTGCTGTGCTAGATAGCCAAGTTGCGTGGCTGTTCTCGTCGGCAGAAGGTTGGCAAGTGGGTCTTGGGGAAGAATCGGGAGCGATGCCAAAAGCGCGGTGCTGCCCGTCGGGCTGGGGAACACGGCAGCGCCACGCTCCCCGCTCCGCTGCCCAGATGTTGGGTTTCAGCTTATGAAAACGTAGACAAATAGATGCATTTTCTGTGGTGGTGTGGGAGCCCTGACCTGCCAGGCTGCCCGCCTTGGGCGCTGCACCAGATTGCTGCTGGGATAAACTTAGTTCAGGCTCCGTCGACTGCAATGTCGTTTTTACATCTCGTCATTTTGAATTGCCGTTCCCGTCTTTAACTTCTGCGGCTCCGCCGTCTGTCTCCCCCAGCTGAGGTGCCGTGACAGCTTCCCTCGCACGCACCAGGGATTTGTCGCACACTTGTGTGACTCTCTGCGTTTTCTTCCGTTTTTTGTGCCTTAATTGTAACGTTAAAGGAGCTAATATAGACCCATACAAAGGATCTGCTGCATCGCCCCTGAGCTTTCTGTGCACCCTGGAATCCTTTCCCAGAAACCTCCTCATGTCCTCGGTCTCCTTCGTCTTCTTCTTGGCTGAGAAAACCTTATTCAAGATGAGATACATTAGTGCTGTGTTTATGGAGTTTCTGTGGAAATCCCTGGCATTCACGCCGTGCTGGTTTGCTGTTGGGAATCTGTACATGCCAGAACACCTTGCAAAAAGGCGAAAACACAATTTTCCTTCCTCCTTAATAGGCAGAAACTGTGATGTGGAGCAGGGATGGAATACGGAGCTCGCGTTTTGTTGGGGAGCCAGGGCCATGGTTTGGGGAAGGATCCGGGATCTGGGCTGCCAGTGCAGCATCTTCCCCAGGGCTGTGCATCTCCCGTGATTTCAAGCTTCCCATTTATACCTGCTGCCTTTCACAGCACGGACACACACGGGTGTCCATCTGCCCAGGCATGCTTGGAGGCAAGTTCTTGGTTTTAAAGTAAGAAACACTCAGGGAAAGAGCTCTCGGGAACCGCCACGTGATAGAAATCCTCAGACCAAGGCAGAAAGGAGTCCTTTTTTTCCCCTGTAGTCAGGCTCGTGATGAATGTTTGTTTGCCAGACCCAGTCTGGTTGGTTGCCCCAGCTCCGGGAGCATGTGGGGCTGCTGGTGCCTCCTGGGCTTCCTTGGGGACAGATCCCACCAAACCTGGCACACTCTGCCGTGGCTCTGGGTTTGGTCCCTACTGACCTGCAGGGCCCTGGAACAGCAAAGGGAGATCAAATCTTGTTCATATAAAAAGCCAAATGAGTTTTGCCTGTGCCCTGACGAAGGAGCACTCGGCCCCAGCTCTCATCTCTTTATGGGGGCTGGGGGTAGCTGTGCTTGGTGTGGGGGCACAAACCCTCACACCCCCGGGGAACCTGTTCTTGTCTTACTGAGTACCCCTACACTGCAGGAGGGACCAGCGCAGCCTGCAGGACTTTTTTCAGTATTTTTTCTGTTCGTGTTGAAATTCTGGTTTAGGTCCCTAGTTTGGAGCCGGTCGTTAACTTGAGGCACTGCCCATCGTGCTTGGGAAATTCTTCAGCTTTACTTGAAACGGGCAGAAACTCTACCCTTGGGCCAGCTCACCAGCGAGTCTGGCAGCCTGAGCGTGTCCTGGTGCTTGTGTCCTTCCCCTGGGCTTTGAAGTCGGTTGTTTGGGCCCTCATTAAATTTTCCACGATGTTGTGGGGAGCCCGCGGGAAACCTTTTAGATGTGGTGAAGAGCGAGTGCTCCCCCCCCGGTAAAGCGTGGGTGCTGATGCTGTGGGCACACTGGGTGCATTGCGGGCATCCAGATGTTAGGGCTCAAGGGAACCAGGGTTTGCTGCCCGTTACAGGCTCGTTAGTGCTACCTGGTCCATCCTCGCTGCCTTCTTCACCTTCTCAATGGCCAGAGGTGGATCTTACTGCTCTTATCTTTGTTCCTGCCTGTTGAGCCAGGCTTGAGCGAGGCTGGTGAAGGCTGGGATACAGCAAAACCTCAGCAAATCCACCCCTCTGCCGGGCCCTGCTGGGATGGTTCTCCTTCCGTCAGTGTTCCCGAGGAACCCCGCGGCTCCCAGAGTGCTGGGATGGGCTAATGACCTGGATACTGGCTAAGCGGGTGGCTAATGGCCGCACCATCAGCCGCTCTCATTTCTGCTCGCAGAGTTCACTGGAAAAAATATTTTTAACTCCACGCAATACCTCACAGAAGGTGACAAAGTGATGTCAACTTCATCGGGTTTTCCATTTGCCCAGTCGTTAAAAGGCCAACAGCAGCGCGGAGCATCAGCCCCCACCATTAGTGGAGCCCGTTTCGTTCCTGTAGGGTGATGACTGGTGCGGCAGCCCGGGGGGGGGTCGGTTATCTCCGATGACAGCAGATTGCCACCCGTGCCCCCACCTCGGCCATCCTGCCACATCTCCCGCCCCCCCTTATTTCTAACCAGCCAGGATGTCTGTGAGCTTATTATAGAGCCAATATTTTAGCTGGTTAGGGGGAAAGGCATTTTGTATCTGCGTGGGGGTGTTTGCTTCGCTTTGCGTTCATTTAGCAAATGTTGGTGGTTTGTTTTTTTTTTTCCCTTTCTTTTTAATTAGGGAGATGTAAGCTTACAGCAAATTTGAAGCAGATGGAGCTGGTGACGTCACCCTTTGTTTTACTCCTGTTAGTGCAGATTAGTGACTTTGGGGTAAATCCTGCAGAGGACCTTTTAGGCTTAAACACCCCGGTCTCCAGCTTTTTCCCGTCCCTTCTGTCTGTCCTACGTTAAAATCCCATGAAGCTTACAGCTGTTTCTCGTGCTGGAGAGGAGCAGGCAGACCGTCCTGGGCTTGCAGGGTGGTGAGAGGTGGTGGTTCCCTTGGGAAGAGCCATTAGGGGTTGGTGCTGGTGCAGGACCAGAGCCTGCAGCCCCGGTGCTGAGCGCTGCTGGACCCTTCCCCAAACCTGACCCCACACCTTCAATCCATGTTGAGCTGTGTATTTTCTGGTGGTACCTTTGGCAGCTGCTGCTCTCCCTGTGGTACCAGACCCTGCAGCACCTCTTGCCTGGGCTCCCAGTCCCTACAGACCTCCTCCTTCTCCTCTCCCCCAGCATCCCTGGGCACGTCTTCCACTGGGGCTTGTTTGTTGATCTGCGCCAGAAGCTGGAGCATTTACACCAAAGAGCCTATTGACTCCGGCTCTCCTTGCCTGTCCCTTGGCCAGGTCCCCTGCCTTTAGCCCTGACTTGCCACTATAGAATCATAGAATCATCTAGGTTGGAAGGCACCTTCAAGATCATCTAGTCCAACCATCAATCCAGCTCTGACAAAAAAACCATCACTAAACCATGTCCTCCAGCACCATGTCAACCCGTCTTTTGAACATCTCCAGGGATGGTGCCTCAACCACTTCCCTGGGCAGCCCATTCCAAGGCTTGAGAACCCTTTCAGTGTAAAAATTTTTCCTAATATCCAACCTGAACCTCCCCTGGTGCAACTTGAGGCCATTTCCTCTAGTCCTGTCGCTGGTGACTTAGGAGAAGAGACCGACCCCCCCCGGCTACACCCTCCTTTCAGGGAGCTGGAGAGAGCGAGAAGGTCTCCCCTCAGCCTCCTTTTCTCCAGGCTGAACACCCCCAGCTCCCTCAGCCTCTCCTCATAATACTTGTGCTCCAGACCCCTCACCAGCTTCGTTGCCCTTCTCTGGACACGCTCCAGCACCTCAGTGGCTTTTTTTGTGGTATAAGAGACTTGTATAAGTCTATATTTTAGACTTTCCTCCAATCATTCACAGAAATGTGCCAGCCAGGGTCCGGGTGCGCGTGACTTTTTCCCATGGCCCATCTAAAGGAGTGATGCTTTGAGATGATGCCCAAATCTCCGGGCCAGCCACTGTCCCCCTTGTAAGCCTGGTGCCACGGTGGACCGGTGGCAGGACCCCTCGTCCCCTGGCACCCCAGAGCGGGGTGTGCGGCCACCGCCGTGTTTTCCAACCCGCCTTTGGTCCCGGCTCTGCTTCGCACCGGGCGCTGCTCCCGCCCCAGCCGGCAGGAATTCGCTTTATCTCCCTGGCAGGAGATGAAAAGCCCTGGCCACAGGATGTGTTTGTGCACATTTCACTGGGGAAAGCCAGGGGAGGGGCGGAGGAGGGAGGGAGGGAGCCAAGCTACACTGTGGATTCTCACATTTATTTTCAATACTGTTTGTTTTTTTTTTTTTTTCCCCCAAAGAGTTAAAGCCGGTTTTATTCCCCCCTCTTTCTCCAGCGATGCCCTTGGAGATTTATTCTGCCTTCTCCAAGAATAATACCCCGGCATCCCGGCCGTGGTGCGCGGCTCGAGTTGGTTGGCACCACAGCGAAGGGTGCATTGCCAAAAGCAAGTGCTCTTGAACCCCATGACTTGCTTCCCCCACGGACCCGGTGGTGCAATGAATTAATGCGCTCGTGTTTTCCCAGTGGGGATCTGGACGAGGACTCAGGAGAAAATATCTTTAACAGGCTGTGTCTCAGCCTTGAGCCTTTTATTTCCCCTTTGCCTGGCACGGGTGCGCAGAGCTGCCTGCTCCTGGTGCTTCACACCGTCCCACGAGCGCTGAATATGATAAATATTATTTAAAAATACAGCTATATATAACCCCCACTTCCCCTTTGTACAGAGTTGTATTGGATCGTAGCTTTATGCTTTTATACCTGCTGTTCAATGCTCGTGCATATAAATACAGCTCGGTTTTTCTTGGCGGCTCCGGGGATGGCTTGGCTTCCTCCCGGCCTCGGGGCTTCCAGCCCGGCGAAAGGCAGCCCAGGTCTGATCCTCCTGGTTTGCTCTCGGCCAGATCGCTTGAGCATCTTTGGACCTCTGGTTTTCCATCTGAAGAATGGCATTGACTGTTTTGCGGGGATTAATTAATGGCTGTTAAAAGTTTGGTGCTGAGATTTCCTTGGAACAGCAGCGCTAACGGTGCGCAGGACTGAGCGGGGTGTGTGCAGGACCTCTTGCTGTGCAGGGTAGAATTGTAGAATCATAGAATGGTTTGGGTTGGAAGGGACCTTAAAGACCATCCAGTTCTAACCCCCTGCCCTGGGCAGGGACACCTCCCACCAGACCAGGTTGCTCCAAGCCCCATCCAACCTGGCCTTGAACCCCTCCAGGGATGGGGCAGCCACAGCTGCTCTGGGCAACCTGGGCCAGGCTCTCACCACCCTCACAGCAAAGAATTTCTTCCCAATATCTCATCTAAATCTCCCGTTTTTCAGTTCAAAACTGTTTCCCCTTGTCCTATCCCTATACTCCCTGATCGAGAGTCCCTCCCAAAGCATTTTGGTTTCTTTCTGCACTGAAAGTGGAGCAGCTCGCTGCTGTCAGGGCTGGAAGCAGGTTGCTTTTGACTTTTGAGCCCCAACTTTGAGGGATGGTTACAAAAGCAGGTTTGCTCTCAGGGAGGAACACACCCGTTCCCCCAACTGGAACACATCAGTGTGTGCCGTGGGGCTGGAAGACCCCAATTGCCAGCGTAGCAGCCCTGATTGATGTTTTTTACAGATTTCCCATTGCAACGCTCTGGTCAGAGTGTGCTGTTTGCTTTTTGTGCCTCATCTTATGGTCTTCCAATGTCATAGATGCCAGGCTGCCAATGTCCCATGGATGCCAGGCTGTCTGGGGGTGGCAGCCCCGGCTGAAGCCTGAGCAGAGACTCAGCAAAGGAGCTGCTCCGGTGGCCTGGCTGGTACCTCAAGCTGAGCCTGACTAATTCCAAGGCAGGTAAAACCTTCTCATCTGTCCTTCTCATTTAGATCTTACCGTCCGTGTTTAGTGCAGACGGTCCATTCCTGCAGCGCTGCTTCCATCCTGCCATCATTTTGCTGAGGCCAGTATCCAAGGAGAGGCTATTTATTCCTCTGTTTAAATTTATGTACAGTATAAACCATTGTGTCCCGAGCTGTTTATGAAGCAGAGAGGCACTTCCTCTTCTCATTTCTCATTTTTAATCAATGGTTTTTGCTTACTCACCAAGAGCGAAGCCACAGAGGAATCATTTCTTTTCCTTTTGTGCCTGATTAAATTCAGCAGCCCTTCTGCAGGTACCGAGAACCTTGCATGGAAAAAGCAACAAACTTCCCTGCACGGCTGCCTTTGGAGGGGATCAGCTGCACCATTAGGGGGACAAAGTAAAATCGAACAGCAGCAGCAAGGTGTGTTTCTGGTGTGGTTTCTGGAGCTGGCTGTCACCTGGCTGCGAGCGGGGCTGGGACTCTGCAGTCCCACCTCTCTCCTCCCCTTCACTTCGCTGCTGAGCTCAGCCCAGCACTGTCCTGGTAACGACAGGGCAAGATCATCTTAAAATATGAATCGTAGAATCACAGAATGGTTTGGGTTGGAAAGGACTTTAAAGACCATCTAGTCCCAACCCCTGCCCTGGGCAGGGACACCTCCCACCAGACCAGGTTGCTCCAAGCCCCCTCCAACCTGGCCTTGAACACTTCCAGGGATGGGGCAGCCACAGCTTCTCTGGGCAACCTGGGCCAGTGCCTGATCACTCTCAGGGTGGAAAAAACACCCTCATACTGAAATAATATGAGCCCTGTCTGCATCCAGCCAGGTGCCACTAAGTGTCCAGATTCCTTTTGCCAGTGGCTCCTGGGTTGAAGGACATCGTGAAAGTTCCGCTCTTGCTGAATGCAAAATGCCAGCAAATAGTCAAAGCAATTGGCGTGGGGTTTTCAGGAGGTGATGCTGGGGACAGAAGAGGGTGGCGGTGACTTTTCAGGCCCAGCAGGTAACTGCTCATGCTTTGCATCAAAGCTTTTGCTGTTGATGGTTTCACCTTCGTGTCCAAGAGCTTTTCCACACGCCGAGCCTGAAAGCGCAGCCGGCTCTAACCTTGGCGGGGCATTGGCGTGGTGTGGGTAATTAAGGTAATTTTCGCTGTACTTAGTCAATATCGGGAGACATTGATCCTGCTCAGCCTGGCGGGAGTCCCCGGCAGGAACAGGGAGGTGATGGTGGCTCCGTTGTGAGTGCTCTGGTGTGGGAATCGCGATGTTTCGATGCTTATTCTGCATCGTCCGCTTCGCAATAAATAAATACAAACTGGAGTGACCCCACTGATGCTGCCAGAGCGGGACCAGCCAGGGCAGAAGCAGACCTCTGCGCTTAAATAAATAAAAATCTGCAGAGAAGGTGGGTGCACAGTAGATCCTGGGGTGCACAGACCCCCAAAACGGGGGCTCCAGTTCACCGTGGGAAGGCGGGCTGCAGGCAGGTGGTGTCTGACCCATCAGCTTCTGGCTGAGGTTGGTGGCGGTTGGAAGCCTGGAAGAGTTTCCCCTCCCTGCGTGACAGCTCTTTTGGGGCAGGATGATCCTTATGGCAAGTCAAGAGTTCCCTCTTTGCCTGGGTTATAGCCCAGTTCACGCTTTTTCTTCTGGCCTCCAGACTTCACGCCCAGCACTGGGCAAAACCCCACCTCCCCTTCGTCATCGGTCGTCTGGGGTCACTGCTTTCACGGAGAGGATGCTTTTGGACAGGATGTGATTCTGCTGCGTTTGTAGCAAAGTTTCCTGTCGAGTGTAGTTTTTCTTCCTTTACTCGTACCACCAGCATCCAGGGGCTCCGCTCGTTTCCTGCTGGGCAGCGCGGGGGGACCCGGTGACACGTGGATGTCCCTGGCTCCCAGCCCCTGCCAACATCAACAGGGGGACCTGGGGCGTCAGGATGTGTCTGGGAAACCAGCTCCACCAGTTAGGATGGGTATTTGATTTTAGTCTGTTATTTAGGTTTAATTTTTAAACTCTTCAGGGAGGCTGAAATCGCTGTAGGATTTTCTGGTGTGAATAAGAACATTTCCCATTCCTTCATTCCCGGCAAAAGGAAGAGAAAGTGTGTCTAATAATAGCTGCGTGAGGAAGGCTGTACACAATAAAGACATTATGAAAAATATTACACTCATCCATATTGATTTTTGCTTTGTTTGCTAGCTGGTTCCTTTATTACCCTGGCAGAGCCATGAGCAATGTCATCCCAGGCTCAGCTAATGAGCAAACATCAGATGCTGTCAGTCTGGCTTGAAAATTCACTTCCACAGTCATTTTAAAAATAACTATTTGTAATGGGTATGCAGAGCTGCGATGTTTGCTGGGGGAACTGGTCCAGCACGGCAAAACACCGGCCTGAGAAGGAGCTGGTCCAATTTCATGGCTTCGTGGTACAAGTGAGATGGGAAACGTGGCTGCCCCGGGGTGGCACATCGTGGGGACGGTCCCCATTGGCCTGGGGACAGGGCTGGACTGGGGACAGCCCCCACTGAACTCAGCAAAATCCATGCCTTTTTGCAGGAGGATGGCTGAGCCCCTTTAAACGGGATTAAGCATTAATCTTTCCCCAAGTTTTTGCGGGTCATCTTTATTCAGTGACCTTTTCCTAAGCGATGCGCATCGCCCCCTGCTCCCCTCCCCTCAGTAAGGAAATGTTTGCAAGTGCTTCATTTATTTTTAAATTGACCCCAGTTCCCAGTAGCACGGGCTGGAGTTAGCCCCAGGGTCTCTGGTGGGAAGAGATTTGGGCTGTCACGGAGAGTGATGTGCGTGGTTTTTGAATACCATTAATTAATTAGAGTTTTGCAGCCCTTTTTCCATGCTGGAGCAGCAACTCCCTTCATTAGCAAGGAGATAAACGCTACCTCCAGACAGCACAGTGTGGTCCCAGAAACCTTCCCAGCTCCTTGCTGGAGAGCTCGTTCTCAGCTGGGACTAGATTTACAGTGCCCTCATGTATTATTCATCCAAAATAATACATATTCTAACGGTGCGATCGTGCAGGGCAAGGCAGAGTAACGTTAAGGATATCTCCAACCTATAAACCTGAACGTTGGAAGCATTAACAGATTTGGGGGGTGTGAGTGTTTGGGGGCGCACAAGAAACTGTTCCTCTTGAATGCTCCCAAATTGAAGTGATTTGAGCATGTTACACCAATTGTGGTCGGGTCTGAATAGAGCTGCTGAAGGAAAGGGAGAGCCAACAGTTTGAGGGTATCTCCTTGAACTTGCGATCAGGAAACTCGCTTTAAATGGTGCTTATGCCCAACTTACAATGAAGTACCATGGAGCACCGTGTCCAGTTCTGGGCTTCCCAGTTCAAGAAGGACAGGGAACTGCTGGAGAGGGTACAGCAAAGGGCTACAAAGATGATGAGGGGCCTGGAGCATCTCTCTTACAAGGAAAGGCTGAGGGACTTGGGGCTTTTTAGTCTGGAGAAGAGAAGGCTGAGGGGGGATCTGATCAACACCTACAAATACTTAAAGGGTGGGTGTCAGGAGGATGGGGCCAGGCTTTTTTCAGTGGTGCCCAGTGACAGGACAAGAGGAAATGGGTACAGACTTGAACGAAAGAAGTTCAGTCTAAACACGAGGAGGAATTTCTTTCCTGTGAGGGTGGCAGAGCCCTGGAAGAGGCTGCCCAGAGAGGTGGTGGAGTCTCCTTCTCTGGAGACATTCAAACCCCACCTGGACACGTTCCTGTGGGACCTGCTCTGGGTGGCCCTGCTCTGGCAGGAGGGTTGGACTAGATGATCTCCAGAGGTCCCTTCCAAGCCCATATCATCCTGTGATTCTGTAATAACTAATGGGTTACTAAAGCTGCAGATTTCCTCATTTGTTACTGGGGTTATTTCTGATTGGGGGTGCAGAGAAAGGGGGAAAAAATTAACCTTCCAAAAACCAGTAGCATTTAAGAAAAAAATTAGCTATCTATTAAGAAAGCCATTGGGATGTGGGACTTTTTAAAGGGTCTGTTTTTGTTAGTCTTATTATAATAATTGATACTAACGAAAAAAGGAGGTATTGTTTATTTAAAAGCCATGTTCTTTGCCATTGTGAAATCTTTGTATTCCCAGTAATGTTGCACTTACCCGTAGGTCTAAATTACAGCCTGGAAAGCCCTTTTCTTTAACTGAGTAAATAAGATTTAGCTTCTGTTCGCTATCTACCTGTTTCTATGGAAACCAGATTCTAGTGCCAAGCGAGCTGGTTGGAATCGGCACCGCTCGGCTCCGGCTCCGTACCGGCCTGAGTGAGAGCGGCAATAAAACCCACCCCGGGGCTCGCAGCAGGCTTGTCCCGGCGCCTGGAGAAGCCGAATTAAGGGGGGGTACGGCTTGGCGGTGGGATGCTGAACTTGGCGGTGGGATGCTGAACTTGGCGGATCTCCTAAAGGCTGATAATTGGTTTATTTTTTTGCTGAAATGCGGATCTCGCCCCTGCCCAGAGGGGAAAGAGGAGATGCTTTGGGCTGTCACCTGCAGAGAGGGAATCCTGATGTTCCCTGTATAAGCCTGCGTGGGACGCGGAGGGACAGAGAGCTGGGGGAGGCTGCACCCGGGGATGGTCCATGATGCTGCAACAAGCCCTGGGCTGGATCCTGGAGATGACCAGGCTCGAGTGATCTTGGGGTTCCCATTCAAGTGCAGCTTTGGAAGAGCAAAGCAAGCTGAAAAGTCTTGCCTTTTTGTATTGAAAAAATTATTACAACATAATTATGCTCTTAGACTTGGATAATGAAACATCTTTCTCTGTGTGGGCCTTAGGGCCAAACCAGATGCATTTTTAATCTTATTTTTTACAGTGCAATTTTTCACGTCACAGTTCCTCTTCTGTTCATATTCAAAGTGGAAAAAGCCACGCAATATGATCATCATTATGACAGTCTCCAGCCTATTTTTGCTGTGTCTGGGATTAGATAATGCAACGCGTCTGAGGGTCTGCCCTGGAGACAGGGGTGTGCGTAGAAACCATCGGATGGCTGAAAGCAGATGCTCTCTCTGATCTTCAATGATTATGTCACATAGACATTTAATGTTTTAATGAAAACTGGAGCGCAGGTTGGTGTTTGCTTACGTGGTGGCTGGACATCCCATGACACTGGCGATGGTTATGGTCTTTCAAAGCCCTTTCAATTATTTCGGTAATCCTTTAGGTTATTATTTTTGCTGGTTTCCAGGCATTTATCCTTTCCCTTTTACACTGTGCCATGATCTGTGTGATGGTTGGAGCAGTCTTAAGCCAGCTCCTCTGCTGCCCGTGCCGTGTGTGAGAAATCCGAGTGATCTGCTGTGGCAAGGGGCTGTGGCAGCGCAGAGAGAGCTCGGTGGGGAAATAAGCACCGCATCAATTTAAGGCACCTCAGTCTGTGCTCGCACACCAAGATCTTGACGATAATGAGGATTAATAATGTGCCGCAATGATAAATTTGGAGCAGACCCAAGGTTTAGCGGGAAGGACTATGGCCCTGGGAAGAGTCGTTACCGGCAGCTCTTTGGTGATGGAGAGCATCAGCCGGGATGTTGCGAGCACGGGGGCCACCGCCTCGCCCTGTGTCCCTCCGACCCTAGCGGGAAGATGCTTGGTGGGACAGGGACAATTCCCTCCCTCAGCTGCGGGGGGGGAGGTCATGAAACGATGTGCAAGGATTTTCTGCAAAGCGGCGTAGCTGGAGACTTCTTGCAGGCACTTGCACCTCTGGGGGTTTCTGCAATAGAAGGTGTCGTGCCCTTCATGCGATGCGCCAGCCGGCTCTCTTGGAGGTGCCCAAGGAGCAGAGAAAATGCCATCCTGGCCACGGAGTCTCATTTTTCATCCCTTTCTCTTTTTTTGGCATTTGGCTTTTCTGTTTGCATCGTCCGTGTGCCTGTTCCTTGTTTCAGCTAAAACCTGTACTACTGGTGTACCCACTCTGGGCTGCAGCGACCCTCCAAGTGAAGGAACCCTTCAGCCTGCGACCAGTTCAGATCTTGGTGCTCACTGGGTGGGTTAATGAGCGAGGCAGAAACCAAATCCTAGATCTGGACATTTTCCCTTCTTTCTGCCTCAGGCCCTTCTGTAATCTTATTGGAAAAAAAAAAAATCCTCCCTCCCCATCCACCTATTCTTTATTGGAACTGCTAAACAGTCATCTTCAGTGACTTTCTAATAAAAGGATGTCTGTTAAATGGAGCCCCAGAGAGCTGAGCTGCTTTACAGGGAGCTGTTTGAACTTGTTTCCATGCCGGCTTTTTAATAGACTTTAATATAGTTCTGGTCCTTCTTCCGCATAGTTTTTCCCCATCAAAGCTTATCTTTTCTTCTCTGTTGTCTTGCCGTCACGCAGCTTTACATTGGGCTTAGGAAGGGGAACAGCACACGGGGCAGCAGAGCGCTCCGTATTTATATCCCAAATTCACATTCCTAAGGGACTGGACTCTGTCTGGGTGGCAAAATGCTCCGGAGTTAAAATTTGGAGGATGAATGGGCTTGTAACACCACGGCCGCTCGCTTAATTAACAGATTGCACTTCCTTATTTATTTATTTGTAATTTTATTTATTTTAACTTTGTCCCGGAGTGCAGTTACTGCCCGATGGCACCGCACGGTGTGGGGCAGGAGAGGCTCGCACCCCGCTCTTGGACATCGTGTCCCCGGGCACTCAGCAGCACAAACCTGTTAGAGACAGCAGCCAGGGAGGAGGTACGGAGAGATGGGCATTTACACGGGTCTCCTGCATCCCGGCCAGAGCCAGCGCTGGAGCTGGAGGTGGCTGGTGAACAGCACTGGGCTCTGCCGGGATCCTTTGGGAGATGCTCTTGGAAAGACGTGAGAGGATGTCTGTTTGCTTTGCGAGACTCACGGACAGGCCTGCCCGAGCTTCCTCTTCCAATATTTCATTTAAAATTCTCTCATGAGCTCTGGGATGGGCAGTTGTGTTCGGGATGAAACCCAGCAGAGTCCCTGCTGCTCCAGGTGGCACCAGCCAACCCCTTGCCGTGGCGTGGGGTGACACGAGAGCTGGTGGGCTCGTGTTTTGGCAGCTTCATTTCTCAAACAGAAAAGGTGCAGTGGTTTCTTAGGAGGGGTCCTTGTAAGGGCTGGAGCAAACCAGCGTGTTTCAAGTGGGTCCTGTGAGCAGGGAAGGGGCCAAGGGCACCCAACAGCTCTTCTTCAGCACACCGAGAGCATCTGGTGGCTCTGGGCACCCGTGGGTGCTGAGATGGCCCTTCTTCCTCATCCCCAAGGTGGCTTTCCAGACCTTTCCTGGAAATCCCATCCGTGGCACTCTCCTCTGCCGGCATCATTCCCAACACCCCCCTCTGGGGGTAGGTAAGGAAACGGGAGGTGGATGGGTTATTCCCTCTGCCAGCTGGATGTTTAATTAATTTAGATCGCTTGCATCATGAAGGTATGGGCTTGGCTTAGGGGTGGGGAGATTGGCCCTGGTAGCCCTGCTGGAGTCACTGGGAGAGGCAGCACTGGGCGGTCTGTGGTCCCCATGGGAAATTCCCATCAGGATACCCCCAGGGATCAGCAGGAAAGGAGCTGCAGGGCCATAGGGGAGTGAAGACATCAATGACTGCGCTCAGGAGAGTCACTGAAAGAGTCTGCAGATCTGTGGGTTTAATTGCTTCAGACATGTCCCATCCTTTGTTCATGCACCATGGAAGTATTTTTCTGGCTGGGGCTCGTGTGCTGTGACCCCTGTCCGGGGCTGGGATGAAGAGATGCAGAGATGCTGTGTTTTATACGAGATCTTCTATTTTATACAGGCAGGATCGCCTACTGCCCATGCTGGGGCTTCACTGGGGTAAACTGGGATGAGCCTGGCTCACAACCTGTCTTTAGATGTGAAGAAAGAGGGTGAGATGCAGCAAGTTGGGATCACGGTTTTAACGGAGAGGTTCTGATATAAGTAGCTTAGATGGACGATTAATAGAAGTCTTAAATGCGGAGTTGTTTTGGTGTAGGGCCCGTCAGCTCCTGGCCATGGCTTTACAGATATCAGCGCCACCACCTACTATGGCGCTTGTGAGCGTTTGTTACTGATAGTGCTCCACGTCTGCAGCGGAATAAAGCACTTTATGAAAAATACATTAGTGGGGCCTTTGTTAGCAGAGCGTTGCCTCGGTATTCCCCGCTGCGGTAGCTGGCGAGGGCATTTCACTGGGTTTTCCCTCAGTGCAGTGATCAAAATTCTGTATTTCTCTCTCTGTCATAACCCGTCACCCTGTCAGCTCCCTCCTCCTTCTCCTCCTCCTGTTTCCCGGGACGGGTCCCTGTCCCAGTCAGGCTGGGAGCAAAGTGGGGTCTGGGGACCAATATTGGCCAGGGAAGGGCTGCAGTTTCTGGGCACACGGAAAGGAAAGGAGCAAAACACTTGTGGGAAATCCTACCAAGTTATGGCTCAGGTGATTTGGCATTTTGGAAGGTTTTTTTTTCCGCTCAAGCCCATTTGTTCCCTTTTCTCTGCTCTCTTCTCCGTGGACATCCTTATTCATCATCCTGCTTGGTGTCAGGTACCGGGTGGTGTAATGAAGATCCCCTGATAAATATTGCAGAGGAGCTGGTGATGGTGTGGGTTTCCTGGTGGGCAGGGAGGGACAGCCCAGGGGCATCCCAGGGGTAAGTATTAATCCAATTGCCCTACTTAAGGTCTGGTGAGTGATGTAGAGAAGAAACTCCTGGGTTGGTTAAATGATGGAGAGCCCCATGTAGAGGTCCTGCGTTCCTGGCACGTCTTGCTTGCTCAGTAGAGCTGTCTTTCACTGCACTCATCAGCTGGAAAACAAGTCTCGTTGACTGATGGCCACAAGCTGCCACGCCTGAGGTTCCTCCACAGCATTTGAGAGCCACCACTGAGTCTGGACCCTGCTGGTGGGAGTAGAAACTCAGCTCTTGTTTGACATTCAGGGTGCCCGTGAACACCCCAGGGAGAGCCCAGCTGCCCATTTGGGTTCCGGGTTGACACACATCACCCCATGGAGTGTTTTTTCCTTTGAGGTGTGTCTGGAGGTGGGTTTGGATGATGGGCTCCTGCTCAGCCAACCTGCACCATGGTCCTGCCATGGTGGGAACGCAGGGGTTTGGTGCTGGAGCAGCTCAAGTGCAGGCAGCTGCCCGTCCTGCCTGCATCCCACTGCTGCCCTTGCTTTTCCAGCTCCACAACTGTGGCCTTTTGCTGACCAGTCAAACCACTTAAAATCTCATTTACAGCCAGCGAGGGAGAGAATTTGCTCAGTTTAATGTTTTCTTTGCGAATGTAATTTCAGAGCGGGGAATGCCTGCATAAATATACATACATTGTCTAACCGTCTTTTTTCCCTTTTAGTCACTCAAACATGTGATTTTATTCCTGCAGCTGTAAAGCCAAGCGTGCGAATGTTAAATTGTTAAATAAGTCAAACATAATTATTCAAGTACCCAGCATAATGTGTTTCAGAAGCGCCGAATCTGAAATCCAACACAATGCGCGCGGGTAAACGCTTTTGTGGAGATTGTACTCCTAAGGGGAATGTCATTTTGACAAGAATATATTTTCCCCTCTTCCTTCTCGCAGCCGGTCTTGTACCGTCTTGATGCTTCGGTGGGAGCCTCATCCAAGTACAGTTCATTTTGATGTGGAATTATTCAAACCTTTCAGATCCGTCCCCGTGGGCCGGTTTGCTCCGCCGGCTGATGAAACGATACCGGCGCAGCTCAACGGAGAGGACCTGACGTTAAACGAAAGGTTTTCTTTTGCAAGGGTTGGTCTGAGCCCGTTATCTTTTGGGTAGCGCTGTCAAATGCTCTTCTCTGCAGTCCAGGCACATCATCTGCATCTGGCCAAAATATGTCGTGGAAAAAAGATGTTTTGAACATAAAGCAGCCTTTATAGCAGATGGGGAAAAAGTCATTAAAACTCAATTTTCGGGGATGTTTTGGGGCCTTTTTGTCCAAAAATGGAAAATACTTTGTTTGAAAGTTGTGAATTTAAAGGAAGCATTGTCTTTTTCTATTTTTTCATTGGACAAACCTGAAACGCTTGTCAATATCTATACCAGTAGAAAACCATTTCTTCTTTTTGCTTTCCCGTTCCTGAATTTGGAGGTTTATGCCAGGCTAAGCTTTTCCTCTGAGAATTTCAGCGGTTGCTGCTATTCAGCAGGTTATTTGCAGTGTGGATTTTCACAGTGCATGGTTTTGGCCACTGTCTCAGCCCTGCCTGAGGCACCTGAGCCGGGTTTTGCCCTGACTTGGGGCTTTTGGGGGTTCTTGCTCCATAAATTGAAATGTGCAGTGGTGACCTGGGCCGCTTTGCTCGTTGACTGCTGCTCACTTCAACCTCCAAGTTAAACGTGCCCTCGCTGGTCTTACTGCGAGGGAGACAATGTCAAGAGAGCCAACTAAGAACAAATACCAGTTTCCCGTTCCCTTCCCTTATTACGAGTAAATACTTGTTCCAGGAACTTCACTGGACAGAAACTGGCTTTACCTGTTTTATTGCAAAATATCTCTGTTTTGGATGGGAGCTCCAGGGGGAAATTTTCCGTGAACCTCCGTTGTTGCCCTGCTCCTACCCAACGTGACAGCAGTTATTTCTGGAATGGTTGCTCTGATCTCATCTTCAGGTTTGTATGAGTGGCCTTTGGGATGCAGTTTTAGGTGTTGGCTTTTATTTATAACACTGTCCAGAGCTCTGCAGCCCTGACCTTCTGGGACCAGTAATTCCTGTTCCTTTTTTGTTTGTTTGTTTGGTTTTGGTTTTTTTTCTGTATTTTCTCCCGTCTTAGCCTGTTGTAAATGCACGACGTGGCTGCCAGGGACCCCTCCGTTCCCTCTTCCGTCGTCAAGGGGGCACATCCTTCCTCCTGCAAAATTGATGACCCTTGTCAACGATCTGCATTGAAAACCTGAGCCCGTGCTCAAAACCTGTGGTCCGTGTTGAAACGCGCTTCTATTAACACAGAGATAAAGCTCTTTTTTTCCCTCCTCCTGCAACCCAAGGCTGACCACGGTGCCGTCCGGCTGCTCTTTGTCTCTAAAGTCTGATTAAAGGGCTGGAAGAAAGAGCATGTGGTGGTTAGAGCTGTGTTTCCCTCTCCCAGGCTGAACGTGTGATTATGTGTGTGTATTTTTGGCGTTTCTTTCCTGTACCGGGGCTGGAGCTCGCTTTTTACGGCCCATGCGATTTTAATGTTGCGTGTTGAAATTCCTCGAAGCTTCTGGTTTCTGCGTGTTCCGCACTTGCTCAATCTGTTCCTATTAATTTTTAAAGGCTCCCGTTTTTTAGCGGTAGATAAACAGCTGGTGACACTTTTGGAGTCGCACCGTATCATCCGAGGAGCTGATGGAGCTCTCCCAGCACCGCACGCCCAGCTCGGGGGAGCAGGAATTCCACCGGGGCCATCGGGATCTTGTTCCCTCGAGATGCAAGTGCTCCCCGAGCGAAGTTTCCCCCCGATCTGCAGCAGAACCAGGGCTCGCCAGTTTGCTTTTCCTGCTGTTTTAAGCCATCCTGATACGCTGCAGGTCCTAAGAGCAAAGCTGAGCTCATGGTGGAGGATCCAGCTGGGGAATCTGCCTGAGCATCTTTGACAAAGCTATTTACATTCCTTAAATCATTGACTGAAAACATCATGCCTGACTCTTTCTTTCCTTTTTTTTTTTTTCGTTTTTTTTTTTGGCTTGGAGGCAGCCAAGATCTAATCTATGGGGTTTTTTAATTTTTTTTTTTTATTTTATTTTTTTTACAGCTGTATGGATTTGTTAGGTCTGCAGGGACCCTTAGATCATCTTGTCTCGCCCTCTGTACAGTAGTGACCGTGGAAATCCATCCAGCTTCCTTTCCGCCCTGTAATTTGTGAGCTGTGACCACGCACACCCCGCTCAGGGAGCCAATATTTTGGATATCTTTTGCTGCAGTTGGTTTATAGGCCAGCGTGCAGGATGCTGCGTGATGCCTCTTTCAGTCACCCACATAGCTGTAAATGTGCTGTCTGCAGAGGCAGAGCAAAGACTAAATTTAACCTACTCAGTCAAATCAAAGCACTTTATGGGTATATTTATCCACCAATATGCAAGGAAGGGAGGTAGTTTCTGACTGTCAGAGTGTCTGGAAAGCTACCTTGTGGATTCCTTCTCTGTCAGCCCCAGGCTCCTGCCTTTCTGCAGGTGTAAATAGATTTATAGACACAATGGAATTAAACCATGGAAAAAATGTAGCTGCAAGGGTCAGAAGTCCTTATGCAGTGGCATGACCGGTGTGTCTGGTGCCATCCTCTCCAGGGATCCACTGGGCTCCTCTGGAGAGCCCAGTACGGGAACTGGTCATTTTTGGGGGATGGGAAGGGGCTCCAAACAGCAAATTGTGTTTGAAAACCTCTGCTAATGCTTCTGGTTAATCACGGGTTTGGGGAAGTCAGCGTTGGCTACTTTGAGAGCTATCGTTTGAGTAACAGATCAGAGGGAAACCGAGGGTTATTTCTGCAGTCAGAATGCTATTGATGGAAACCCCTTTTTTATTTCTCAAATAACATTCACTTCTGGAAAGTGTTTCACCAGCGGCTTTTCAGGAGTGAAGTAGAATATATACAAGAATAATTAAAAAAAAAGGACCCTTTTATCTCATTCTGGGGAAGAGGAGGAGCAGCATCCGTGCTGCCCATGGCTGTCCTGGCTTCCCTGCTGCATTGCACAATCTTAAGAGTCTTCATTTGTATAAACCATCTAATAATTGCAAAGAGAGTGGCTCTTGGTAGTGTTTGTAAGCCTGACAGAGCTTTCCCAGCTAATCTTTCCCAGATTAGCCTCTTACTTTTCAAATGGTTCTTGCAGTTCCTGGGAAGTTGGGCAGGAATTGTGCAATGAGGAAGAGAAAACCACCAAGATAAGGAGCGTGTCCCTCACTCTCATACTCAACACTGGCCCCTGCTTGTAGCTCTCAGGCGTACAGAATAAGAATTTAAATATTTGTAATTTTCCCCCTTCAAATGACACAAACCAACAGAAGAAAGTGTCATCACTGACCTTGCATCGGGAACTGGGAATCTGTCCTCGCTGCTCTGAACTGCTTGGAGGCTTCTGGTTTGGTTTCCACGCCACGAAGGCAAAATGATTTAGGAAAAAAAAACATAATCGCGTTTTGTCTTGAGAAGGTAGAAGAGAACGGTGTGTTTCTGCTTGCCTTGCTGCTGGTGCTAGAAAAGTCAGGGTTTTTTTCCGGTGAGATCTTTCTTCTGCTCTGTCCCCGTGCCACAGGGCAGCCGGGACGTGGGGCACGGGGCAGCCACCTCCCAGCCTTTGCTCTTCTGAACAACTCCGTTTAGTTGCCTGTTCTCCTAGGAATCAGGAATTTAACACATTGTTCTCCACGTCTGCAGAGGAAACCCAGGGGTGACTCTTCGGGGACGTATAACAAGTGACGGAGACATCGGGGCAGCAGCGTGGTGGTGGCACATTGCTCAGGTGTTCAAGGGAGGGGGAAAATCAGTGGGTAGAAACAGGCAGGGATACGTGTGCGAGGGATTTCTCCTTATCGCCTGGCGTGGAGCATCTAAAGCCTCACCCAGAGCATCTGGCACTTTTGTTTTTTGGTTTTTTTTTCTCCTTTTTCAAGAGCAGTGAATTCCTTGTGATGGCTTTAGCGTCTGGAACCGGACAGCTCTGTGTCGGCAAAGCCTGTGCTCGTGGTGCTTGTAATTGATTCTCAATAGCCTGGAAAAATGAGGCGGTTGTTGGTGATGGGAAGTTTTCCGTGCCCTCCGGACGGGAGGAGGGAGCAACGGGCACATTCTCCTGCCCCCGTGAGCGGCGTCCTGCATGGCTCCTTCCTTGCCTTAGGGAAACCTTGGGAAGGGGAGAGAAGAGCGGCCAAATCTGCAGTTCTGGAGGACTGAAGTTCGCGTGTCTGATTTTTCCGGACGCGCTGGAAGCTTGCAGAGATTCAGAGGGCGGTACAGGCTGTGGGCAAACGATTCCCTGCTTGGTTATGTGCTCGGATGTGGATTTGTGAGATTTGTGAGCCTCCTCGTGCCGACGGAGGCAACGCTCTCAGGAGGAAGGGGTGGGTGCTCTCGCTTTAAAACAAGTCATAACCTGAATTAATGTTTCACGAGTCTAGAAAGGGAGACGTTTGCTTCCGTGTTGCCCCACGCTTGAACGGCTGCAGCGTGCTCGGCGGGTGATCAAGGTTATTAGTTACGTATGAACCCAGGGCCTTGCATTTACACATCATTCTAAGACGAAGCCAGGAGCTGAGCGGCCCCGAGCGGTGTCGCGGCTTGAAGAGCAGTTTTCAGGGTCACAGAGCAGCCCCCGGTAACGTGATGGGCTTTGGCTGTGAATCCCAAGTGTCGCCAGGGGCTGGAGAATTTGGAGATGTTTATCAGGCGTGTTAGTGCCGGTCCCAGGCGGGCTGAGACCTGGGTGGCTTTGGGGAGTTTTCCTTGGCAAGCCGGCTTGGAATAATAATAAAACCCCAAAGTCTACAAGGAGCTTGTCTCCTTTCTGGAGTCTGGGAGAAGATTAGGGTTAATGAAGTAAAGTTTATGCTTCGCTTCCTGCCATTCTCCCTTTCTCCTGAGCCATTCCTTCTTGACGTGAGTTTGTGTTCGGGGGTGCCAGGGCAGGGGTGCGGGCAGCACAGAGCCCCAGCCCTCTCCAGCATCAACACCCTGCTGGTGATGATGTGTTCCCAGTGCACGTGGATCCGGAGGTCATCAGCTCTATTTTTTCCAGCACAAGTTCTTCTGTAGGTTCCTTCTCTTCTGGGCTTTCTCCCACTTGCAGATTGGGGGGAGAAGCTGCAGATGGGCTTTGAAACCACTCCTACGTACCCAGCTCCTGGTGTGGGCATCCCCCATCTGTGCTACTGCTCTGGGGCTGGAAGGGATTTATTTATTGGAGGAACACGTGTCTGGATGCCGTGCCCATGCCAGGAATCAGGGAGGCTCTGCAACATGCAAAGAACTGGCTTTTTAGCACTTTCTGTAGTGTTTTGTTTTGGGTTTTTTTGGGTTTTTTTTGTTTTTTGTTTTTTTTTTTTTCTTAATACTGCTGCACTTTTTTCTTTAGCAGCTGGAATAAAGATGAAGGAAATAAACCATGGAGAATTTCAAGCTCCCCCTCTTCAGTAGGTAAATTACCATTGTGCGAGCGGATTGGTTTCATGTGGATGCTTTCGATTGCTCCCGCACACGCAAAATGTTCCTAAACCTCTCTTTTTGTGCTCCATATGTTTTTCTCTGACCGCCCAACTCCATTTCAGAGCAGAGCGGAAATGGGAACTTAAAGGTATGTGAAAATCTGTAATATTTTCTGCTTACATCCCAGGCCTTGATCAAAAGGGATTAAACTTAATGCAGACTTAAGCCAGTTTCTCGGAAGCAGGTTTGGGTATCTGTGTTTTGCATCTGACTAGCTGTTTTTTCCATCTGTTTCGACAAATCCAATCAATACTGGGGGAGGGAGGGATGCTTTTGCGGGAGAGCCTCTCCTTGCAGCGTCCCTCGCTGCGGCTGCAGAGCCCTTTGCAGTCCCCTTGGCTGGAACTCCCTTGGTTTCCCTCAAGGCAGAGCTGATTAAACAGCCAAGACAACACTGCTCTGCTGCCACACATCTGTGTGCTTACCTGGCTTGTGGCTTTTTAATTTAGAGCCCAGTCCAAAGAAAACTTCAGGTCTGGGGACACCTGGTGAGAACACCCGAGTTGGCAATGCTGTTACCGGCACCACGTGCCCATCTCATCTTCCACCAGCCTCAGTTAAGGTGTGCTGCACATTTTCTATCCAATGCTTGCAGTCACGGCGCAAGCCCCCCCGGGGAAGGCTTGGGGGGCTCTTTTTGAGTCACGAGATGAGGGATTTTGCTTAGACACATGGCTTTGGGCATCACGGGTTATAGACTGGGGTCAGAGTAGGTCCCAGAGCCCTTAAGCAGAAGGAAGGGATGAGGTTGTGGAGCCAGTGCCCTGCAAGTTGGGGAGGAAACTTAACTAAAACTGCCTGAATTCAAATGTTTAGCAGGAGCAACTAGTTTTTGGCCAGAGTTCAGCCTGTCCGGGTGTTCCCCACGGTGTAAAACAAACACCTCTCTGCCTGCAGCCGCTTTTCATAGCGTGATGGCTTGGCCATCCCATCATTTCTGATACTTGCATCAGTGCTCTGGAATCAGGAGTCAGCTGTGGGATGCTTTCCCCTGAATTCTCCTGATAATTATATCCATGCATAGCACAGAGGTGATAATTATAACCACCCTGCTTAGCACAAGGTAGGCTCCAAGCCCTGGGGCAAGATGGAGATGCTTTCCAAGGATCTCCAAAGCCTGTAGAGATCTGGAGCAGCAGGACCATGGAAACATGATGGCTGGATAAATGCTGCTCTCAGCTGGCGACATTTCTCCTTCCCTTGCATGGAGATGATTCTGCTGGTGTTTCCTTCCCTGTGCTCAAATACCTTGGCACAATGTGCCTTTGTGGTGGCTCGGTCCCACGTGACGACGGGAGGCGATGCAAGCTGGGCTCTGCCTCCAACCTCGCCTGCCCCAATCAGCCGCTGCGGCCAGGGCTTTGCAGACCACCTGTGTAAACCTATTTAGCAGTGTTTTAAGCTAATTAGTGTTTCAGGTTGTTGGTTTGGTTTTATTTTTGTTTTTTTCTGTTCCTGCTCCTGTTTAAGCACGAAAGGCCAGGTCAGCACGACGTGGTGGCTTCCAGCAGAGACTCCACCAGTTTGCACAAGCTGAGATGGGAGCCGTTAGCACCCGCATCCTCCTACGAGTTTCACGTCTTCCCACGCTTGAGCTAATTCCTTCACATTTTTCTTACCTGCTTGTCACGGCTCCCCAAAGAAGGCGGGAGGAAGGACGGGTGTCTCTTTGGCTGCCCAAGCTGGATGGTGGCTCTCTGCTTTGCAGAGCAGTGGGTGTTTCGTGGCCTCTGAGCCGCTGGGCTTGTGCAAGGATGCTTTTTCTGGAAAAAAAAGCATGAAGATTTTAGAGTGAGTAAACTCTGGGAAACTACTTTCAATAAACAGTGACTGCTCGAACTGGCACTTGAGGGCCTGACTTGGGACTTGGTTGAGTTCCCTCATCTTGCTTTTAGGCACAACTTCATTTAGAAGTGTAATTGCCTTTCTCCCCACCTCTTTGGGGGCTTCAAATATGATGCAGGATGGTACCGCCGTGCTTTCTGAGTGCTTTTTTCCATGTACCAAAACTGGGCAGAGCTGCTGCGTTTCCTTTGGGCACCTTGTGGTGCTCAGTGGTGACCGAGTGACCGTGATGTTACAGGAACGCTCCAGGAGCCTCCTCTGGCGTCCCAAGGTCATCCGGCATCCACGGGGCTGTCCTGGAGTCTGAGATGCACCGGTGGGAATTGGTGTGTGTTGAGAATACCAGCAATGTTGCGGGTGTACTTGCTTAGAGAAATCAAAGGCAGGTGTTCATCCGTGTGACAACAACCCCTGTAGCACAACATGGGGCATCTTCTCCCAGCCCGGGGAGGGCTGTGCCGTGAGGAGATGCGTCGGGGAATCCTGCTCTCTACCATTTGGGGCGCTGGGTTGGATTCTGAAAGAAATTGTCTTTGGGGATCCATCGGGAGGATGCTGAAATCCCAGCTGCAATAAAAGTGAAGCTCTTAGTTTCTTCTCCCTGCTGGTTCCCTTTGCCCAAGTATATTCCATTATTGCTCTGAGCAAAGGCAAAATTTGACTGACTTGTGCTTCACAGGTCAGCAACGCCAGTGTATGCAGGGACGCACCGGGATTGCATGAGAAGTGAGGGGTCATGGTGCTGGGCAAAGCTGGGGAGGCAACGCAGCCCCCCCAGGCAGTGGGGGAGCCCCAGGAGGACACGGGGAGGTAGTTCCAGAGGGAGAGAAACACAAGGACAACTTTCCAGGAGGCCCTGTGAGTCACAGACACGTGTGAATAAATTAAAATTTCAAGGTCAACATGGGGAAAACGTTGCATCCTTCTCATCCACCTTCTTTGGAGCTTAAGACAGGACAATTTCTCTTCTACAGTCAGCCTGGGTTGGATCTCCTGTGGTCTGTCCCATAAGGGTGTTTGTCCGATTGCCATCTTCGATGACCAAAGAAGGTGCTTTCTGCCTTTCATCGTGTGCTGCTGTGGAGGGACAGAGCATCCCGCCAGCCCCGTGTTTGATCACACATCCCTACGATCCTTGATTTCGGTTTCACGCGCTGCTGCTCACCGGTGCTGAGATGGTTTAGCTTAATATTTAATTAATGCTGTTCCATATCGTGCAGAAATGTGAGATGGGCTGGTGTTACCTTAAACCCCACCATTGTGGCACGGGCTCGTGACTCATTTCCAAATCAGCGTTCTGAGGTGCTGGCAAGCTTTTCCCATAGTTTTTGGATATCAAGGCTTTTCATTTTCCTTCTTTTCTTACGCTGGTGCTTAGTGGTTGCCTTATTTCCCGTTATTTGCGAGTTCTGTGCAAACTGGTGGGGCTGAGCTGAGGCAGGGAAGGCAGTGGGGGTGCAGGGGGGTGTTTGCAGGAGAAGGATGTGCGATCACATGGATGCTCGCCCTGGCTCCTCCCGCCAAGCACTTGGGGGTTTTTTCCAGGTGTTAGATGACTAGATGTTCATGGCATTCCTAGAGGTCCTGGGGACCCTCTCACAATCTGCAGCCATGGACAAGCTCATCCTTCCATCCCTTCTTAGCCAGGACCTTTGCTCCAGCACCAAGACTCTGGTCTCCCTTGCTCAGCCCCAGTGCTGGGTGCGTAAAGATGTGATTTCACTCTCTCTTCTGATTTCTCCTCCCGTCTGGCAGAGATCTTTGCAGAGGCAGCGTCTCTCCAAGCCCTCGTGTGGGGCAGGCTTGTCCTGTCCCCAGAGCAGGGGACGGGAGGGCAGTGGGTGACAGCTCTCAGGGTGTTTGCAGCAGGCACAGCTCACACGAGCCCCGTGAATCCCCGCCGCTTACAGGAAACCACTTGCTTCGTTTCACCCAGGGCTTCCTCCAGGCCATGCCCTGGCCCTCGTGTCTGTGCTTTCTCCAAGCCCAGGGTGCCTCTGTCACCCACCATGGTGGCACCTACCACGCTATCGAGTTTGTCCCAAACTGGGGGCATTGCTGAGTGGAGCCCTCGCCATCCTCTCGCCCTGAGTTCTCATCAGCACCCATGGGCGATGCCGAGCTCTCCCTGAGGGCTGAGTGTTTCAGAGCCATCAGAGGCAATCTCTGTGCCAGTGCTGAGCTTTCTCAGTTCGTGTCGGTTGGCTTTCATGTTGGCTCACTTGAGAAACTGCTTGGGTTCCCCCCCCCCCGCCTCAGCTTTTCAAGCCCCATCAAAGCCAGCTCCTCTCTCTAGTCATTGCCGGGCTATCAGATAGTGATAGTAAAAGTAACTGAATGAGACAGAAGCTGAGCATCCGTGTCGGAGAAGAGAGGCCATTAAGTAGCAGAATAAGTATTTATTGCTGTTGTAGTAAAGGAACTTGGCAGCATAAAGGAAGCGCTATAGTTTCAGGGCATTAATTTCTGCGCTGGGAGCCGTGGGCGGCCTGGGGAGCGGCACGGCGAGACCCAGCTCTGGCTTGTTTGCAGCTCTCAGGGCATCCTGCCTCTTGGGTTGTGCCTTTGCATCGTCCCTGTGTCCCGGGGAGCAGAGGGACCCTGCTCTGCCTTGGTCCCGGCTCGGCGTGTTTGCTGTGGGATGGGGACATCCATATCACAACGGGGACACGGGGAGGAGCACAGATATCTCCTTACGCACGGACATCAGGGCTTAGGGTCCCCTAAAAGATGTGTGACAATTCCCTCCGATGCTCAGCTGCTCCGTGAGAGGAAAAGACAGATTAGTGTCTTTAAATATGGGAGAAGGACGTGTGTGCATCTGGGAAGCTTATGATGGTGTGATACGGTGCAGAGCTTTTCTACCAGTAGCTATAAATCCACATGAATTACTCCTTGTCAGGGCATGTTGCTGGTTTTGCAATGACTGCCCACTGCTGTAAGGCTACGCGATAGCAGACATCACGCCGGCTCCAAAGAGCTCAAAATAAGCACGTTAAAATGATACAAGTCCTGTTCCCACTGGAAACCAGCAGAGGCTTTGCCAGTGACTTACTCTTTGCAACCCCAGCACGTAATGTCGCCAAATCATGGGTTTAATGCAAAATAACGCTGGGTTTAATAACCCCTGTTTTAAGAAGACCAGCCAAACACACACGGTGTAATGGCAGCGCTGCTTAGAGCAGCACATTACAGCTAATGGGCTTCACAGCACAGCAGTGCTCTGGAAGCAGAGGAGCTGCCTGGAGTTACTGGAGCCTCGACACAGCGCCCGGGCTGTAAATCACAGCAGCTGATGGGAACAGGGGTGGTTTTACAGCACCTGAGGTTCAGGTCCAGAAACTCCCTTTCCTTTCTCTTCCCAGTGTCCTGTTGCTCTCCTCTTCTCTAATGTAATTTATCAGCTGGGGTTGATCTGGAGATGGAGCTTGTTCCCCGGAGAGCTGCTGGCAGCCCCAGTGGCACCATGGGGAGCTCGAGAACCAGGAGAGAAATCCACTTCTCCCCTTTGTTGCTTCTCTGCTCACTTGGGGATTTTCTCCCTTCTCTTTGGGGATGACTATTCTGCATCGGGCCAATTTTTGCCCAACTCCTCCTGTTCTCCTCCTGTGCCTGGTGAGCTTTGGGCACTTATTGCATTTGCCATTATGGCAGGTGATGCTTCCCATCCCCGGTGGGGTGGCACTGGTGGATAGTACGGGTGCTCCCCCGGCCACATTGTCCCTTTCCCCCTCATGAAGCCTTGGGGAGAGGGAGGGGGTTAAAGGCATCGAGCTCACTTACACCCTCATTATGCAGAAGTGTAATCCAGTGCTTATCAAATATGGATTTGTGAAGGTTCCCTGAGGACACAGCAGCCACTGATTGCAACTGCGAAGGATTTCTGGTTTGGGATACGGATGCTCCAGGGTTGCCTTCCCACTGCATCCCCAGCCTGGCGAGGCTCACCCTGTCCCGTGGTGCCCCGGGGAGCAGAGCCGTGGGCATGGGGAGCACTCAAACGCTGCACGGGCTGCCAGGCTGGCTGGGAATGTATTTTAGACCTTTTTAGTTGTGTCTGTAAAAAACGTTATATGCACTGCAGCTTTTCTTTGGCAAATGCTCCTGTGAAGGCAGCCTTGCTGGGAGTCACTGCTCCCCGGCCGCCTGGGAAGGGGAGAATGCAAAACTCTGGTGCGTGTTCCTCCTGCTTTCACAGAGGAGTTTTTGGTTTTGGTAAAGATGCTTTCGCCTAAAGTGCATCTCTGATGGTGGGCTCTCGTTAGAGGGGTTAACCTCATTATCTTGAGAGGTGTAATCGCTCCTCCCTTTAACGCCACAGTAACCATTACGCAGCCCGACACAGGGCTCTGGACTGTGGCTAAGAGGCCTTGGGGACAATCTGTGTCAAATGTTCACTTCAGGTTATTTTAACCCTTCGCTGCTTCCATCACCAAGGATGCCTTTAGAAAAGGAAGGAGCATGTAGGTCCAGCACTGAATCCGAGAAGCAAAATCCTGCTTGTACCTGGTTTTCCTGCATCCCGGTTGCAGATGGGAAGTCCAGCCCCAGTGAGGCACCTGGTCCCACCATCCCTGGCCAGCTCTCCACCGTACCAACTTCAGGATGATATTTAATACTTCCCAGAGACAGCACTTAGTGCTGCACACACGGCTTTGAGGCTGAGGGAGCAGCACACACGGAGGGGTGCTGGAAGCTGAGCAAGCCTGTTGTTCCCCACCTGCTCTGGCAAAGGGGTTTTGTTTTACATTTCTGGTTCTTCCATCTCCTGTGATTTGATGGGTGCCGTAAAGCTCATCTGCAGCTCCATAGCAACATCACAAGTTGCTGATATTTCAATAAATCAAAAGGGGCTGTCAGTCAAGGGTCCCTGGAATGGGTGTTTTTCGGAGGAGGGAAGAGGCTTTACCGCACCTCCATCACAGAGTTCCCCATCTGTTTCGTGGTCCTTGCAGTGAAATGTGGGGAGAGAAGCCTGCCAGGGACACACCGTCACAGGAGAACTTCCCTGGCTTTGATTTAAAATCCTTATCAAATATGTATCAGATGAAATTGGCTCAGCTGGCACCTCTGAATGCTGCACACCAGCAAACACCACACTTCCCAGCACGTTGTCCTTCCCCCTGGCATGAGTGGGAATGGGAGGCGAAGCCACGGCATCCCCAGGCAGGAGCTGTGGGGGAAGCTGCTCAGGCAGGTACATCTGACCTGGAAAGGCACAATCTAGTTGTCCAAATGGATTATTACTTAGTAGCCCTCGTCCTCAGCAGCCAACTGGGTGGATACGGTCCAGCTGAGAGCCCTGAGTAGGGTGTAGGGAAATCAAACCAGTTTGATCCCATAACGGGGCCATGCTTTCCCTGGGCATCCTAAGGAAATAGATCACTGCAGGCTGATCTCCTCCTGCCTGGCCATGTACAGCGATGCTCTTCTCAGGTACTGGCTTATATGAGGAGATGTTGATTTAAGGAATTCCCAGCAACGTCTGTGGGATGCTGGGGGGTGTCCAGGGAGAGGGCTGGAAGGCAGCTGTAGGTTTAAAGTTTGCTGTGCTCACTGACCACGTCCTGTAAGGGCATGCAGGTTTATGCGCTAGGCAATAGCACGCACAGAGCACAAATAATCGATCCAGAGTGAGCAGGCTGTGTTTTGTGTTGGCTTTTCACACTCAGGGCTTGGCTACGTTGTCCTCCCAGAGCTGGTTTTGCCGCGGTACGAGTCATGGGAGAGGTGTACGCAAACGGAGGAGAAGGGAGGTTGAAAACTGCTGGTGACACTTTGGTTTGCAAATACGGGATCCCGGTGGTGCACAGCCTGGGCAGGGGGGGTGCAGCTGGGTGGAAGGTGCTGGGAAATGCCCCAGGTGGGCAGGGATGCTCCTCAGCATGGGGAAAAGAGCAAACACCTCACCACCCACTGCCCCGTCCACCAGTGGGAGGAAATATAGGGTTCTCCAGTACCACAACCTGGAGGCAACTGGATCAAATCCTACTTGCTCTCGTGGCTGCTTTTATCTTAGCAGCCTTGTCCCTGGGACTCTTCACATCAGTGTTTTTACTATTGGATGCCATTATCCAACTCTGAAATAACTTAGCCAGCTCGTCTCTGAATTTGGGATCACATTTCTACTCACACAGAGGCTGGGGATGTTTGGCCTGAGGATTTATTTTGCCCTTCGTGAGTTTCGGGGTGAATCAGAAAATGACTCCTTGTAATTCCAGGCTCTGAAACCACCTCTGTGTGCAGAGGCGGCAACATCGAGGTCTCTGCCCAGGCTTATCGCCGCTGTGCAAAGCTCCTGATTTGCTTAGAAGCAAATATTCATTTGTTCTGGGAAGGCAGGACCTTGCTGGGGCTCAGCAGGGGCTGGGAGCCTGGCTGTGACCCCCCCTGCTCGCTCGGGGAGCTCCTCATATGCAAAGTGTTCTCCAGCCCAGCTGGGTCAGTTTGTTTTTTCAAATAAGGAGAGAGTTTATTTGAGGGTTTTCTAGATGCACAGAGATACCATCAGCAATAAACAATGTTGGAGGAAATGGAAGAGCAGTAAGCAGAATCATATTTTTTTTTTTTTGTTTTGCTTTAGTTTATTTTTAAATCTGTAATTCCTAGAAGAAAGTGTTGGTAGTAAGGAAGAAGGAAAGTGGTGGGCTTCTTATGGTGGTGGCGTGCAGGTTTTGGTTTGGTTTGGGTTTTTTTTTTTTAATTTTCTTTCAAAAATCCGATTTCTTTCCTCTGCCAGGTTTCTTGCCAAGTGACCACTGAATGCGGTGAACCCAGTTTGAGACTTGATTTTTTCTTTTCCTTTTTCAAATTTTCTTTCTTTTTTCCATGAAGTGCAGAACCTGGTGCCTTTTTAAATGAGGACCTCCACGGCATCACGTGCACGGCCCTCGTGCTCCGCTTCTGGTTCTGTTGTTTCACTGCTGTGAATTATCTCATTGCGTGGGGCCTGCTGGTGGGTGAACGAGCAGCTGGGTGGTTGGATTTGGCTCCTGTCTAAAAATACAAGGCAAACTGGAACGTTAGGAATGCGAAGGGCACCCCTCACCTTTCGCAGTGAAACCACCAGGAATTTCCCACTAACCCTTTGCAGGGCGGCTGTAGAGGAGCTCTGTCCGTACGTCACCCACACGGCACATCTTTATAGCTCTATTTCTGGCACCTTAATGTCAGCGGGACATTATATATAGCTTTTATGGTGGTGTCTGCATGCTGAATGCTGTTCTCGTGGAGGAAACTGCATTGAGAAACGGGTGAAGAAGTAATGATAAATCTGCATAAGCCCCTGTTGTTTAAACCCGCAGCCCTCCTTCTGCCAGAAGGCAAATGCACAGATAAAAGTATGGCTTTGCCACACAGCGTGTTCAAATGACTTTGCTGTCCCTCTCACCTGCCAGTTCTGTGCAGGGTGATGTTCCCTGGGATGTCACTGCCCCGGGATGGGACCGGGAGAGTCCTCGGTGCTACCCCGGCCTGTGCAGTCCCATAGCACTCGGGTGGGATGCAGTTTTGGTTGTTTTAGCCTTGAAAAGTGTGGTTCAAGCATATTCAGAAGTTGTTGCTCCAGGAGCACTTCCAGGATGCAGCAGTTCTGCCAGTTCCCAGTGCTGAGCAGAGGGTTGGTTTCAAGAGGAGACACCCAAAGGTCTAAACTTATGAAATAATCAGCATAAACCCAAAGGGAATTGATACCCCACGGCAAGAAATCTTTTTTGGCTGTACCATCTGCCTCGGGAAAAAAAGTGCCTGCATTTCCAGGCTGCCGTAACAGAAAGGGGAGGTATAAATAACCAGCAAACTGTAGTTCACAGAATCAAAGAATCACATGGGGTTGGAAGGGACCTCTGGAGATCATCCAGTCCAGCCCCCTGCCAGAGCAGGGCCACCCAGAGCAGGTCCCACAGGAACGTGTCCAGGTGGGTTTTGAATGTCTCTAGAGATGGAGACCCCACCACCTCCCTGGGCAGCCTCTTCCAGGGCTCTGCCACCCTCAAAGTGAAGAAGTTCCTCCTCATGTTTAGGTAGAACTTCTTATATTAAGTTTGTGCCCATTTCCTCTTGTCCTGTCACTGGGCACCACTGAAAAAAGACTGGCCCCATTCTCCTGGCGTCCACCTTTTAAGTATTTATAGGTGTTGATCAGATCCCCCCCTCAGCCTTCTCTTCTCCAGACTAAAAAGCCCCAAGTCCCTCAGC
>VXAK01023216.1:0-55944 GCA_013399435.1 Arenaria interpres | reverse complement strand
CCCCAGGATGCCATTGGCCTTCTTGGCCACAAGGGCACATTGCTGGCTCATGGTCATCCTGTTGTCCACCAGGACTCTTAGGTCTTTCTCCTCAGAGCTGCTCTCCAGCAGGTCAGCCCCAACCTGTCCTGGTGCAGGGGGTTATTTCTCCCCAGGTGCAGCACCCTACGCTTACCTTTATTGAAGTACATCAGGTTCTTCTCTGCCCAACTCTCCAGCCTGTCCAGGTCTTGCTGGATGGTGGCACAGCCTCCTGGTGTGTCGACCACCCCTCCCAGTTTTGTATCGTCAGCAAACTTGCTGAGGGTTCCACTTAGTGTCCTGTCTGTATTAGTTGCATCAATACGTCCTTCCTTGTGTTGCAGAAGCACCGAAAAGCCTCAGATGAGACCAGGGACCCCTTGTGCCAACTGCTGTGTGGGTGTGGGACATCTCGGGTCCTGCCTGCCCTGATGGAAAACGATAGCCGGGAGCGGCAGGAAATATTCCTGGGTTCCTCTATGAAAAAGAAGCTGCTTTACAGGGAAAATGAGACACAGTTTAGCAAACATTTCAGGATTGACTTACTTTTAAGAATGTTGTTTAATCCCGTTGAAATGGAGAGGATTACTTATCCTTAAACGCGTGCTTAAGCACTTCCCTGGCTGGGGGCTGGCAGGCACCGGAGCCGTGAGAGGAGCTGGGGTTGCACTTGGCTTTTCTTCCCCTTGGCTACTGCCTTAGCGAGAGTTGTTGATGGAAAAAAAATACTCCCTGATATTGGGTCAGTCTCGTTTTTGGGGATGCCAAGCTTCGTGGAGGCTCTTTGTACCTGATCCCCTCAAAGCGGGTCGCTTCGCTTGCATTACCTGAGCATCGATTTGGGAGCCTGAGCGGAAGGCAAGCGCGTCCCCGCCTGCTGGCTCGTCGCTGGAACCGGGTCCCTGGGCTTTGATGTGCCAGGATGTTCAGCGCTTGGGGCTTTTTTCATAAAAGAACAAAGCGAAAGTCGTTGGCGTCGAGAACAGTGCGCTTTTCTCTTAAATTTCCCTGGAAGTCAAACCCTGCGGTATAACTGTCTGATTCATAAACTGATTTTTTGTACTTTAGAAGTCTAATAATAGACCGCAGAAGAGACTCATTCAATCAGTCTAGGACTTCCCTGGGACTATTTTAAGCCCCGTGGAGGGGGTGCCTGGGGGGGCTCCCCAGCTTCCGCACCCCGCTTGGGCTCGGCGTGTGCAGGTACCGCTCGCCGGCAGCGATGCTCTGCCGTGACGAGCCCCAGAGCCTTTCATGGATGCTAATGAACTCAGTCCTCTCGCAAACTGGGGAGAATTTTAGAGACAGGAGACTGCGGCACAGAGGGATTTAATAACATGCCCGGAGTGGTCTTTTAAGTGGCTGACAATTTCGGGTGGAAGATCTGATTTCTTTGACTCCTGGTTATGTTTTAACCTTCTTTCTCCTGTTGCTGCCCAGGTCATTTCTCAAGGCAAAGCCAAGCTCATTTAAAAACGCAGATGGAAATGACAGCGTGCACTTTAGAGCGCTGGGAGGGAGGTGGTTCGCGTGGAGCTGGCTGCCTTCGCCTTCCAAGGGGGGCTCAGCCTCTTCGGGCTTCTCCAGAGCAGATTTGCTCATTGAAGCATGACTTTACCAGAAGCCACGGCTTTGCTTGATGCTTCTCAAAAGCCAGAGCAAAGGAGAGACGGGCCAGGGGCAGGGGTGTGAGAGGGACTGGGAGAGCCAGGCTTGATTAACGCCTGCCCCAACTGGAGGTTGGAATCTTGCCGGCTGGCACTGGGAGCTTGCAGCTCCCTGGCAGGACAACACGTGCCAGAAGCAGCTTTGCCAGAAGCCACCAACCTCTCCCCACGCTGCCTTTTTTGTTAGATTGCAGTAAAATGAGGAACTTCACTGCTTTTACATTCGTAGCTCTGAATTTCTGCTTGAGAAAGTTTACGGTTTCTCTTTTAGTTACACGGTAATGATGGTCTGTAATCAGTGGCTCCAGGGCATCCCTGTAAAACACAGCGTGCCCAGGTGGTGGTCTGGTGGCCATCCAGATGGGCTCTTCAGAGTGAGAAATTGGCCAAAATATGCTCATGACAGCAGTAGCAGAAGTAATGCTTTGTCTAGTTAAGAAAAAAAAATAATCCCTTATCCACCCCCTCTGCTTAGAGGGAACTGTCTGGGGCAGCATCTTAAAAACAGGATGTGGAAGGATGCTTTGGCAAGGCCCCGTGTCACGAGAAGCATTGCATGGGGGCAATAAAGGCATCCAAGGCGCTAGGAAAATCCCCTCGTGCTCTGGAGCTCCTTTCTGCCTTGAACTCCTGTTCCTGACATTTTGTACCAGGGAGAAGCTTGGCCAAGTTTTGACATTCCCAGAGTCTCGTTGGCCCTGTTGAATAATTCACCATCTCTGTTCTCCGCGTGAAAGTCAACCGCTAAATGCCAAACTGTGGCAGCTCCTTTGTTGCTGCCCCGGCTTCGGGTCGACGTGTGGGGCACCGGCAGCTGGGCTGAAATTCGTGGCAATGGTAAAAGAAAAGGAAAATTCAAGGGATGAAGGTTTCAGAAGGATGGAGGAGAAGGTGGGGTTTGGAACTCAGGCTCCAGCGTGGTCCTGGGGGGATGCACATGTGCATCCCAAAGGATGCTTGGTGCTTGCACGTGTCTCTTGCAGAGGGAGGGATTTGCATGAGGATCCGGGATGTAACTCTGATCAATGTTCTGGGATAATATCGTGGGTGGGAGAGAGGCTTCGAGTCCCAGCAGCAGCCCCAGGAGAGGAGTCAGGCACTGGCTTAGGGCACGTGCTCCCCTGGTGACTGACGCGAAGGGGGCTGAGCAAATGCGGGGGGCATCCCTCACTGGGGGGAACACGCAGTCCCTAAGGGAAGCAGAGCTACTGGGTGCAGCCCAACAGCCCCCACGGTGCTGGGGTTTGACAGCAGGGACCGCTCACAAAGTCCTTTATCTGTGTCCTGGGCGCTGGCATCTCTGTCATCTCTGTTCATTCCAGTGGACGGGAAACCAATCCAAAAATAATAGGTTTGTTTTCTCAATCTAGCTTTGAAATGGTGAATATGAGCAAGAGTGAAAAATGTTTTATATCCGTAAGGGGCTAAAACCATTCTGTGTTTGCCCTCGTTTAAAATTCTGCGCAGCAATTAAAACTTCCATCAAAAATGGGAGTCTTCAGACCAAGCCGGTGGCTTTACTGTTCCTGGTTGCGATGCTGCTGAAAATATTCCGTTGTTGAATCACTTCTGGCTGTTTTCTGCCAGAACAGGGCGATGGTCTGCACTCACCTCTGACAAACCGATGATGCATCTTTACTGAAATGCAAGAAGTCAGAACCATTTGGTCTTGGCAAGTTTGCCTCAATAAGATCATTTTGCGTGGGGAGAGACGAAAGGAGTTATAAACCTTTTTGTAATAAATTACAAAGTAAGAGGGGGTTTTTTTCAGTGGTTCTCAGTGTTGCATAAAACCTACTGGAGCAGGTCTGGGCGTATTATATGAGGCTGGAATTTCCTCGGATGACGCTGTTGAATAAATATCTTTATAGCTGAGGGTTAAATGTCTTTTATGCTCAGTGGTAAAACCAGAGGCAGCGTTTGCACTGAGAGTGTCCTCCAAGCCCTGAAGGGGATGTACTGTGGCACTGATGGGGGGACAGGAGCACGTCCATTTCAGTGGGTGTCCCGGTCCAAATCCTGGGCTGTGGGTCCTCAAGTTCCCACCAAACCTTCCTCTGTCTTCAGTAAGCACACCACCATCTCTTTTCTCTCATTTCCAGGTGATCTCCGCAGTATCCAGACTCTCCTTCCACAGTATTGCTCAAACCAAAGGAATTAGGTAAGATCCTTTCAATACGATGCTTTAAATAATGTTTCTCTCCCTCCCTGCCCATACTGCTGGTGTTTAATCACATCAGACTCTCCAGAAGCATTAACGTGGTTGGGATATATTAGGGTTAAACAGACATCAAGGATGCAGGGTGCTTGGAAAAGCACCTTAACGGCTGCTCAGGAATATTTTACAAATAAATAAGTGCAGGTGTAATGAGTTGTGTGCAGAATGCCTGCTGGGGAGGGTGGCAGGGTGGGTTGTAGTGTCTCTTGCAGGGGCTGGGAGCTGAGGACCAGGATCCCGAGAAAGCCAGCAATGTCCATCCTGCAGAGCTGTGGTGTCACCACCCTGTCCCCACCCGTCACCTGCCCTGCAGAAGCGCCCAGGTGGCCTTTAGTCACCAACAGCTGGGAAATTTCTTCCTGGTTTTGACAAAGGCACATTAGTGCTGAGTGGGTAATGGGAGCTAATAATTAACCTGGCCCTGGCACCCAGGGTGGGCTGCCCTGCTGCTGAAGCTCCTCCTCTGCTGCTAATTGAAGGAGCAATGGAGAGGGAATTAAAAACAGCAGACAGCCCTATTAAGCAGAGCTGTTATCCTGGTCTTTGTTCAGTTCCCTGTAAAATTGGTTTGCAATTGGTTTTCTTGTTAGTGTGCGTTTTTATTATTAATCTGGCAACAGCATCTCATTAGGACAATAGATAAAACTGGGAAGAGTTCTCAGCTTAAAGGACCTTTCCTTCATTTTGGAGTGGGTTTTTGGGTTGTGTTTTTTTTTTTTTTTTCCCCAGCTATAAAACACGTTGGCTTTTCTCCACAGAATGTGTCCTGCTGATGTTCTGGTCAGGGTGTAGCACGGCATTGGTCTGTGGCTGCATCCCAGGGTCTGGGGGCACGGGCTGGATGGGGTCCCTGCCTTAGTTTTAGCCCTGCTGCCCACGCCCACCACCCCGCGCCACCATTTTCACTGTTTGAACTTATTTTTGCTGCCTTAACTGAATTAAATATTGCTGGAGGGGAGCAGCTTTTCACCTGTAAAACAAACTTCCCATCTGTTAAACAGGAACCTGACAGATCCCTCCAGGACTTGGGCAGGGGGGAGATTCAGGGGGTGGAGGTTTATAAAGCACATTGAGGAATAAAGACATGTAAGCTGGGGTCTGTTTATTATTAAGGATAGCCCTGACTCCTGGAGAAGCCTGCAGTGATTATTATTTTAAGGGAAAAGAGCTTCCAAGGCGTTTGGAGGCAGGGAGAAGTGCAAGGGCTGGGTTTAAGTCTGGGGGCATGGCTGGAGGACATTGCAATGTGTCACCCTTGGCAAAACCCTTCCCAAAGGATTTGGGGAGGTCCTGGTGGCACTTCAGAGGGTGAATGAGCTGGGAAGGCTTTGGCTGAATCACTGGTGTTTCTGTTGAGGTCTCCAGCGTCCAGGGATGGGCGATAGCTGGGATCCAGGGGCAGGGAGGCTTTGCTATTCCTGTGGATATGTGGCTTTTTCTCATTCGTTTTACAACCAGCATTTATGGTTCCTGCTAAAATCCCTTATCTTGGAAGCCTTTGGCACCATAATTACACAAGAATAGCACAGAGCTTAGTGGGTCTTTGCTTCTAACTCTGTTTTCCTGCGTATTAACCCTGCTCCTCCTCCCCATTGCCAGCTCTGTAAGAACAGAAAATGCTGTCACTCTGTTAGCTGGAAAATACCTCCCCGGGGGTGTCCCCTCCCATCACCGCTGTCCCCTGCAATCAGAGAGCCCTCGCTTTGTCCATTGCTGGTTGTCTTTTTTTTTTCCTTTTAATTAGATGATTTCTTGCTACACCATCACAAAAGCCCCAATGACAGAAACTAATCTCAGATGAATTCATTTAATCTGTGAGAACCAGCAGCAGCTCTGGCTCCCCAAAGGGACATCAGCCACCGCTGCCCCTTGGCTCGCTGAGGTTGGGGTCCCTCCCCCAGTGAAGATGCTGCTGTTGAAATAAATGGGAAGAGTCTTGTTGGCTTAGGCACGGCGCTCAAAACCGTGCTAAATACAGAATTAGGATGATCTATGGATTGTGTGGTCTTCAGCCCCATAGACATGAGCGTGGCTCTGCTCCAACCCCTATTTTGGGGTCGAAGAATTAGGATCACGCAAATTAAGAATGAAATAAATCCCCAAGCCTATTACTTGTCCTTAAATAAGTTTCATGGCATGTAGAGTAGAAAAATAAAAATCAATCTTGTATGCTGTTCAGTGAAAAAAATAATAGCCTTTCTGTCTAATAATTTCTGGCTGCATGAACCTTGCCAGAGAAGGCCTGTTTCACGGAGTAAATCAGATAGCTATCAGGATAGCTCTGTTGAGATGACAGAGTGTTTCTTCCAAAGAGACAAGCTACAAGCAGCAAAACATGGGAGAAAAAAACAAGGAAAAAAAGATGTTGAATGCAATGTTTTGTTTGCAGCGCGCGGCTAGGGCTGGGTGTAATCTCTTGCAGCTGTAGCTACAGCCCGTGCTGTGTCTTTCCTAGTCCTGGCTGTAGGTTTCACAAGTCCCGCAGAAAACAGCATCGCCCTCCAGCACGGTGCGTCGCCGACTTCCCTCCCTGCAGGTGATGGTCTCTAATGATCCCCAAAATAGATTTCTCTCTTGCAGGAGGCTGTGCAAACAGCCCAGGCCATGTTTCCCCGCTAGCTGAAGAAGCCACGTGTAGTTGCAAGGATCACAACCACCACACTGGGTTATTTTTTGGGTAGCATCTGTGCATAACAACCCCCTTGATGATGTGAGGTGCCTCCTAGAAAAAGGCACATTTTCTCTCTTTAAGGCGTTCAGAGGAAAGATAGAATCATAGGATCTTAGAATCGTCTAGGTTGGAAGGGACCTTAAAGATCGTCTAGTCCAACCATCAGCCTAACTCTGACAAAAAAATAAATAAGAAATAAGCAATAAAAAAATCACTAGACCATATTCCTGAGGACAAGATGCTTTTGTGGATAAAGACATGCGCTGAAGGGAAAGCAGATGCACGAAACTACATTGGGATCTTGTCTTCCTACGTGGCCCTGGGCAAAACCCTTAGTTTTGTATGTCTGATTTCCCCTCGGGAGTGGGGAGGTGAGAAATGCCATTGTTCATCTGGCTGGTTGGGGACCAGCCCCCCCGGCTCGTGTGGGCGCAGGCAGCGCTGCCTTTTCATCCCCTTTGGGGAGCACAGGTTCTGCCGTAATGGGATAATACCCTTTTCCGGGGGTTTTCACCCCTGTGCGGTTTTACAGGGCTGTAGGTGGGCACCCAGCAAAGCTCCTCAGTGTGTACCATTGCCCGGCGGCAGAGGAGGAGGGATTTTTTCTAACTGTTGTTGTTTCTCATCCTTTCCTCCCTCTGTCCCGAGGGCTGTCAGCAGGCGCGGTGAGGAGTTCCCACCGTGCTCATTGCCCGTCCGTGGCCGTCTCTGAACAAGGAGCCTTTATTTTACAGCCAGGACGCCAGGAGATTCCGCTGCAGACCTGACTCACGGCCCGTTAGGTCCATTACCCCGTTTCTCAGGGCGGTTGGCACTAAATTCTTCCAAGCGAGATGAGAGGATCTTGCATGACAGGACGCACGACAGATCTTGCATGACAGATGACAGGAGCAGCGTGGTCGGACAGGGGATACTGTGCAAACCTTCTCCTGTGCTCTGGAGCACAAGTTTTCATTCCCTTTCCGAATTTTCATGAGCAAACTCGGCTTTCTGCAGGACAACAGGAGTTCTTGTTGCAGGTCCTTATAAACCAGGATTATTTTTTTTTTTCTTAAAGGTTTTTTTTTCTGCCTTAAAACTCTCCTGCTGCAGGCCTGGCAGTTCTCCGTTGCCCATGATGGTCCCAATGTCTCTGGGCTCCGGCCGTATCCACCCCGTGTGAGCAAACCCCAAGCTCCCCTGGCTGAATGGGAGCGGGGAGCAGAGGGGGCATGTGTTTTTTCATCTCCCCGAGATATGTGTTTTTCCTGGAAGCAGAGTTTTGCAAGCAAAGCAGGAGGTTAAGGAATATTGGCTCATGCTGCCTGCATGCATTTTTAATGTGCGCGCAGTGAAACCATCTGAAAACGGGAAGGAGTTAGCGTGTTCAAAGGCCTTCTACTGGGGCCCTTAATCTAAGTAAATCCTTTATATATGAACTCAACCTCTAAGTGACTTTCTTCAGGAGGCACTGAAAATAGATTTAAAAATATTTGCAAATGGGGAGGAGGGGGGAATCCTCTTTGTCAAGCGGAGGTTTTCTCCCGTGGGAGCGGCAGTGGTGCTTTGGTGGGGTTGGGGGGGGAAGGAGAAGGCGATGGTTGTGTTTTCTCCATGCTGGGGGCCAAGGCAGGACCCCCTCGGGTCAGCGGCACAGCACAACACAGCTACCTGGGGCAGCAGGTCGGAAGAATAAATGACATGAGTTTTACCTCCAGGCAAACACAGCGAGGCCAGCCCATCGCCCTTGGGCTGAGGTTAACCTTGCATTTAAACAAATAAATAAAGAGAAGCCAAAACGCTGATTTTTCTTGGCGTTTAGCATCTGCACATCGCGTGCCCTGCGGTGACAGAGCAGATTTGCTGGCGGTCCAGGGCAAGCCCTTGCCTGGGAGCTGCCTCTTGCCTGCCGGTGGCTGCGGGGCAGGTTTGATCTCGGGGAGAGGTGACAGTGCTTCAGGAGGGGTGACATGCTTCGGATGCCTGGGAGTCCCCTGACAGTCCTGTACGTTAGGAGCTGGGATTTGCTGTTTCGCTCACAGGCGGCTGGACACATCGGTGAAGGAGAAATACCTTCCCGGCTCTCCAGGAGATGGGGATGGGGCTGGTCCTGATGTTTGTGTGACCCCCTGGGTGCCCTCCACCCCCTGAGCGGGTGTTGGGGATGGGGTGCCCGCCAGCCCCTTGTTGAGTGCAGACCACCATCCGGGCCACCGTGTCTCCACTTTGCCCATCTCTACAAGGCAGATGGTGAGTTGGGAGGAGAGAAGCTCAACGCTGGGATTAGCCCAGGTCGGAGCCGCCTCCAGACACATTCAGGGCATTAAATGAGCTGTACCAGCATCCTCCCATCAGGGAGGATTTAACCCAGAGGAGACTTTCCTCCCATCCTGCTTTGCCTGCAAACCCCCGTGCCATGCTGTCGAGGTTCAGCGTTGCTGGGTTTTGCCCAGGTAAACTATTAAAACAGACTGACGTGCTCAAAATGAGGTTTGCAGCGTTATCATCCCTGGAGTTTCTGTACTCAACGGCTTGCCAATAATATCAGGATGTGTGTGTGGGGGTGGAAGGGAGGAGGGATGGGAAGGGAGAGTCACAAGCATCTTCCCGGGGTTGTAATATTACCGTGCTGAGCAAGCAGCATTCCTGAGCCTGCAGGAGAGGGGCAGAGGGGGGCAAACCGAGCTGGACCCCCGAGCCCCTGCCCTGCAAAACGTGCCTGTCTCTGCTCCTAGTGTGTCTCATTTGGTGTTTGATCTGGAAATTCCTCCGCATTTCATCCACCAGTTCGGAATTAAACCTAGAGTTTTGTCCCGTTTTCATGACTTTAAGCCATTTCCCTGTCTGACTGGGCACCGCTATGATGTGGGGGTACCCTTATGTTTGCAGTGGGGGTCACCCTGTAGAGGAGGCTTTGATCCTGGCAGAAAAAACCCACTTATTGCAAAAGATGGGATGGCACAAGCTCTAGTGTAGCTGATCAAAGAGACAGACGTTCCCCTTGCTGCCCTGGAGGAGAGAAGGGAGATAAGGGGAAATCTTTTATGGGATTTGCAAAGATTCTCCAGCAGGATGGAGGCTTCATGCTGATCAGATTTGGTCTCTGCTCCTCCTGGCCCCTGGGGATGGCAGCTCAACACAGGAGGCGGATCCAGCCGTGTGTGAAAATGGCAAGCAATTAAAGTTGCTAACGATTAAGACCTCAAGTGTCTTCTGGTGAGGAGGTAGGTAGTTACGGGACCTTCTCTCCTGTAAGGTTGGTTTTACAGGGACTGTTTTATTCATTGCCAATGTGTTCTCAGTAATTGCTCTCTGCCCATTATATTTTTTATGGCTGCTGTGTATCCATTGCGCGTGCTGTGAGTGTTGCTATAAAATGGATGGAGAAGGCTGTGGAAGGAATCAGAGCCTAGAAATGCATAGGGTTGCTGGGCAGAGCTCTCCTGTGCTCCAGGGAGTCTGGGACTGGGACCAGTCCTGGGACTGACCACCGCTCTGACCAGCACAAACCCACAGAGGTTCAGCCGCAAACCTCACAAGCAAGTGGAGGTGGTTTCTTGTGACATGGAGAGACCTTCTTTAGGAGTGACTGTAAGGCTTCTTCCCGTGTCAATAAGCAGTATCCTGGGCTAAAAGCAGTTCCTTTCCAGCTAAAAACTTTTAAAACTCATTTATTTTGGCAAGTATGTATCCTCACAGACCTGCTCCTTGGAGAGTCTGAAAAATATCATTGACATATTTTCCTGTGCGGCTGCTTTGTAGGCTTGGGAGATGCTGAGGTCACCCCGTAAGCATCTGCTAGTAAAAGCAAAGGCAGTTTCTCTCACCCCCTCCCCGCCAGCAGCTTTGCTTAATGAAGATACAGTCCTGACATGCACAGCTCTGCTTAATATTCTCTTGTGGGGCTTGTTGGACTTGGGGTGCACCTGCCTTGTCATGGGCTCATGGGCTTTGCAGATGTACTTCCCTCGGGGCTTCCTCCTGTATCGCTGGCCACCCTTGCACCACCTCACCTTTGGGTGCAAAAGCAAGGCATAAACAGCTTTCTCTGCCGTTCAGGATCAGTGCATAGGTCAACAATCAAAGGTGCTGGAAAGGTCTTTCTGAAATGCAGCCCTTGCCCCAGGTATGGAGAAGGACTTCAGGCTCAGCTGGTCCAAAACAGGGGGCTCAGAGGTGGGGGACAGGGGAGGACACAGAGCTGGAGGCACCACCGTGGGCTGTGCCTGGAGAAAGGTCTACTCAGGTGCTCTGGGATAAACCACGTCTCTTTGCACCCCACCGGAGATGGGGGAGAACACGTCTTTTTGGTCCTTGTGGACCACAGAGAGGGCTGCTCAGCCCCGGTGGTCTGTTTAGACCTGGTTTCTGTTGCACAGTAGGACCCAGCATGGCCGGGACGTGCTGGTGATGCTTTCCTGCAGGCAGCCAGCAGTGCTGGCGCTGCTCTGGAAGCAGGCAGAAATATATATTTAGGTAGATATTTGTTTTTATTGGCATGCGTTACACAGGACTAGAGCTGCTCAGGTACAGCAGAGAAACTGCTGCTCCGATTCGTAAAAGATTTCCTTGTGCTGCTTTGCTACAAGTTAAAACAGGGGAATTTTCAAGGTTTTTGTTTTTACAGAGTGTTTTCCAGAGTTGGGCAATTGCGGAGTCTCGTGGGGATGTTGTTAAATACCGTGGGGTGCGTCCCAGGTCTTGGCTGTGATCTATCTTTACGCTCCCCGGGTGAGCGGTGCCGTCTGCCCAGAGTGGACGTGCCCTGAGCTTGGACCAGTTTGGCTTTGAGCAACCTGGTCTGGTGGGAGGTGTTCCTGCCCGTGGGATCACTGGGTGATCTTTGAGGTCCCTTCCAACCTAAACCATTCTGTGATTTTCAGACATGGTACTTTCAAATCTAGTTTTCTTCTGAGTCAGAGACCGGTGCCAAGTCATTTCCTAGGGATTGGTTGTGCTCTTACCCCAGAGGGGTTTTTTTTGTATCTTTTACATCTTTTGAGAAAGATGTCTCTGGATTCCCCTTTTGATTTTATCCATCTGTTACCGGCATCGTGGAGCTGAAGTGAAGAGAAAATCATACCGCTTTCTTGAGCGAAGCATTGGTACATGAGAATTTTTTAAAAATGCGATAATGTGTTGAAACATAAAATTATACGAGCTGTTATTTTCTTGTCTCGTAGTCTCCAGAAATACTTGGTTCCCATTTGAGCTGAAGATAAAGCAGGGCATGCAGCTAACCCTTGGGCACTGTGCAATGCACTCTGCTAAATGCTGTGAGTGCTCTCCTGCAAAATCATCATCTTTGTGTTATCTGATGATGTAGCTCGCTGCTTCCCCACTGAATTTCTATCAGAATTAATCTTGTGAGAATTTTTGCAAGCTCCAGACCACAAATAAAAGCAAATCATAATTTTTCAGAGGACGTGTCTAAAATTTGGCACAGCGTGAGGTGCTTCTTTCCAGAGATGAGTAATGTAACACAATAGTATGATTTTAATTAAATTCAGCAGCTTTTGGTATGCTTGGATGTGTCTCGTTCTGCAGGGAGAGAATTGATTCCGTTCTGCTATATACAAATGGCTCTTGGGTGCTAATAGCGCGGTTTTCATCCATCTCGCAGCATTTTACCGATACCATTCCCTGACGCTTGTTCCCATTTCACAGATGGGAACCACAGCTCAGAGGTGCTGCCCGGATCAGGAGCGGGGCTGGAGAAGCACCTCCAGGTCACCCCTTTGCTTGTCCCTTGTCAGCTCACTGCCACCTCTTGGTACATCAGTAAATTAAATGCTGCTTTAATCTGCCTAATCCCACCAAAACCGATGACAGATGCTTTTTCAGTTGTGTGTGAATGCCTTGAGAAACCACATGGATTTCTTTGGATGGCTCTGGGAATACTGTCCTTATGAGGGCATGATCCAATGGACCTGCTACGGATCCAGGGTGCCCGAACCAGTGGTTAACAGGGGACCCACAGGGACAGGGTGACGCCATGCTCAGGGAGTGACTTGCCATCCTGGAGAAAAAATAGCAGGAAAAAAGAAAAAGGGAAGGTTGGAGCTATGTAAACAACATGCTACAAACAGCCAAGGTCTGAGCACTTCCCCTTGAGAAATTTGGGGTTGAAGCAGCGTTAAACCTCCACGGTGGGACAGACAGACTGGACTGGGAGCGCGGGAGCTGAAGCTTCTGCTGACCCCCCTACCCAAACTGTCACAGAAAGCACTGCCTGAAGCCCAAAACCTCGGTGAGATCACAGACTCCGATGGGGTTTCTCTGTCTTGCCGTGATGCTTTCTTCAAAAAGGGCTTGTCGGAGGCTCTGCACACCCAGCCACGGGTTTTGTGAGTTGCTGCAAGGTGTAGTTACAGTCTGTAGACACCATGCTATGGAAACGTTTTTCTGCCAGGTCCCGAGCCAGGAAGACTCAGCACAGCCCTGTCCGTCCCAGCAGAGCTGTGGAAGAAGCTCCTTTGGACCAGCTTGTGGCTCTGGTCCTTTCCATTTATGAAGAAATCCCTGGCAGAAGGGGCAGCAGATGGGAGCAGCTCAGGTTTCACGGGTGTCACATACTCCTCCTGCTTTTTAGAGCACTCAAGTGCAATCTCTGGACTTCAGAAAATGAGGGGAGCTGGGCAAGCTGGCGTTGGGAGGCTGGAGTCCTGCACCCAGTAAGGGATGAGCCACCAAACACCCTCCTGTGGGCGTTTGCACAAGTCATGAGAAGATCCTTGCAGATCTGCCCAACAGACGATCTCCACCAAGAGTGGCCTCAGATGGAGGGCAGTGAGGGGACATTTCCATCTTGCCTGCTTCTGACGGGGCTTTCTCTTCCCAGGGCTGGTGTTTGGCCCCAGGGAATGAGAATGTAGACAGACAGGAAAATAGAAAATAAATCAAGCTGGATCCTCTCTGCTCTGTCACACGTGGATTTGAGGCCAAGGTGCTTTTGTACAAAATGATCCGAGTAAAACTGACCCGTCCCTGACCCTCCGTATTCTCTGTGACGATGCCGCAGAGCCGGCTTCAGTCGCTAGGGCAAGGCACCCAGATGCTGGAATATGTTCATAAATAAATAAACCTTTCTGCTTAATGCTGTTAGATGTGCAGCCTTACCTGGCTCTTCCCATTAAATAATTCAGAGGAGAGAGCAGCCAGGCGACTCGTTGGGCTGCGCCTTCTCCCCGCAGAGAGGATCCCTGCGTGTGGGGGCAGCGGATGGGGATGCGGCGCGGGATGGACCACGGGGCAGCCCGAGGGAGGGGATTTGCATGAGGTGCCTGGTGAAATATTAATTGCCTGTCGCCCTGTGCGATGTGCTGTGGCTGTGGGCTGCTCCTGCCTTCCCTTGCGAGAGCGCCTTGCGTTTGCAGGGTGCGAGCTCTCCAACCCAGAAAGCCGCCTAAATGTTTTGTAAGATCAAGGGGGTGCTTTGCGTCGCGTGTCGGGAACGATCATCTGCTGTAAGTCTTGTCCTCAAGAGGAGAAGCTCCCTCTAAACTCCGTAACAAATTACTTGGTCTTTCCTTCCCTTTTAGGCTCTAAAACAAACGCATCAGATCGATCCGACTTCCCTTCTCTTCTTTGATCTCTGGAAGCGATGCTGGTGAATGCTGTGGGGTTTGTCTGTGAAGAAGTCTGCTCTGGGAGGTTTATTATCTCTTAAGAGCCTATTCCAGCCGTGTTTGATGTCGCTGGGGCTTTTGCTCTTCATCGGAGCGGGATGGGGCTTGCTGCAGCCCAGGCGTGGGCTGGGAGGAGAAATGGCTCAGCAGGTGGTTTTTCATGATGGTGGAGTAAAAAAGAAAGTCTAGTGCTTAACTAATGATATTAAATAAGAGACATCTTCAAATGAATTTCAATGAACTGGGATCTCTGCAAACCTGTTGGGTTTCAGTGGACTCAGAATGCTTATTGCTGTTGGGCATTCCCAGCTTTAGCATTTAATGCTGTGTATGAAGTTGCAATGCACTTGGAGATCTGTAAGAATTGCCCAGGGAACCGGTAGCTTTTAGACTCCTTGACTTCCAATGTTTCTGCTCTTTTTAAAAGAAATAATGACATACAAACTGGTCCCAAACAGTGCGGTTGCTCTTGGGGAGCTCATGTCAGATGGAGATGTTTCTCCCCGTGTGGTTGGGACCAAGTTGCTAACCTGCATGAAGGTGCCTAAATGCAAGTCTTGTGCTGGACCTGGGCGAGAAACACAGGGTTAAAATTTCACCCAATTGGCTTTTCTTAGAGTTACCTTGACGTGGATCTGGTGGGGCAGGAGTGAGAGCAGGGCTCTCCTCCCCCGGCCTCTCCCCACCACATCCAATCTGTTTCTGTAGCCAGTTCAAGTGGAAGATGTTGTCCTGAGATGGGCTCAGCCCCCAGGGGAGCCGTGAAGGTGATCTGATGGGAAGCGGCAAAACCAGCAGCACGGGGAATAATCGATGGGACAGGGCGGGTGGGCAGCTCGCCCCGCGCCTCCTGCCAGCGTCGCCCTGACCCCTGGTGTGAGTCGAGGTAGAAAAGTGTTTAATACGTTTTTCTATAACTGGCTGCTGGAGGTTCATCCTCATGGGCTCATTGCTGGAGGATTAATTTTTCCCATGGTCAGCGAAGAAAAACAATGTGAATGGATATGTAAGGGAACTTAAGCCAAAAGTAGGGAGAGATTTTAAGTAACGGCCATAATTTGAGCTAAATCAAATCATGTTGTTGCACAGTGGGCTTTTGGGGAGGAGTAAGGACCTTTTGGGTGAGAGCTGCCCAAAGCTCATGGTCCCAGCCCTGGGTGGCTTGTCCTGCAGTTTGGGGGCTGGCACCTGGTTTTGGAGAAGGGGACCGGAGGTGTGGGGAGACCACAGCCCTGCCCCTGCAGCGGTGACGTGGGGGCACAGGGAGCCTCTCCAGAGCCAGGGAGAGAGGGACGAACAAAGGGCAAACCCAAGGCTTTCTCCAAAACTCCGTCCTTCAGCTCCAGGTTTTAGCTGGTCCATTTAGTAATCCTCTCCTCGGTGTGACTTTCCTTCTAATTGCGTTTGGAGCATCCTTATTTAGCCATTAGCTGCTATTGCGGAGATACAGGTTATTAATTCCTCCCCTGCCCTGACTTTCACTCCGGTGCTTTACCGACGGTCAAGGTGAAGCGGGAAGGGCTGACGGAGCTGCCGTCTCCGTGAAACTCTCATTAGAAAGTATTTTTCTCTCTTTGCCGTCTCCTTGTCTTACATGGGGGGGTTTATCACAGGAACTGATTACACCTCAAGCCCAGATTTATGGTTGGAAATGTGCGCTTGTGATTCATGTGTTCTTTATGGCTCTTCTACTTCTTTCTTTCTGGCATAGTGAGCACTGGAGAAGGAAATAGTTAGAGGTTAAGGGCAGAAGACAGGGAGTCATGCCTTGTGGTGGTATTTTTTAACTATTATTTTAACAAGTGGTGTTTAAACAGAGGTCACCTCTGATTTCTCCTTCCTTGCCAGAGCTGTGCAGGATGGGACAGCCCTGTGGCAGCGGCTGCCATTCCCTGTTGTCCATCGGGGCTGAAAGCCAAGACCAGTTCCCATGATGGGCTCAACCACTTGTACCAGGAGCTGGTGGCTTTTTTTGTCTGCTCTTCATGTGGCTTTTTTATTTGTCACTAATTCACATGTGGGCATGGTCAGACATCCCCGCCTTGGGTGCTCCTCGGTTCCCGTGGGATGGCATCTCGAGGGAAGGCACGGCAGCCCCGGTGGCTGGTGGAGCATGAAATCCTCCCGGTCTGTGATTGGGGTCACCACCTGGTCGTGGTTTTAATTGAACCCGCTGCGGATTGGAGCATGATTTGACAATACTCGGTCTGAAGCCGCTCACCAAAGGAAGGGTGAAGTAACGCAGGGGAAGGAAGGCAAATTAGTACTAGAGACAGGCTCCAAAAATAGCAAATTCGGGGGCTAGCCAGGCCANTCGTGAAACGGGGAGGGTGGGAGGGGAGAGGAGGAAATTGCTCTTGAGGGCAGTTAAGAGTTCACGTGTGTCCTCAAAGCAGGACACTCACCCACAGCATCCATCGGCATCCCACCCCCTGTGGCTTTTAGCCCGGGGACCCCCGGCTGCCTTGGCTGCGATGCCCACGGGGCTCGGAGTGTGCTGCCCGGCTGCAGCCCCCATTCCCGGCGTTCCAGGGGGGACAGGGCTTGTGTGACCACAGGGAGCCCAGCCCGAGGCAGCCGGAGTCGCAAGGTGCATCCAGCCCCAGCAGAGCCGTAGCCCGCTGTGGCCCCATGCCAGCAATAATACTTTGGGTTTAATTAAAGCAGTATTTTCCATCTCCTTCCTACATTATTTGGTTATTACTTCAGAATGAGCCAAGGAATTCTTGTATTCCCCCCACTCCCTCCTTTTCTCTTTTAATCTGCTTTCCCCCCTCCTTCCTTTTGCCCTTTTGGTGTCCTTTCCCTCATCCCCAGGGTTTTAACTTTTTTTCGGCTATCAGAAGTTGTTAAGATGAGGAAGCCCAGGGTCTGTAAGGTGGGATCGGCTGCTTGCAGCAGTGGGAGATGCCGGTGGGAAGTGGCTCGATGTTCCCCAGCCGAGCAGGGCAGGAGCTCGCAGGTAGAAAAGGTCTATCACGAGTGGAGAAGAATTTCTCTGTCTCAATGAGTCTGACGCTGGGCTTGGATTAGGTTTCTACTGAGTCGTTCGTGCAAGCACCAGCAGATGGGGGAGGGACAGCTCAGACCCGGGGTCTCCGAGATGCTGTTAGACCATGCAGCTCCTCAATTCAGCGCTCAGATGGTGCCCGGCGGTGAACCAGCCTCACCACCTGGTTTCGTGTCCTGCCGTGCCCGCGGGAAGCAGCAGAGATAATGTCCTCCTGGGAGCTAAGACCTCAATAGGAAAAAATGTATTTGCAACGAATATTTTGTTCCGAAACACCCCCTTCTGCTCAACGGGATGCTCGGGGCTGGGCTGAGTTCAGCTGGGGCTGCAGGGGATCTGCTGGGAGGGGTGAGACACACCAATAACGCTGTCATTCCTCTCCTCCCCCAGGCCCTTCCCGTCGGAGGAGACCACGGAAAACGATGACGACGTGTATCGGAGCTTGGAGGAGCTGGCGGAGTAAGTGGCTTTGCCTTCTCACAGGGAGGGGACACGGGAAGGGGAAGGTTGTAATGTAGGTCCAGCAAAGTGGGATAAAACTTGACAGCGGGGCTCGGAGAGCGGGGCCGGCCGCTTTGATCCTCGTGCCAGGAGATTTTTGTGCTCTTACGCTAGTCCATCTTTTCCCATGTAGAGCCCTGGGAGACTTCGCTTTTAATCGGGTTGAGTTTACGAGGGGCTCGGTGCGGGGTGAGGGGGGCCAAGTTCCCCGGGATCCCCTCCGCCTGCTCAATCCCATCCTTTGCTGCAAAACCCCGGGATGTAATTCCTCCTCCCGGCCGAGTGAAGCTGAGCCACTCACTGGGACAGGGATACCCATTGCTAATTCCGCACTGGACCTCCCCATCATGGTGTTTTGTGGCCTCGTGGGTGCTGGCACATGGGTCCGTGTCCCTCGTGGGTGATTTTGGACCACACCATCTGTCCCCAGGGCAGTCCCTCGCTGGTGGGATGCCGCTGGGGTTTCTGTATTTATCTGGATCTCTGGTGTCTGTGCTTTGCTGCCCGTGGTGATGATATCACAGGCTTTTAAAAGCAACCTTGAGCTACGACGTATAGGGCGAAAGGCGGGCGCTATCGGAATTCCATGGCAGCGTTCCCGTCGGCCAGGGCTTTGCTTATGAAGTGCAGTCTGTTCCGTACGGAGGGAAAGGCTGTATGAGTGGATATGTGGCTTTATACGGTTAAATATTATTGTTCCACAACATAAATAATAAGACTCCTTAATCCAACGAGTTCCTTATGGCTTCAGTTATTACAAAAGTAAATCATAAATTACTAGTCGAGGGAACGGAGTACCCTGGAATCCCCGGCTCGCGGTTTGCTCCCAGCAGCTACAGTTTAATAAAATTTTAACTTATGAAGGGATCCTTTCAAGAATAACGTTTTTTCCCCCTCTCTCCTAAAGTTCTCAGAATCCCTTTAATACTGGGTTTTAAAATTCCTGATTCTCACACGTAGGCGTGCTTTTAATTGGAGGAAGGTTTGTGTGTGAACTCGCACACAAGCGCTGGTGGGGATGGCAGCCCTCTCCTAGGAATCGGGGGGGTTTGGTGTGCTCGGGGCAGGTTATTCAGCATTGGAGACAGGTTCCCAGCTTTCACTGCTCTGCTCCCACAGGGTGTTGTATGGGTGAAACCTTCCCAAACTGTTCCTCAGACCTTTGCTCATGGCTGCGAGTTGGTCCCTCCATGAGATGCCCAAACCCAGTGCTCAGCTGACTTAGAGGTTTCGTTCTTACTGATGGCCCTGTTCTGTCCCAGATTGTCTCCCACTTTTAACTTCCCCTTTTTTCCCATTCTTTGCAAAATCCTCTTCTTTACATCTTTAGTTGGGACCACTGGGGAAAGGCGTGTGTAAATCAGCGTGGGGTTATTGCACAGATGCCTTCATCCCGCTGCAGCCAGGTTGTGCCTGGAAACACAACCTCCGAAACAGAGACGTAATTCACCCGTAACTGTAAAAACCCCAGAAATGCCCCTCAGAGCCCTTCGCACCAGTGTTGCCGTTCCCACTGCCTGGTGACCCATCAGCAGTAGCCGCCCCCTTTTTCCCTTGGACAAGGAGCGTCTCTCCCTGCTGGACAAGGAAACTTTCATTGGAAACTTGCCGGTCACAATGGTGCATACTGGGCTGCGATGCTGGGCGCTGGCAAACGGCGAGGCCACATGAGAAAGCTCTTTCTTAGCTGCTGCCGATCTCCCAACAGCCAAACAAGGGCGTCATTCACGAGCTGAGAATGATTCAGTCCATCCAGCATCTTTGCATTTAATATTGCTGACGATCCAGCAGCCTTGGGAAGATCTGAGCGCATCCGAGATGCTTTGTTGGAGGGGAGGAAGTGATTTTCGCAGCAAAGCGGTGAAGTGACCCAACGCATGGAAGGAACCACTACGGAACAGCACGACCAGAGAGACCCTTCCATCTCTGGGTGTTTTTTCCACATTAACGTGCTACATCTGTGCAGCTATCCCAATGGTTATTTTTGCCCGTTGGATCGTTTTGGAGGGATGTATAGTCCTGTCCTTGCAACACCGTGAAACATGGTGTTGCAAGAGCCCATCCTGCCATCCCCACTGGCCTCAAAGGACCAGGGTGCAAATGAAGAGGGACAACCTGGTGAGCTCGGCACTGCCACATCACCCCCCAGGAGAGACATGTCTTCCCGTGGGTGCTGTGATAAAAAGCTCAGGATAAATATCGAGCTGTTTCTAACAAAACATTTTGGTTCCTAGTAAAAGTGGCTTCTTTTGGAGAACATCATAGAGCTTCATTTCAACCTTAACGGAGCAGTTTAGTGTCCCCCTGTTTGAGACTGAGATTTAGGGCGAATTCCTGTTCTGCAAAGCATTCAAAGCATAAACGTATTTGTGACGGAGGTGCAGATTTGGGAAGCAGAAGGAACCAGGCTTTGTCCCCGCGCTGCTCTGGAGAGTGAGGACCATCACCTCGGTGGGCAGGAAGGTCCCTCCCGGCGCGGTGGAGCCACAGCAGCTGGGGACAAAAGCCAGCGCCGGGGCTGGGAGGGGATCAATGGCAGTGCCACGAGGGCCGTTTGCTGCAGAAACAAGCTGTCTGCCTGCGAGCGCGGGGCGGCCGCGGGGTGCCGGCCTCTATAAAGGATGTTCATGCCTTGATGAACCCATTGTGCTGTCACCTTTGGGGTATCGCGGAGATTATGCCGGGCTGCAGGCAGCTCCTCAGCACGGGGTCAGCCATCCAGCAGATCCCGGCAGATAATTGCCTGGAAACAGCTATTTATTTAAAAAAAAAAACAAAACAAAACCAAAAAACCCAACAAAAAACCAAAACGCCAAAAAACCAAAAGAACAATTGATGATGGAAAGGGGAGGTGAAACTAAAAGGGTATCAGGGGAGCTAGAAAGTTCTCACATTCCCTGTCCTCACCCCGCTGGCCCCTCGGTTTGCTTTGCCATCGGCCAGATGGCAGCTTGCAGAGAGCCCGGGCAGATGGCGAGGGCTGGCCGGTCTGCAAGTGGTGCCTGATCGATACGGGGATGCTTGTCCTCTGCTGCCTGATTTATTTGCTTGTGCCCTAACAAAAGTGTCGGGGACAGTGGTGTATTTCCAAACCTTTCATGGTAGAGAAGGGGAGTTGAAGAAGATCTGCCTGGACCCAATTTCTCAAGTGATGCGACTTGTTCAGGCGCAGACTCTGCCAACAGCCTGTCTCCTGCTGAGGGCTTCTTGCAGAAGTTTCTCCTGCTTCTTTCACTGCTGTCACCAGCGTTGCCTCCTCATATCTTCCAAAATAGTGATGTGATCAGCAGAATTTCTTGAGTGCATTAAAAAAAGTAATGAATAGGGGAGCCAAGGTGAGATGATAAGTTAGCTGCCACTTTTCTCATTATTTTTGCCGTGTTGGAAAAACCACACATGCCAGCCAGTTAAATAAATGGCTCCGTGGTACAGGGCACTCGTAAACGTGTCTTTTCTTCTTTGTCACCGCTGAAGATTTTTGTATGTCCTGCTTGTGCCATCTCTAGGATCATGTGAGTTGCTGTAACTGTGTGAGGCTCATTCTTGGGATTATAATGTTCCACTTTGAATGGGGGACGTAAGACCTGAGTAGAATAGATGGCAAAAGGCTTCTCTTGCTATTTCCAGACGCGCGTCTCCGTCCAAGTACAATCTGGCTAATTAAAACCCTGCAAGATCTCCAGTCTAACGACTGCACATCTTGCACTCCTTCACCCTGAAACCTAAGCCTGCCAGATGTGCTGCAAATACAGGACTCTGCTTGTCCTCCTCTGACGGAGACCCTGAATGAGGGGTTTGGTCGGATGAACTGTCTATTTATAGCTGTAAGTGCAGAGTAAGAATGAGAAAGTGGAGGATTACTGGGGCGAACTGGAGCCTGGCAGCTGCTGGGCAGCTGTCTTAAGGACTCTGCAAATGCACTTCCAGCCTGGACCCGGCGGTGGCTCTGAGGTCTTCTGACTGACCTCAGCCACAGGGCTGGGAATTTGGCTTTGTCTTTTGCTTGTCTTATTTTAGCTCCTTCTCTCTCCTCCTCCTCTTTCTTTTGCTCTTCCTGGTGGTTCTGGCTCTTTCATCACTGGAGCAAAAGCAGCGCCGTGGTTTGGACAGGGTTTTGGCGTGGTGGGAATTCTTGAGACTGGTACAAACTCATCAACTTCCTAGAGCCCTGAAGCAGCTTTTGTGGATGAAGGTGTCCTTCAGTAGCCCTTGAGACCTTCAGAGCTTCCCCGCTTACCCTCCTGATCAGCGGTGTCATTGCAGATGTGCTGTGCAGCATTCCTTTAGCGTAGTGGACCTGCTGCAGGTTATTTATCGGGGCATCATGTGCCGTCTGTGCCCATCCCCTGGTGTGGGCAGCTCTCTTCCAGAGCTTGGAAGAGCTCATCTTCTTCCAAAGCCCAACTGCAGACTGTGCCCTCTGTTTTGGCCAAGTGCTGAGCTCTGGAGGGCTGGTTCCCAGCGATGGGAACAGTGGGACCAGTGCCTTCACCCAGGACAGGGTGGTTCTTCTTCAAACTAACTCAACTTAGGCATCCTATTGGGGAAGATTTCTTTAAAATTTGGCTGAGCTTAGGCAACTCCTGCACGCTGGAGGTGCCAGTGGGTCTCCTAAGGGACCCCCCCTTCCCCAGCTCACACCTTCCGTATCCCTGTTTGTCCCTTACTCCAAGGCAGCATCCTGGCCTCGGTCCCTCTGTTCAGGGAGCTGCTCCTTGGCATGGCTGCTGCCTGCTTGGGAGGGCATTTGCACTGAGTAGGCATTGCCAGGGAGGAAGGACTCAGCCAAAAGCATTGTTTTTGCCTGAAATTGCGCTAGATATGAAAAGCTTTATTCTTTTTGCTTTGAATGAGCTTTCCTGGCTAGGCGAGATGCTGCCAGCCCAAAGCTGGTTACATCCATCCTAATAACAGTAATTGCAAATGCTGGCGTTGACTCTGAAGGGTGGATAAAATCCCTTTTCTAAACCCAGAGCTGTCAATGAATCTTCTAATCCAGGCAGTAGATCGCAGGCTCTGATACCCACGGGTAACTTCCAGACTCCGCTGCCTTTATTGAAGGAGTAAATTGCTTTTCTTTGTGAAGAACGAGGTGAGGATCTGGCCTTCCTTGCTCAAGTTGTTCAGTCTACGTGTGACACGCTTGGGATGCTGAATTTATTGCCTCCCGCAGTAGGGGGCTGTGCTAAACATGGAAAAATGCCTGCCCCGCTTTCCCTCCCTTTATGGCATTTAAAATTCAGTGTGTTCTTAGGTTGCCACTGGCTAAAATCATCCCGATGCCTGTTCTCTGTTTTCACGTCGGGAAGGTTGCATATTTTCAACTCTGACAGACAAAACACGGAGCCCGATGAAAATCAGTATGGGCAAAGCAGCGGCGTCGACAGCCCTACACGCACTGGCAAAACTGGGCTGCTCTGGGGGAGGCTAATCTGCACGTTTTACTGCTCTCCATAAAACTGGCAGCCTCTGGTGTTTCTCAGAGATGTTCTAGGAATGTGTTTTAATAAATAAGAGTCCACCAGACGTAGGTATCATTGTTTTAATACCACCACGGCTGTCGGGTTTGAGCATCTCTAGCACCTCTCCCCTGAGCTCTGAAATGGAGGTGTCTTTCCAGATGACCCCAGGACAAGGGAATTGTCCCTGTTTTTTGCTTGAGGCCAGAAATTGGAGATAGGAAGAGCTTGTACTGGTGTTGATGAGCAGGAACACTTGGCCTGTTGGTTAGAGCAATGAGAGCATCAAGGGGCAGATGTGGCACCCCGCGGTGGGTGCAGTGTTTGTGTCAGATGGCTCTTGGCAGCTGTATGGACAAATTTGCTGTGTTGTCCCTCAGTAGGTGTTTCTGCCCCTTTTCTGGTGGCCCAGAGGAGCTCTGGGGAGGACCAGGCTAGGCCAGGTCCATGGGGCACCCTTCCTTCTCCAGGCTTAGTCCAGGCAGCAAAACCCCTTCAGCATCCCACGCTGCCACCTGGGTTTCTCACAGCGATCACAGAATCATAGAATTGTCTGGGTTGGAAGGGACCTTTCAGATCATCGAGTCCAACCATCAACCCAGTGCTGCCAAAACCGCCACCAAACCATGTCCCTCAGCACCACGTCTGCCTGGCTTTTAAATACCTCAAGAGATGGTGATTCCACCACCTCCCTGGGCAGCCTGTTCCAGTATTTGTAGAAATTTGTCCTAATATCCGATCTAAATGTCCTGGTGATGTCCTGGTGTGTGCCCAGCCATGGTCAAGAGCTTGTGGCTCCTTGGTGGGTGAGAAAAGGAAGGCTTGTCCAGGCTTGGGCTGGGGTCAGGCGATGCTGAGGTCTGAGGCTTGGACGTGTGCTTGCGTGCAGGAGAGCAGGTTCAGATGATGCTTGGGATGCGGGGCTTCCTGGGGACACCTCAGGATGCTGTCTTTTCCCGCATGTAGCCCAAAAGAGTTGCTGAACTCTCGGTGCTGGTGACAATCAGCTGTCACCCAGAGCGGGCTCAGCTCCGGCAGCAGCATCACCGCGGCAGTCGCCGTGGTCCTGTCACACCCGGCCGGGCTCGCGCCGGTGACATTAACCCAACCATACGTTTCCTAACGACCCTCGAGCCAGGGAAATGATGTATGGAGAGACAGCCGGCAATCCGAGAGGTGGGGAAGATTAATCAGGAACCGGGAGTTACTCGCTCTGGATGAGGAGCGGCGCTGAGAATATAAATATTGGTACAGATAATAACGGTGACGGCGATGCTTGGGAAGGGGAAGATGGATCACCAGCTATTAGTGGGCATTATTACAGCAGCTGCAATGCATCACTCTGGAAGAATGGGACGGATACATCATGCCAGTGTATTTATTTAAAATCCCTAAACTTTTATTAAATAAATCTGTTTTTAAAAATAGAAATAACTGCATTGAGAAAAGAAATAAAGCCCAGTTTTGCAAACAGATGTGCTCTGCTGCTCCACACTGTGCGTAGAGATGTCAAGTATTACCGTTTGAGCACAGTTTTACACCTAAATATATTTGTATGTAATTAATACCCATGTTGAAAGAGACAGCTCGTAAAATATGTGAACGCTGTTTGATATTCCAGTGTTTCACACTGTCCTGATCCCATGGGGTTGACTTCAGTGGGAGCCGCTAGCAATCAGCACCTGTAGATCTAAGCGCTAAAATTATTATTGTTAATTGGTATTTATTATGGGTTGAATTTTCAAAAGTGTTCTAAGACGTAGGAGCCCCTGGGGGGGTGGGTTTGAAAAGGCTCAGATGACAATTAAGTACCTCACACCATCACCTTTAAATACAAGTTGGGCACTACGCCTCAAGGATGCCTGTGCTTGCAGAGGCATCTCCTAAGAGTTCTAAAAATGTGACTTTTTTGCTGCTTAATTTATCTCTTATGTAAATGCTATTATTGGGCTCTGCTCAGCACCGGGGCTGAGCATCACTGAGCTGAGCGTCTGGCGGGATTGCTTTATGGTGATCAGGAGAGTCTCCCCCTCCTCTGGGAAACGTTAGATTAAAAATCACCCTGTTGCCCATCAGGGCAGGGTTTGTGCTTTATGGGAATCGGCACATCACCAGGAAAAACTGGACCCAGAGATTTTAAACCTGGGTGTGTTGCTGGTGGCCGGAGGGAGCACAGGGCTGGGGCTGGACCTGGCTGGGCTGAGCTCTGCCTGTGGCTGGTCCAGACGATGCTGTGGGTCCCTGCACAGCCCTGGGGGCTCAGCTCGGCCCCGTCACGCTTCCCCCCAAGCTGGGATGCTCCCACCTCCTGCACGGAGCCAGGGGATGATTATTTACTATCTGCTTACTGCTTTGAATGGACATGGGCTCCTACGGCAGTTTGGGGGAAGGAGGAGGGTTTCTTTGGTGGGAAGGAAGCCTTTTCATGAGGAAAAAGGAAGAGCAGACCACGAGTGAGTGCGGTGCTTTAAACATAGCAAAACCCAACCCATTAAAATATATTCTCTAAGTATAATATGGCTAAAGTCACTGACACAAGAGCTGCTCCTAAAGAGGAGACACGGGAGATGAACAGGAGGCTGCGGGCATCTTTGGAGGCAGGTGGAGCCGGACCCAGCGTGATGCTGGAGCCGGTGGTGTGCGGTGGCTCAGATGGTCCTGCCGGGACGCTTGGCCAGAAGATCCGTCTCGGCCAGGCCGATTAGCGCCGAGCAAAAGCTCTGCAGGGCAGAGCTGGCAGACCACGGTGGCCTGGGCATCGCAGGCACGTCTGGCACGGGGCTCGGAGCAGCTTCTTGGCTGCCATCCCCTCTCGTGTCGAGCAGCGTTTTGCCTTTTCCAGCCTCCAGCGAGCGGAAAGAGATGGGCAGCGGGTACTGATCCGGGAAAAACAGACTCCTCATGCAAACGGGGAACATGGACTGAGCATGTCGATGCTGTGGGCCAGGAGGATTTTCTTATTGTCGTGGTTGGCCTCCCTCCGTGGTGCGAGAGCCGTTGTTGTTTTGCCTGATCAAGTGACAGTGAACGTACCCTCTTTATTATCACTCAATCGCTCTCCTTCTCGTTCCAGCGAACATGATCTGGGGGAGGATATTTATGACTGCGTCCCCTGTGAAGATGAAGGCGATGATATCTACGAAGATATCATCCGAGTGGAAGTTCAGCAGCCCATGGTAACAATTTACATGCATTTTTTTAAAGCGGTGCCTCGATGGGAGGGGAAGGGAGAGAATTCAATTAAATAAATAAGCATCTGCCAATGGCAGGTGATGCTTCGGGGAAGCGAATCGCTTTGCATCCTTCCCTGAAACTGAGCTGCCTCGTGAGAGGTAAAAATAAGCCAAGCCAGGATGGTGCTGGCCCGGAGGGGGTTCTCTGAGGAGTTCCCCAGCCCATCCTGTCATCTGAAGAAGTTTGGGGAGGAGGAAGGGAAAGGGAGAGCTAATAAGCTCGAAAAGATAAGCTAAAAATAGGAATTTGCTGCGGAGCCAAGGCAGCGTGTGTCAGTTCAGCCCTTTCTGGGGAGGGGGGAGCGTGGTGGCTCTGTGCTCCATCAGCCAGATGTGCCGTGTCTGCCACCGGTATTTTTAGATCGGGGCGAGCGCTGACAGATCTGTGCGTGGAGCATCCAGCCCTTGTTTGTGATCCGGCTGCTGCTCCTGGGGCTGGCTCAGAGCAGGTAGATGTTTGCAGCGGAGCTTTCTGGGGCAGCAGGGACCCGTGTGGCTTTAGGGACAAGCAGCCGACCCCTTTCATCATCCCTACAAGCCTTCCCATGATGGGGAAACCCAGGGTGTGCAGCTTGGAGGGACTTACATTGGTGAAGTCAGCACAGCTCCTTGGCCATCGGTGTTCTTACCTCGTTGCCATCAGTTGCAGAAGCCAGTTGGCCCAAGGTCTGGCCCTTGGGAAGATTTTGGTGGGAACCTCTTGCATAAAAGGCAAAAATAGGGGAAAGCTCCCACCGCGTGGGTGCCCACAGAGTAGTGCAGGATTAGGGTCAACAGAATTGATGATCTTTTAGTCCCCTCCACAAAGTTTTATGTTTTCTCAGACGCCGCTGAGCAGCAACAGAGGCAACGGCTCTGACTCCCTTTCCTCCCCTTCCCTGAGCAAAAGAGTCAATTTTTAATATAAGCATCCACATACCTGTCTAAATAATGGCTTTGTAATAAGATCTGTTGCAATAGCAAGTGTGTAATGCTAATTGGTTTCTTGTGTTTCTGCATGCTTCAGATTAGATATATGCAGGTAAGATGCATCGATTAAAATATGGGTTTCCATCCAGCTGAGAGGTCTGAGCAGGGAGCTATAGGGGGGTGTCCGTTCCTGTGCATGGTCATTAAAACCCAATCACTGAGTCCCCTCCCGAGTTCAGAGACTGCCCTGACAAGAGCAGCACCTCCTGACGCGTGTTTGCCACCTCCACTTTTCAGATGTAAAAGCAAGGGAAGCGACTCCAGGAGTTGAGGCTTTAAAGAAACACATGTATGATGAGATTTGACCTAAAATCATGAATATTGGCAACCCTGGCAGGGGATTTGTATAAGTCTAACATATTACTTATGACCCATTTTGGCTCTGTTGTGAGTTTCATCTTAAGCAAAAAAAAATGGGGAAAACCAGCATTTGTCTCTTATTTATTCTTTTGCTGATAGTCTTTGGTGATGTAGCGAGAATAAATGCAAAAGGGACTTAGCTTGCCATGTTGAAACATGTTGAATAGTACAGCCAGGGTTCCTTCCTAATTTTTTTAGCTAAAAATACTTTCCTTTAACATAGACCAGTAGCAGTACTCCCCTGACTTTCCAAATTTATGTTTATTCTGAGTTTGCTGTCACTGAAGGTTGAGCTGGAGCTCAGCTCCACCTGAGCAGGTTGCTGGACCCCTCTTAAGAGCATCTGACTATGAGTTATTTTTTCCTTTTTCTAGAAAATGGGAATGACAGAAGATGACAAAAGAAATTGCTGTTTGCTAGAAATCCAAGAAACTGAGGCCAAATACTACAAAACACTTGAAGATATAGAGAAGGTAAGACCTGAGCCACCTTTTCTATACCGTTGCCTTCCACATCATCACTTGATCTTGCATTAATCTGGCTGTATTAGTTCGCGCTGCCGGAGCTGGCAGATGTGATGAGGCAGGATCGATGCGTTCACATGTAAAATCGGAGAGAAGGGGGATCCAGAAAACCCAGACTGACAAGACAAGCACAAATGCGCAGCCTGGAACCGTAGGAGCCAAAGAGCATATTTTTTTTTTCTGATCGCTGCATATTGGAAATAGGCTGAAAACCAACCTGCTGTGTCCCCCCTCGCCCGGGGTAAGAGACTCCCTCTCCTCGCTCAGCCAGGCCGGTCTCGCCGATAAGAGCTGGATTTGCAGATATCTTATCACTTTGATTGCTACGGAATAATTTCTTTATTCTGCCTGTTTTTTTCAAAAACGCTGAAGCTGCGCTGACTTGTCATTGAAACTAATTGGATTAAGAGTAACATTTTGCTGCTTGAATGCGTGGGTTTTAATTGGTTTTGATAAATTATTGTTGTGCCTTTCTTTTAAATAAAAATAAAAATGAACACCTCAGCAAGACGGCGGAGCCGTGGATGCGGCTGGAGCCTGGAGGTCGTTTCTGCTCCAAGGAAAGCAGCAGGAATGAAGAACAATAGTGAAAATCAAGCTGCCATTTCTAATCACCCTAATGCTTTTGTTTCCTCCCCTTTTACAATTATTGGCCTCTGTCTGTTGAAAGTTTCTGCAAAGAAGCTGTGAGCGAAACCGGCACGGTGGAATAGCATTTCCCTTTTTCCATAAAAATGTACCGATGGACATGTCATTTCTGTAAATAGCCCCTGTTCCTTGGAAACAGCCGCAGCCCTTCTGGTTCAGTCTAAAGGAAGAGTTAAATTATCGCTTTAATACCCATTAAAAAGGCTTGCAAAGGCTTAGTAGGTTCTGATGGCGTGTTATGAGGAGAGGGTCCTGTCTTCGATGCGCTGCATCAGGGTTTTTTTGTAGTTACAAGTCATGTAGACATTTCTATTAATATGTATTTGTTCAGAAAGGCATTTCCGATGTAATCACATCATCGGCGCTTTTTCAAGGGCAAAATTCCAGTGAGATAATCCAAGAGCTGAAAAGATGCTTCAGAGCTCTTCCCAGCTGCAGCCCAGGACTGCGGCGAGGTGAAGAAACTGCCTGCCTTTAAATCCCCTCCCGTGGATTTAGCAAGAGAAGGGACTGTGCCCCACGGGTGCCCCATGGGTGGGGGGTCCTGCACCTCCCCATGCCTGGAAGTGCCGTGGGGAGCTCGGGGGAATTCCTGGGGATCCCTGGCTCCTGTTTGGTCCCTGGCACAACCACGTCTTGATAAATACGTTGTCGTTCATCTGCCTTTGCAAGTGCTTAAATTCGTTAAAACGTGGCTTCTCCCTGCCCAGGTAAATGCAACTGGTGAAGCCGGGAAAATACATCCCTTGCACAAAAAAAACCCAAACCAACCTTGCTCACTTCTGTCTGATATTTCAATCCATTTTCCATTTACCTCTTGCAGAACTATATGAACCCTCTGAGGCTGGTACTGACTCCCCAAGACATGGAAGCTATTTTTATCAATTTGGAGGTAACGGCGTAGACGTTGTGGCTTAAATCCTTGTTCTTTTCACGGCAGCTCAGCCACCTTCCTGCTTAAGAGGAAGCTTTCTGATTTCACGTTAGATTTGTGCATTCACCTGTGGAGGTTCAGTCCTTCCATGTGCAGCGAAGCTCGAACGGGTTTAGGAGATCTTCTTTAACACTCAATTTTAGAGTTGGGGGTTATATGAACTCTAGGTAAGAAAACAGTTTTGTACGGAGGATGTTTCAGGGCTGGGGCTGGGTATTTTAGCTGTACTTAGAGATGGTTTGGCTACACTGGGATGGATTTATTTCTACGCTGGCTTGTACGGCTTCTGGGTCGGAGCCTGCCCATCTCCTCTGCTCCCTCCTGACCTGCAAAAGGGACTTTAATAGACATGGAAATTACAGAATCACAGAAGAATGATACGGGGTTGGAAGGGACCTCTGGAGATCATCTAGTCCAACCCCCCTGCCAGAGCAGGTCCGCCCAGAGCAGGTTGCACAGGGACGTGTCCAGGAGGGTTTTGAATGTCTCCAGAGAAGGAGACTCCACCACCTCCCTGGTGGTGGGGGGCAATCCTGGAGCATTTATCACTGTACAACCTCCTGGTGAAATTGCGCCTTTGCACTCCTGGCCATTTAGGGCTGCATCTCACTACAATGACTTATTTTAAAAACAGCTCAAAAGGGGGGGGGGAGGGGGGAAGAGAAAATTACTGCCTGATTAAGTAGCGAATGTGCATTTCTTTAGGCTCTGTTTGCCCACTCGCTTTGGATGTGTTTAAAGTATTGATTGTTTCTTCGTTTTAGGACCTAATTAAAGTGCACTTCAGTTTCCTGAGAGCCATCGATGTCTCTATGATGTCTGGAGGAAGCAGCCTGGCAAAAGTGTTTCTGGAATTCAAAGAGAGGTAAAGGAAACTTCTGGCAGCTCCAGCTTTAACAGATAGGGGTTGATATTTGCAGGGCTCATCGCAGGGTTTGGGACAGAAATGCCTGTGGCAGCAGAGGAGTTTTGTATCCTCCGCAGATAGATGCTTTTGGGCAGCCAGAACATCACTCAGTGCTGGTATTTAAGTAGCCAAATCTAGCCACAGCCGTGCCAAGTGGCGCAGGGACAGAGGCTGGGACATCTCTGACCAGCTCCCGTGGGTGCTCGTTCCTGCAAGTCCGTGTCTGCACCCGAATTCTGCTGGGCTCACAGCATCCCGTATGGGACCAGCTGTTTCGGAGGCTGAGCATACAGCGCATTTACAGGGATGTCTGAGGAGGGATAAATATGGGAATGCTACAGTTACGGCAAGCCAGAATGGAGTAAAACCTCACTGGCCTTCAAGGGTTTAGTGTGGTCTTCTCCAGCGAGCAGCAGCGGGGCTTTGAGGGCCTGTGATGTGGTCGGGTGGCTCCTTTGCGGGGGAGACTTGGCTCTGCTCAGATCAAAGTGGTTGCTCACTCTAAAAAATTGCCTATTTGGCACTGCTTTTGTCCGGCACCTATTGCATGACAAAGACATGTAGAAGTCACTTTTGCAAACGTAATAGATTCTGTGTTTTGGCAGCTGCAAGCAGGAGTACCCCAGAACACAAAGATAAGGTTAATAAAAGCCTTTAATATCCTTAATACTAATCAAAGGCCTGATTCATTGTGGAATCGTGCCAGGGTGTTATTTCACTGTGATTAAACCAGTGTCTAGACACAGAAATGCCATTCAGAAGTCAATAACTCCAGAAATACCATCTACATTAATAATACACCGTAAGGTCAGCTATTCCATCATTCACAGCCCCTCTTTCTAGAAAGGGATTAAATTAAAAAAAAAAAAAAAGTTTCCAAAGAAGAATGCAAATAATTTAAAACTACTCATAAAACTGACTTGATCTCCTAATTCCTGGCTCGGCTGGGTGCATGCCGGTGCCATCCCCGGGGCAGGGCGGCGCACGCAGGGAGCAGGGAAGGGACACAGGAGGAGTCGTGGAGGTGGCATCGCTCCCCAGGGAGATCCGTGTGGCTGTGCAGGAGCACGAGGCTTGTTTTGGGGCTGACAGCCTTTAAATAAATGTTTGCTTCTGTTCATTTGCCGGTGGGAGCTCAGCAGGGTGCTTGCAGCTGATGGGTTTCATGCAGGCGGGTGAAGGAACCGGTCCAGTTCCTAAGGGAGTTCGCAAGGAACTTTTTAAAGGACCTAAAAGCCTTCCTGAGAGGCGAGCGGAGGAGCCAAACTGATGGTCATGAGATTGTGGTGGCAGCTCCAAAGCTGTGTTCAGCCCGTGGGGGTCTCAGGGACCTCAGCGTCATGGGGAGTTTTGGCTTGGAGAAGACCCCAAAACCGTGATCTCAGGGATGAAGAGTTTGGAGCAACCTGATTAAATAGGCAGGGTCCTTTCCTATGTTGGGAAAGACAATGCCACATTTTATAGAAGGAACTTGGGGTACAGTGGGAGAAAAGGAGCTCACCTGGAGCGACAGCGTTGTCCCACCAAGAAGGCAATATGGACCTCCGGAGTCCCTGCCTGGTCCCTGTATGTAAGACCTTCCTCTATCAAATGTGTCCGTGACAAATAGTTCTCGCTTCCCAACGCCTCCTCAGAGACGTCCCGGCAAAATGATGTATTGCTCCTCCGCTTTGCCGAGATGTTTTTTTGGGAAGGAAACAGTTTGTAAATCTCTTTCTCTGAAAGCTGGAGTCGGGATTTATGCTCCTGAAGCCTCTTTGAAACTCTCCAAGCGCTGGCAAGGTAGATATTATTGTGCGTGTTCAGAGGTTGTCACGGGGAGAAGGCAGAAGAATAATCTGTATTGGCTGTGGCTTCGCCGGGGACGGTGGTTCCCATAAATCTCTCTATTCAGTCCCCCACCGGGGTCGGAGAGTCCCCCGTTTACGGAGCGACACCGGGTCGGGTGCACCCAGATCCTCTCCGGCGAGAGACGAGGCCCTGGAATAATGGATGAGTTGCAGCATGTGATGGAATATGTGTCTTATCAGCAGCAATACAGTTAACGGGATGGAAGGCGGGGGGGGGAAAACCCAAACCTGTCACGCAGGATTAATGAGTGAAATGGAGGAAAAAGGGGGAATCCACGGCAAAAGTGCTCTGTTTGTGTCAGGTGTTTAAATTTATAGCCCAGGGTATTTATGCAAAGCTTCTCTGTGTTTCCGAAGGCTGTGATGACCTTCTTTCCCCAAATTACCCCTTCTCTTGATCTCCAGGTCCCCGTGGCCCATCCTGCAAGGAGCCATGAGCTTTCCGAAATGTGTCCTTAGGGTTTAAGGGGATTTGAAGCCTCTCGTTCTCTGATGACATGCAAATAATTATCACCCATATCCATTCTGGGAACTTCTCGAGAATCAAAGAGTTTCTTGCCTTCTTTAGTTGGTGAAATACCCAGAAACCCTCAGAGAGAGGGGCACACATCAGATACAGGGGCAGCAATTGGGTTTTGGGTTGGGAGAAGCTGTGACTTGGGAAACGAAGGGGTTTTGGGAGATGAATACATGGGCTTGAACGAGCTACTTTGGGAAACACTCTCAGGAAATGGATTTTTATTGTCATTTGGTCTTGAAACACATCCCTGCTCTGCCCTGCTCAAGCCCTGGGGCTGACGTGGCACAGCTGGAAAACCGACGTGTGGCCATTGGGGCGGCACGGCCTCTATTGAGACATCAAAGGGGATTGTGGCGATGGTGTAGCCACGAGAAAAAGCCAATTCACAGCCCAGGTTGGGTTGCAGAGGTTCAACACTTGCCCCCTCCTCGTGTTTTAGTTAATCCACGGACCCTCACTGGGGTTGGAGCTGCTCCCGGCAGAGGGGAGCTTGGGCAGGGGTGGGGGCCCAGCTCTTTGCTGTTTCTTTTCATGTTTGGACTGTCTTACCTGGGATGCCGGTACCTCTTGTAGAGCCACTTGGTAACCTGCTCTGAGAAAAGTCTTTCAGCGTGGAGCTGGGTTTCCCTTTTATTGTCATAGTGCTCCAAAAGCACAGCTCTTGGGGAGCGGTGGTTAAATACATCACTCTGGGGAGCAGAGGGATGAGCCATCGAACCTCCGAAATCTGGCTCCTCTGGCCACTCGGCCCCTTCTGCTCATCGTGACCCCAATCACCCCCACAGGCTCCAGCTCTTGAAACTTCAAAAGATTTAAATGTTAAAAAGCCGTGCCGTAAAAGAGTGTTAATACTCTGCTAAGCAGTTATATGGGGGAATAGCTGTTTGCCTTGTCCTCTCCCTGTATATAAGTATATATATCTTTTATAACAGGTTATAACTGCCAGCAAGTGTTTCTGATTAAATTTGTGATTTCCCCCTCTGCAGGCTGCTGATTTACGGCAAGTACTGCAGCCACATGGAGTACGCCCAGAACACGCTCAACCACCTCCTGGCCAACAGGGAGGACGTCAGGCAGAAGGTGGAGGTGAGCAGGCAGGGGACATCGGGGCCGAGAGCTGCCCACCCGCCTTGTCCCGGGTTTGGGAAGGACTTGTTGGAGCTGAGAGTGGCGTGTTGGGAATGTTGGAGTTACCAGGAGAGGGGAGGGATGTGGGGGTGAGTCTGTGCTGCCTGAGGTTATCCAAGTTAAACCAAGCCGGGTGACTTTATTTGAGCGGGACTGTGAGGCAGATTCTGCTTGGAGTCGTGCAGGGAGACCCAAAAGCTCTGAGCATTCCTGAGCCAGGAGCCGGTGGCTTTCCAAGGTCACATGCAGCATCAGGGACAGCCAGAGTCGAGCCCGGGTCCCCAGGCGAGCACCCGGATTACTCCCGTGTCCTCCTTCCCCAGCGTAAAGGCTTAGTGTAAATAGGGGCTGAGCCAGATATTAAGTGAATCAAAGCAGCCCCAGAAGGGATGTATTGTTTCAGCTGCTGTTTTTACCCAGCTTTAATTCCTGCTTTGGTCTTGATGCTAATCTGAATTTGCTGGGCTGTCTGTACTCGTTACCTCGTTTTCTGCAAACGCTCTTTGATTTCCCGTGCAAAGTAGCAACCCAAATCAGGGATAAAACTGCATTTAATCATTTTTTTTAAAGTGTGTCCTCTGGATCTTTTATCAAGCCTGTGGCTGTAGCATCCAGTTCTCCCGTGATTTTCCTTTCTCTCCCTCCCTCGTGGCAGCTCCGCTCATCTTCCTCGGGGGGTGTTGGGGGGGACACAGGGGGTCTCAGCCAGCGGAGTCGCGTATCTAAATGGGTCTGGGGGAAGGGAACAGTCGCAAAACTTCCTGCCATCACATTAGCTCATCTTAATGACTTAATGCTTATCAGCGAAGCCACAGCAACTGTCTGCCTGCCTGCTTCCAGCCCCGCGCAAATAAAATGCATTAGTCCAAACCATCGAGGAGGTGAGTTAAGCTAATGCGTTTCATTGGCATTTCCCGAGGTCTGAGAGCATCCGTGTGCTCCCCTAATGAGCAGTATCTCATTAAGCTGGAGGAGCTCAGTTGCATGAGAATGAATGTGTTTTAGGGTCCAGCCCCGGTGTTTTTTTCCTCGGTAACCTCTGCGGTGGGGCCCTGCCACCGGCTGGGTGTGCGCAGGGACCACGAGCCATTTCTCATCCCAGCTGAGCTTACGGAGAGCAAAACTTTACAGTCACAGGACATTTGAGGTTTTTTTTGGGGGGGAACCATTGTTTTCCCTCAGCTGTTCCCCACTCACATCTCGATCTCTTTAATAGGAGTGCACACTAAAGGTTCAGGACGGGAAATTTAAATTGCAAGATCTGCTGGTGGTTCCAATGCAAAGAGTTTTGAAATATCATCTCCTGTTAAAAGTAAGTGTTTCAGTGTTGGCACCGCTCTCCAGCTGCCATCCTCGCTGTCGCATCTTTCGGCTTTTATTGTGGAAAGCAAATTATTGCCAAATGCAGACTGAGGGTTGGTTCTTTTTTTTTCCCTTCAAATGAAATAATTACTAGAGCTACTTAACACGACATAATATTTGTGCCGTCTCTTAAAGTACAGTGACCTAGGGTAATTCTGCCCTTGTTAGCCACGAGAGGCAGTTAATGAATATAAAATAAGCTTGCATATAATCTGATTATGTGTGAAATTCCTCCCGTCAACTCCGTGTAACAGATCTCTCGAGCACCAGCCGCTTGGCGTGTCCCCCGTCCTACGGCTGCGGCCGCAGCCACCCATCCCGACATCCCTGTCACCACCCCGGCAGCCGTTGCCCGTGGGTCACAGCCTGCCCGGTGCTGGCAGCACACCCAAACTCTTTTATTTTTATTATTATTTATTTCCAGGAGCTGCTCAGCCATTCATCGGACCGACCGGAGAAGCAGCAGCTGAAGGAGGCTCTGGAGGCGATGCAGGTACGGGAGGGCGAGAGCGGCGCTGGGGCTCGGGGTGCGACAGAGCGTGGGACCCCTCTGCTTCTGTACAACACAACCTTAGATGGAAAAACCATCCCGCAGCCCCAGGGAAGCGGCGTCTCCTCCTTTTGGACCTGCGTGTGTATATCGATTGCCATTCGATGCGATGGCTTCGCGGCAGATCTGTAGGGCATGGCTGTTCACTTCCTCCTTTCGCAGCTGGGGAAGCTGGTGTTTGTTGACAAGTTACGACTTTCCACTAATTACTATTGTGTGTAAAGAGGCCGTGCCAGATCCGGCTCTTATTTTTGCTGGGAGGGATCTGGAGGAACTCCAGCCGTGTCAGCAAGTCGGGGAGTACTGCCGGAGAGGAGCACTGTCTGCGCGCTGTTATCCAGGCGCTGGTTGGGAATCCTTTCATTGTAGAATCATCGAATGGGTTGGGTTGGAAGGGACCTTAAAGATCATCCAGTTCCAACCCCCCTGCCCTGGGCAGGGACACCTCCCACCAGACCTGGTTGCTCAAAGCCCCATCCAGCCTGGCCTCTGAATTTTTTTATTAAGGGGGAAGTGCTCCTTCCACAAATGAAGACTTCTGGTGTTGAAGTTTTCCTTTGTTTAAAGGTTTTTGAGCTTTCAGCTGAACCCCTCAAGCTCTCAGGAAAACCATCGGTAACAAAATACGAAATCATCCAAATGTTTTCTGACTCAAATGTATGTTCCACCCCCACACACGCCCACCATGGGACCATCAGCAGCAGAATCTAAATTGAGGATGCTCGTTAACTCCAGGTTCTCTCTCTGGAGAGCACTGCAGGATTCACCCCTGGGCTCTCTCCCGTGTTCTCAGGTCACTTTGTTTTCGGCCTCTGAGCCGTAGCTTTTGTAACGACGCCGATTTCCCAGCACTTACATAAGTTGGGTGACCTTTTCAGCCCTTGTCCCTGCAAGCCCGGGAATCCAGAGCCGATAGTGGGTCGCTTTAAAGTTAAGGTTGTTTGAAGGACGTTGCATCGCAGCCCGCTGCGGCACAACACGTCGCCGTGGCCTCAGACCAGCGCTCAACCTGGTGGCAGCTGTTAAGCCCTGCTTATGGCCTCATAATACGGTACCCACCGATACCACTGCTAATAAATAAATGTATATACACTCCGGCTGCGCTGCAGACTCAGCATTTTTTTCGGAGGAAGCTGCCAGTAGCCATCAGCCGGGTTTCTCTGTTTCATCTCTCTCGCAGGGGAGCGCAGGTGGAGTTCAGACCGCGCTGGGCTCGGCAGGGATGTAGGAAGCCGTGCAGTTTGGTTTTAATTGATCTGTAAACCAAGGCTTAACTTACAAGTAATGTTTTTCATCACGGATCCAGCCTTTCTGTCTGCCGTGCTGGCAGGCGGCAGACATTGCTGCCGTCTGGGGTGAGAGCCATGCAGGGGGGGTGAATAGAACTACTTTTTCCCAAGGGATTCACCTCCCTTTTCTTTTGCTTAAGTAGTTGTTTGCGCAAGGCAGGGGCAGGATTTTCCCCAAAGAACTACACCTGGGGGTATTTGGTGCAGGTACCAACCCTCCACCTGAGTACAGAGAACTGGGTGATGGTGGGGACAAGGCAGGTTCCCGGTGAAGTCCCGCAGCCCAGGTTTGCACGTTGCTGCTGTTTCAAGTCAGGGTTGACCCTGGGAATGTGTTTCCCCTTCGCATAGGAGGCAGGAGATGGGCCTGCTCAGCGGGAGGGAGCTGAGCTCAACGCTCGAGCACGGTGTGGAGGATGCTCCTTCATAAGGCTTTTGGTTCTGTCATTCTTCATAACCATCCCTGCCACCGGCCCGGTGGGGTGTTTTGTGATGTTATAAGTATTGTCACGTAGATTTGTGATTATCATCTGTGATTAACCCTTCTTATGTTGGGGATCTGAGGAAGGTCTGACCCGGAGGGGATGTCTTAAAAAATCCCATGTTGAGATTTAATCCAAGTTGACAAGAGATATTGTTGAGGACAAGGAGGCAGGGAACAGATAAGAAGGAGACAGGCACAGAAAATACGCTCCGAAGGGTGTAAGGAGTTGTTTTAGTGGAAGGGACGGGGTTCTTTCTCTTTTGATGGGTCAAAATTTGGGTAAGTAAGAAATTTTTCAGGGCAGACCAAGCTCCGTCAAGTGCCTCATTATTTTACAACACAGCCTTTGTGTGGTGGGAGATGTTGGAGGTCCAGAAGTGTTGGAGATGGGGATGCTCTTGCGGGTATCCCCAGAAAGGATGGAGTGTGGGCATCCCAGTGCTCTCCCAGCTCGGGTGGCATGCCCAGCAGCCAGCGAGGTCAGCTGGAAGCAACTGGGGCAGAGCCGGGTCAAATACTGTTCACAGCTAACGTGCAGCCGGGTGTCCAAAGTGGTTATTTTACAGACGTGGGTGTTTTGACAGCAGAGAGTGGCTCACGGCTTTTGTATCCGGGGGGATGAAGGGAATTATGGCGATGAAAGCTGGGAGGGAAGGATGCTGCCAGGGCAGGGGGTGCCTGGCTGCTCGCCTGGGCTCTGGCCAGGTAAAAGCCCTGGGTTGGGTTTGCTGCCCTGCACTGGATTCGTGCATTGCCCTCTTCTGGGAAATGGGAAAAATTGCAAGCATAAAAAAGCACCTGTGTTTGCTGTGTCCCGGGCTGCTGCTGGCATCCTGCTCTGAGGCTGGAAAACGGAGGGGAGTGTGGCTTCAAGGAGCCAGGCTCCTGTGTTTTCTGCTTTGGTAAAGTACTAGTTTCATCTGGAACATAAAAATGAATATTCGCTTTTCTTTTAAGGACTTGGCCATGTACATAAACGAAGTGAAGAGGGACAAAGAGACTTTAAAGAAAATAAGTGAATTTCAGAGCTCTATAGAAAATCTGGTAAGTTGGAAAATCCTCTTGCTCCCGACTTTAGTTTGGTTATTATTGACATATTTGCTTTTTCTGTGCAATTCCTACTGAATCTGATGTGCTACCCAAAAGAGATCCCCGTGTGTTGGGGCACTCCCTCATCACTGATGGTGTTTTTCCTGATGGTTCCAGAAGCGGTTGCTGCATTACAGAACGGATTTATCTGCGATGGGGGGTGACTTCCCTTGGTGGTGGTACACTGAAAATGTTTCTCCAACTTTTTCTTATGTTATTAGTGGAGGGGGGGACACCCAAGAATTCCCTAAATCAGCTATGTCTGCTATTTAAAGTGGGGTTTCTTTTGCTGTTAAGATGGCAGAGGTTAACTGAGAGTGCACCAGGGCTCCTTTGGAGAAGGACACGTGTAACATGCACCTAATCCCAAAATCTCAACCAGATATTTAAGGGGGATCTCATCCTCCAAACACCAGACGTATCAAACACTTGGTCCCATTACTGTGCATCAGCTGACCCCGTGCAACCCATCGCTCACTTTAGCCCCGAACCAGCCCATTAATTTAATATTCAGTGGCAGAGCTTCAAGCTAACGAGCTTTTTCCCCACATTTGCCGGGGGGTGAGAGCTGGGGGGGCTGGTCAGCTGCGGGCGCAGCTGCTCTGCTGTCACGCTTTACGCCGGGGTAATGCAATTTGGGGGCTGACACCTGAGATGCTGCAGAAAGGGCTGAGGGAGGGAGATGCCGGGGGCTGCCCACCCCGAGGGCTTCCTGGAGGGGGCTTGGGTTTGGGGGGGCTTTAAGCCCTGACTTCATTTGAAAACAATGAAGTTTTAATTGATGGTAACTGAACAGACAGTGACGAAATCCTTCATTTTCAAGAGAAACGTGCAAAAAATTCTCTGGTGGGAATGGGCCGTTGCGGCTCATGGGTTTTGGTTGAAGGAGTCATAATCCTGAGCTGAGAGAACAGTCAGACATCGTGCTCTGTAAAAACGGGAATGTAAGTGGGGGCACAAAGCAGCCCCTTCTCCTCCTTGCGGCAGCCAGAGAGCGGGTTTGACAGGCTGGGGACGAGGTGTCAGCAAAGCAGTCACTGCTGTCTGCAGGTCCATCCCACGCACGTTCTGCTCGGCATTCCCTTTCCTCGCGCCGCGCAGGACGTTGTGGAGCAGTTGGTGTTATGTACACACAGCCCCCCGTGACATGGAAGTGGGATAATTATGGACTATACACACAGCTGTGTCAAATATATATTTTCCTGACCAGAGGTGGTGCTTCACAATATTTTTTTCCCCTATAAGAACGGTGCAAGGGGACTGATTCCCCTGGCTCGGCGGCCGTGCTGCACCGAGCAACGTTTGCAAGGGTTTTTGAGCCAAAAGACAAACTGCCCAAAGCCATGGCTTGGGTTCCAGCCTCCCCAGAATCTCCAGACTTGGTCCAGGATGGCAATCAAAACTACAAGAACGTTGGTTCTGGGAAATCCCTGGAAAATAGCTTATTTTGTGGGGGTTTTGCTTTCTGGATTCCAAACTTGGCAAAAATGCTTTGACTGCTGAGCCTTGCCCTAGGGTGCTGGTGCTGGAGCTCTGGGGATCTCCCGTGGTCCCGTTCCTGATGTCAGGGCCATGCTCGTGCACCAGCTCCCCTTGGTGAGGATGATGCTGTTCTCAGGAGCGTCAGCAGCTCGAAGCAGGGCTGGGGGGATGCCCTCAGCACACCGTGCCATCTGGGCAGGTTTGGGTTTCCACCTCCCCAGAGCATCTCCCCAGCCTTGGCCACAGATCTCAGCCCTTCTTTGCTTTCTGCAGCAAGTGAAGCTGGAGGAGTTTGGGAGGCCGAAGATCGACGGCGAGCTGAAGGTCCGCTCCATCGTCAACCACACCAAGCAGGACAGGTGAGCGAGGAACAACGCTCAGGAGTTTTCCCAAACTAAACGTGCCTTCGCCTGGCAATTCCCTTTATGCTCATTTATTCAATTATTGCCTGGAGTTGCCCTGACAGAAACCACCATCGGTGTGAAATTACAGCTGATTTTGAGCACTGAGCTGCCCTGGCTGGGAAGCTCTGCAGAGCTTCCCAAATATTTCTCCTCGAATGGGGACTTTAGTGAGATGTTTGACGGGGTTGCTTGTTTATTTGCTTGCTTTGGGCAGGTATTTATTTTTGTTTGATAAAGTGGTGATCGTCTGCAAAAGGAAAGGATACAATTACGAGCTGAAAGAAATTATTGAGCTGCTCTTCCACAAGATGACTGATGACCCTATGAACAACAAGGACATTAAGAAGGTAGGAGGACCAGGGATTAGCTCTGCTGGAGAGCGTTTTGGCACTGTTTGGGCCAGTCCTTGGGTAGTACATTCTTATTAGCCTTTTAAAATAGAAACAGAGCTTGCAAAAAGCTGGAAAATAAATGCTCAGCTTACAGAGTGTTGGGAAATGTTTATTAATGTGGGGCTGGGCTTGATCCTTGACCCCCCGCCCCGTCCTTGCCAAAACAGCCCTGGAGAGGCTGGGGGGGTGGGAGTTAGGAAAGAGGAAGCTGCTCCCTGTTTTCTGGCCCACGGGCAAGGAGCGAGCGTCGGACGGGGCGGAGAGGAGGGCAGGGAGGGAGGGAAGGTCCCTGCGGATGCTCTCGCTCCCGCGAGACGCGGGGTGGAGGAGCCAGGGCAAGGCAGCTTTTGCCAACCAGCCTGCCAAAATCGGCACTCGGAGCACAGCTACCGCCGAAGGAACATCATTTTGCCGGTGGTTTGAGGCTTAGTCTGCAGCCACGAAGGAAAACCTCCCAGCTATCAGTTTAGCAGGGTCCCATTAGCTTAATCCACTTACGTGCAACGGGAGGAGGTATTGTGCAGATGGGATAAGTGACATTTGGGGAAGAATTGCCAATTTTGCCACTTGGATGCTGAAGAAATGCTGCTAGCTTTTGTGTGTTAATGAAATATATTTCCACTTTGCTCTCCTATGCTTTCTAGTCCCATGGAAAAATGGTAAGCAAAGCACACAATTTTCTCTCGTGTTTTTCTGTGCAGTGTTGTAACGAGACAGGCAGAGCATATGTGCAGTGGGCAGGTCAGATGTTCCTCCTGGGCTGTCAGTTGCTGTCAGGGAGAGATATAATGGCTGGGGAGGATCCACTGGAGCAGAAAAATCTGGGTTCTCTCATCTGCCACCATAAAATCCTGTTTGGCCCTAGTGACACGGTGCCAAGCTGATTCAGGCATCATTAGTTAGAGAGACCCGGAGCTCTTCTTCCTCCTTCCCTGCTGTTACCTATGCAAAGGTTCAGCCGTCCTTCAGCAGGGCCAGGGGCAGGCACTGAGAGCAGATATTAAGAGACCTGAGTAAAAAAGTGTGGTGTGTTTTGCTGCTCAGGCGTCAGGAGCCCGGCGGTCCGATCGGCTCTCTCGTCTTCTCTTGCAGTGGTCATACGGCTTCTACCTAATTCACCTCCAGGGGAAGCAGGGCTTCCAGTTCTTCTGCAAGACGGAGGAAATGAAGAGGAAGTGGATGGAGCAGTTTGAAATGGCAATGTGAGCATGAGTGGCTGCTCCAGCCCTGGCCTGCAGTTGCCAGGCACGGTGGAACAGTGTCTTGGACCAGCAGGTTACTGGAGACCAGCTCCGAGAGCAGAGATGGTGATGGGGAAGATCCCGGGGGCTGGCTGGATGGGTCCCCGTGTGAAGGGAGCTTGGACCCACCCTGAGTGTCTGCACCAGAGCGTGGGTGGTGCATCTCTGAAGTGACACCTTGCCGTGGTGTCAGGCCACGCGTGGAGCATCGGGCTGGAGGAAGACATTGGGGGAGGAGGGCTCTGCTGTGGGGAGCTGGTCCTGAGCAGCGCAGGGGTTGGCCCCACTCAGGTCTGGGCTGTTGATTGACTCGGGCAAGGGCCAGGTCCGTGAGCGTTGTCCCAGGGGAAGGGTGATGGGCAAAATCCTCTCTCTGCGCGGTCAAGCCCCGCGTCCGCTTTCACACTTGATTTCATATCTGTCCGTGCGGTTTCCAAACTTCGGCTGAAATGCAAACAGCAGCTGCTGTGACCGGTCATGAGAGCAGGGACAGGTTGATAACCCCCCGGTCCTTTCCCTTAGGTCCAACATAAAGCCAGAGAAAGCCAATGCAAATCACCATAACTTCCAGATGTACACGTTTGAGAAGACGACCAACTGCAAAGCCTGCAGGATGTTCCTAAGGTGAGCAACATCCACCCGGCTTTTCTGCGTCTGCCTTAAAACATGGAAAGAAAGTCTCAAAGCTGGGGCTGAATTAGGACTTTCTTTTTTTGCACAGAGGAACCTTCTACCAGGGCTATCTTTGCCCCAAATGTGGAGCGGGTGCTCACAAGGAGTGCTTGGAGATCATTCCTCCCTGCAAGATCGGTGAGTTATTTCCCATCGTGAGCAGCTCGTGCCAAGGAGGTGAATGTGTGTGAATGATGTGAAAGATTCGCTCTATAAAGCACTACTGTTTGTTAATGCTTAACAAAAATCCAAGTACACTCCCACCCACCTCCCAAGGCTGTAATTCACATTGGCTGGTGCTTTAAAAAACAAACCAACCAACCAAAACCCCCCAAAACAGCGAGCTGAATCCCATGTGTGTCAGAGGATCGCAGCAATTCTGTGTGGGATGCTCCCAGCCCTCGTGCTGGGAGGGCGTTGAAGAGGGATGATGAGTTCTTCATCAGAAGATGCTGGTTAGTGAAAGCAGGAGGATCAATGCCAGGAATCGCGTTTCTGATGAGGAGAGACCTCATCTCCAGATTCCAAACACCCCGTAGTGCAGTAAAAATTTGTGTCCTTCTCTGGCTGCAGTCAGTCCCCGGGTTTTGCCCACCCGGTGCAATGACTCGGGTGACCCCAGCCTCTGCTTTCTGCTTCCTCCATCAGTTTCAAGCGCTGATGCTGATTTATTGATATTGACAGCATCAAGAGAAACAGAAAATGGGGTTTGGGTTTGTTGCTTGTTATATTAACCACCTGTTTCACCATTTCTCTTGCAGGTTCTTCAGCAGACCAGGTACATTGTTTGATGGCCCTTTTCCCACATCCCCCTCAGGCAGAGCCTGCATCCATCCTTGCCTGGTTGGGGTGTGGGTAGCTCATGGGAAGAGCCAGGACCAGCATCAGGGGGTCCCAGCAACTGGGAGGGGCAGGACTGTGACCGATGGCCTCTTCTCCAGCCTAAAACTGGCCCAATTTGTGCAGCACCACAGCCCTCGGGAGGTGCCAGCACGCAGAGGGGGGGAGCACCATGGGCTGGGAGGTAGCAGGGAGGTTCTGGGAGAGGGCTTCTCATCCTGGTGGCGAGACCACTGTGTCCTCACGGAGACTTTTTCCTCTCTTTTTGCAGGATTCCCTGAGTGCTGGACCTGGTAAGGACATCACTGTATTGCAGGGGGGCAGCAAAGTAGAGGCAACATCTTGAAGGTGGCTGCAGGTGTCCCTGACATCGAGCCATGTTGGAGGGGGAAGCTCCTTCCAAAACCAGACAGGAGCATTAGTAGGTGCAGAAGGGTCCTCTGCTGCCCTCACAGCAAGTGATGGGGCGCTGAGGTCTCTCCTGTCCCCAGAGCAGCAGGTCTGGTCTGTGGGAAGACCTAGCTCTTCCCTGGGCTCAGCCACCAGCACCACCTTATTTTTTGGGGTGCGTTTGTGGCCCTGGCCGCTCTGCCGTGCGGGTAAAGCTCCTGTACGTGGCACCAGTAACAGAGGAGAGCCTGGCCAATTCCCTTCTGCCAGATCATCCTTCAGAGCAGACCAAACACATCCTGGCAGGGGGTCTCGGTGCCGATGGGGAGCATCATCCTGCCGGCGCGTGTCCGGCGTAACGCAGGGATGTGCAGCTCCGGGCGCTGCTCTCTGGTGGGGCCCTTAGTCATGATGATTACTGCAATATTCTTTGATTTTTTTTGCCTTTGCTTAAAACTCGCCTTGACAGAGCGCTGGGCCTGCCCTGCCCGTGCTCTGGCTTGAGGGAGAAGGAACAGTTTGTCTTCGTGCTTTTTCTGATGGAAGGAAAGCTGAGCCTGGCAAAATGAAATCTGAATCAAATTGGTGGTTTAAAAACAGAAAGCACAGAGTGCTCTCGCTGGACAGGGAGAGGCGGAGGTGGGGAAGCACTTTGGAGATAAACACCGTGGTTTTAGCGCAGTTGGGGAAGCTTATTTAATGTGGAGTTGTTTGCGAGACAGCTGGACTTTGGCTGCGAGTTTGGGTCCCGGGTCTGGCTGAAATTCAGTGGAAGCCGAGTGTTCGCTGGTCCCTTTTTTGCAAGTGTGGGGGTCACCGCTGGTCCCGGCGGGGTTTGGTGCCTAACGAGAGCTGGTCTGCCATGGCCAGCTTCTGGTGCAGGGCTGGGCGTCGGAGCTTTGGCTTGGCTCAGTCCTTCATGGGTTTATTTCTGCTCGGTGAACTCAGCCATCCATGTAACTGCAGGGGCCAAGACCATTCTCCGTGGGCACTGTTCCTTTCTGCTTTCACACTTTCTGCCCCCAAATCCCGGCGGCCGGTGCCACTAGGTTTGTGGTTCACGGGATAAAGAACAATAGGCTTCGGGCAGGGGAATTTCTGGTTTGCTTTTTCTTAACTGGGACAAGGTGCTGAAGCTGTTTTGCATCCATTCCAGGTCCTAAAATGGTGGCAGTTCAGAATTACCACGGAAACCCAGCTCCCCCCGGGAAGCCGGTGCTGACATTTCAAATTGGGGACGTGATCGAGCTGCTGAGGGGGGACCCCGACTCGCCGTGGTGGGAGGTGAGAGAGGTTCCCCAAGGGATATTCCCAGCGAGTTTTAAAGTCGTGACTTCTGCATCGTCCCTGTGATTTGTGGGCTTTCCCAGAGCCCGGGAGCTGCAGCGGTGGCCGTCCCCATCCCTGCACCCAAAAAACATTACTCCCTGGTGTCCCCATCTGACACCCGGCCTTGGCTTTGCAGGGGCGGCTGCTGCAGACGAAGAAGTCGGGTTATTTTCCCAGCTCGTCAGTAAAGCCCTGCCCCGTTGATGCAAGGGTAAGTGCCGAGAGGAGCTGGAGCTGGGAACACCTGTGGATGCCACAGGAACACGGGGATGGGTGCTGGGGGCTGTCATGGGAGGTGTCACTCCAATGGTGCCCGTCGCTCTTCTCAACCTTCTGCTTGAGACCTTGGTCCTTCCAGTAAGCCCCTGGACCTTGAAAAAGGCCTTTTACTGTGGCCGAATTAGCGAGGAAGTGGATCCATCATCCCACGGTTGCAAATGTCTGGTCAGGTTGGTCTCAGCCCCATTCCCAAGGCTGGGGTGGTGTGACCAGGTCTGGACCCCATTGCTCCTCTACGGGGCTGACTCGGGAGCAGAGCACTCCAAATCAGTCACAGTACAGGAAAAGTGCACTTTATTGATTTATGTTTTTGTAAGTGTGTTTTGTAACGCTGTCAGCCGCTTCCCAATTAAAAACCACTCCGGTAAATTGCCAAGTGCAGCATGCTCGCCGCAGCTGGGAGGCTGAGAGAGAAACGCTCAGCTACAGCTCTGCCCTCCACCCCCCAAGCCAATAATTCGGAAATGGTTTGGCAGAAGAGACCCTTCCCGTGGAGAGGAGCATCTCACACCTGATCTACAGCCTGATGAGACGCCGGCTCATCCATAATTAGCGATGTTCTCTTTTGCAGCCTCCCAACAGCCGGCCACCCTCGCGGGAGATAGACTACACGGCGTACCCGTGGTGAGTGGCCCTGCTGGACACGGCCTTCCTCTGGCCATAAAGATATATCAGCCTTGCCTTTTAATTGTCCCTTTGTCAGGAATCCACTCCGATAATGAACTGCAGATGCAGGTTAGCAATGCTTTGCCAACAGCAGCAGCGTTTGGGTGTTAAAACCTGGTGCAGCCCTCACAGCATCAGTGGGGATTTCTTCACCGGTGGAGAGGGTCAGGGGCAAAAGAAGAGATGCTGGGTTCTCCTCCCGGTTTCTGTGTTTTCTGTGCCCAGAAAACCATTTTGGGAGGAAGGAAGCAGTTCCTTCCTTGGCAGGAGAGGCTGCACTTGGATCATCCCCTCCTCCTTCCCTTCAGCTCTAGCCAGGTTTGCAAATTCATGAGTCTAAATCATCCCCACTCCCCAGCTCTTCCCAAAGCCTCGTTTATCTGGGTACTGATTCCCAATTAGTGGGATTTTCTAGGTGTAAGATACTTCAAAGAGACGAGGTTACACTCTGCGTCGCTCACCCTCTCTGCTCAGTGGCTGAGCACTCGTCTCAGGACACTTTCACGAGACCTGTTTCTCTACTTGCCCTCTCAACCTTCACGCCTTGAAGAAAAATATGTATGTTTTTGTCTAAAACATGCTTGTTTTTAGTTAATTAAATTAATTAGTTAACCTCTGGGCTCAGGTTTGCAGGGAACATGGAGCGGCAGCAGACGGACAACCTGCTAAAGTCTCATGTCAGTGGCACCTACCTGATCCGGGAGCGACCAGCTGAGGCCGAGCGCTTTGCCATCAGTATTAAGTGAGTAATACTTAATTTAGTAATTTAGTGTTACTCTCTCGTGGAGGGCGAGATGGGGCTGGAGCACACGGCTACGTTTTCTTGAGTGCCTCTGCTACCGTTTGCAGGTTCAACGAGGAGGTGAAGCACATCAAGGTGGTGGAGAAGGACAACTGGATTCACATCACGGAAGCCAAGAAGTTTGAAAGCTTGTTGGTAGGTTCCTGTAGCCCCTTGGAGTGTGCGCACTGTCCCTGCAAGTCACTCAGAGGGTGGCAGAGACAGCCGGGTGCCTCTCCGTCCTTCCCAGGAGCTGGTTGAGTACTACCAGAGCCACTCACTGAAGGAGAGCTTCAAGCAGCTGGACACGACGCTGAAATACCCCTATAAATCTCGGGAGCGCTCTACCTCCAGGACCTTCACCCGCTCTCCAGGTAAAACCCAGCTCAGCCGCGCGAGCGGGCGCCGTTAAACTCGTGATGGAAAATCTCAGCCTTTCACAAGGTGCAGGAGCACCATCTGGTTGAAGGGATTTATAGCTTTGCTCTAGGGCTTCAGCCCCCCGAGTTTGCAAAGAAGTCTTCTGCTCAGCTGGTGGCATTTTTGAGGACAGGTCTCTAGGAGGTGGTGGGGATCAGGGGCGTCTGACCGAGCTGGGGCTCCCTGGGGCTCCCCAGCCCGAGCAGCCTCTCAGGGAGAGCGTTTGCTGGGGGAGACTGGTTTCCCTCCCGTGGTTTTTTTCCGCCCTGTGCTTTGGGGGTGGTTTGCCACCCCCTGGTCCTGCCGGGAGGGCAAGGGCAACCCATCGGCCTGGGGGTGGTGACGGAGACGTGCCGCTCTGTTTGTGGGGTGTATCGTGTCTTACCTGCCCACGGGAGGTTTTGGGGCATGTGTTTTAATGGATCCAGTCCCAGTGTGACTTGTGATGATTTGAATCCCAGTGGGACTCCTTGAATGGAGATGATGGGAGAAATGGTAAGTCTGTGCCTAAAATTAGAAAATAAAAATAAAAATCAAAATAAATGGAAAGCAAAATGTGCATTAGTGCAAAATGTTCTGTTTTGTCTAAAAGCCTGAGTGCAGAAATAGCTACTTTGTGGGGAAAATGCATTTTTAAAAAAACTCTTTCCATAGTATATTTTAAAAAGAATACCAAAGGAAGATAGTTTTTAGGAGTTGATTAAATATCCTTTCGCGTGAAATACAAACCTAGGATGACTTTTGGGCCCCCACATGGGCTGTGGGGCTGCGGCCAGACCTGCCACCGGCTGCCCCAGCTCTGAGCCCCCACGCGAGACCTGCATGCTTTGCCCCGTGTTTCTCTGTCGGCTTTTAAAGCATTGTGCATTATAATATATATATATTTTTTTTTCCATTTCCTTTTTAATGCGTGTTCTGCCTCTTTCTGTTTCTCTCTAACCTCTTTGCAGCCTCCTGCGCTTCCTACAACTTTTCTTTTCTCAGTCCTCAGGGCCTCAACTTTTCTTCTCAGAGCTCCTCCAGTCCCTTCTGGTCAGGTACCAGTGCCGGAGAGACCTGCCGCCTTCCCCAGGCTGCAGCATCCCCAGCTTGAAAGCCATCGGAGCGGGACCCGCAGGGTCCCCGCTGTCCCACCCACAGACAGTTCAGGGGGTCCCCCAGTGCTGCCCTGGGGCACGGCCTGGAATTAAGTGAATTAACCATGGCTTGGCTGGAAGCAAAACGCGCTCCCCCCCTCTCCCCAAAATCAAGGCAGGGAGGAGATGGAATGGTCGCTATTTGAGAAAGGGGGCTAAAATTAACGCCAAAATGAATCTAGCGCATTGGGATCTCATGATGTACTTCAAGCTCGACCTGCTTATCCCGTGTGTTTCACCGAACGAGCATTGGCATCACACCGTCTTCCAGCCCGTTTCTCCTTGCTGGACAAGGAGAACATCTCGATGTCTAGCAGTTTTTGAGCTCTGGTGTCTGCGGCTGCTCAGGAGCCCCTTGCTGGGGAGACGGGGGGTGGGAAACCTGCCCTCTCAAATGTGCTTTGTGGCTCTGGCCTTTGAACCCCATTGATTTAAATGCGTTACAGACCGGTGTCTGTTTGGCAGGGATCAGAGCAAAACCGTGCCAGTTCATGGCTTCCCGTTCAAGCTTTTAACTTTTGGCACTTTCTTTAGGCTGGACAGGGCAAATCATCGGCAAAGCCACGCGTGCTTTCCCTACTGCCGTGTTCGGGAAGAACACTTAACTTTTTCAGGGTATTAGAACATAATTTTGGGAATTCGGGACTCTTGAACTGCACACAAAGTATTGCAGAAAGTAATTTGTGCAGCAGAGGGCTCTGAGCAAGCTCCTGATGACAGAGCTCAAGGCTGCCGTGGTTCTCGCTCCGTTCTCCAGCCTGGCTGCCTGGCGAGGATGGACGAGCCCTCCAGTGACTGCACGTTTGTGTCTGGACCGTCTCCATCACCATCCTCATCTCCTCCCATCCCGAGAGCTGAAAACCTGGGCAAAGCTTTTCCTCGAACTTAGTTCAACCTCGGTTTGCAAACTTTTAAAATTGAAATTAATCTTCCAAAGTCCTGGGACAAAAAGCGGCAGCTTCTCCAAAACATGATGTCCCTTCAGGGTGGGGGTTTTAAATTTTTTTTTTCTTTCTTTTTTTCCCCCAAACTTCAAAGAAGGTGCTTTTTTCTCCTCCTCTGCCCATCCCATCCCTCCCAGTGTTGCTCTCCAGCCCTCCTTCCCTCTGCCCAGATGTGGTGCAGAGAAGCTGAGCACTTGCCCCTGCCTTTCCCTGCCCCTCGCTGCTGCTTCTCCTCCTGCCTCCCCCGAGCATCCCCTGCCTGAAGTGATGGAGATCCAGGATACTGGGGCCGTGCTGGTGCTGGTGGAGGCCAGGTCCCAGGATGGCTCAAAGAGCTTATCACAAGCTGTTGGTCAGCGTTAGGGTTTGCAGGGTGGTTTTGCACCTTTTTGGTCCCTGGCAAAACACACGGGTTTTGCCCACCATCTCTAGGAGAAGCCAATCCCGTTAACTCCATTTTTTGGAAGTAGTTTAAATGCAAGTTGATTTGTGAAATCTTTGGACAAGGTAGTCCCGTCGGGTGCTGGGAGCTGTGTGGCAGCCAGACCCGCTATTGAAAGTGGAACAGGATCTTTCCATGACTTCATTTTTAATATTGTGTATTCCTATGAACTCTTTAATTTTACCACCTTCCACAAAAGTGCCCCTCACCCCAGCGATCCCCACCAAGCCCCTCTTGGGCTCTTCTGGTCAGCAGAGAGGGCCTTCCCAAGCCCATGGAGCTGTTTCAAGCCCAGCAGGATTCCAGTTTAACCCCGATCACCCCAGTCTGTGTGGGGCTGAGCAGTTTGGATGAGGCCAGCCCCACCATCCGAGCGGCTCCGGGTCGTGGTGTTGCAATGGGAGCCAGCGCCACGGTGGAAAACCCAGGTTGAACCTTGCCAAGCTTTCCCCAGGCTTCGGCCGGTCCCATGGGATGGGGCAGCTCCTGACTCTGTCTGCTTTGTCCCCTGGCAGTGTTCACCCCACGGGTCATAGGGACGGCGGTGGCACGATACAACTTCGCGGCGCGGGACATGCGGGAGCTCTCGCTGCGGGAGGGAGACGTGGTGAAGATCTACAGCAGGATTGGCGGGGACCAGGGATGGTGGAAGGGGGAGACCAACGGAAGAGTGAGTGCATCCAGATAATGTCCTGTCCCGTTTCTGCAGCGGAGGGTCCTCCCTGCTTTCAACCTGCCCAGCCGGAGCACAGCCCCCTGTGAGGACAGCAGAGGGCAGGGGGACACGTCCCACTCCCTCTTGCTCTTTTCCTGCTCGTGGATGGGCTGTCATCTCACAAAAGCTACCACTGTGTTGCTGGTCAGTGCTGTGTGACAGTGACACACAACACAGATACGGTGGGCAAGTGATGTCCCAATCTGCTCTTCCTTAAACCTGCACGTGAGGGGTTTATGCGGGTGAAAAGCCCAGCATCCCGAGGAGAAGTAGCAGGCTGATGGCTCCCCTGGTGTCCCTCAGAGTTTGTAGCACTGGGGACAGATTCTTCATGCCCTGACCACCCCTCATACATCACACACAACCCGTGTCTCTACGGCGATGTATAGTTGATAGCTCCATCCCAAATTGGGATAACGACTGCGCCGCGTACCCATCACCAGCGTGCGTCGGGATGTGGGGCATCCGGACAGATGGCTCACCAGGAACAGCGCCTGGTGGCAGGGAAATAAATAGTCCCGGTGACACAACAGGAGGGTCCCTTCAGCTCCCCGGTCCCCATCTCACCTCTTCGCTTCCCCGGCAGGTCGGCTGGTTTCCCTCGACGTACGTGGAAGAGGAGGGGGTGCAATGACTGCGGGGATGCCTGATGGAAAGTCGTCGAGCGCCCAGAGCCAGCCGCTGCAGACCGTGCACACTTGTCCCGGTTGCCCGTGGCTCCCCGAGAAGGAGGGGACGCGGCCGGACGCCTCCAGGACGGCTCTCGCAGACTCTTTAGCAACCCGTTCCTCTGTACAGTCTGTGCGCGCGCGTCGGGGCCACCGCCGGCCTCGCTCCTCTTCCCTGTATAGAAGATTGATGGTCTGTGGGATACCGTTGGTGTAGCAGCCGCAGAAGAGTCCCGGGAAAGCCGCGCTCCCCTGCATGGACAGAGCTGAGAGACTCTGTGCGGCGCCCACCAGAGCATGGGGTCCAGAACCCTTTTCAGTAAAGGTGTTTTAAAAGCCACCGTGGTGATGGTGGTGGGAGGGTGAGGCTGAAGGTTTGCGCCCGGGCTGGTGCCTGGGTGTGCCGAGGTGAGAATTTGGGGGTTTTGAAGGGGAGGGAGCGACTCAGCCCCGAGGAGGTGAAGCGGGATCCCCCATCCCGCTGCTCGGGTGAGCTCCCTGGGTCAGGATTTCGGCAGTCTCCCTGGCAGCCGTGTGGCTGCGGCCGGGGCGAGGGGACAGAGCGGGGACACCCGACCCGGGAGAAGGCAACGGCTCTTGCTCGTCTCTGAAGGATGCCAGCTGTGAAACCAGGAGCGCATTTTGACCATCAGACGTAGGCTAGAAGTGGACCTCCAGGTCAGACAGGGGAGGAAAGAGCCACTTTGGCATCCCGAGCCTGTTTTTTTTGCAACCACCTTCAGTCCCACCGGCCTTGCTGGGGCAGCCCAGGGCGCAGACTGGTCCCACTGGTGGGCAGGAGGTCTCAGCGCCTTGAGGACTGGAGACGTGCTTTGCCACACAAGGGTTTTGGAGGCCACCAAGGCACCAGGTACATGCAGAGGAGCAGACGGGACCGTGCGTCCGTGGGTCTGTCCTGCCCTTGCTCCCAGCTTGGTTTTGCTGTGGGCAGGACCCCCCCCTCCCAAGCCAGGCTGGTTTTTCTTGCAGCTGAATTCAGGGCGGGGGGCAAACCCACCTGAGTAAGGGCTAAGGTATCGACTCCTGATTTCTCTCGTGAAGTTGTGAAAGCATCTCTTCTTCCCCAGCTGTGTGCACTTTGGGGGGGCTGTGAGCGTTGCCCCCTCCCTTCCTCCCACAGGCTGTTACTGCTGCTGCTGTCAAGTAAAGGTCCGTCTGTCTTGGCGTTGCCGTTGTGTCCCGAGCGCTGTCCGTCCGAGTCTGTTCTTCCCAAAGTTTTCCCAGCCCCCTGCTTGGTGGGCAGAGCTGCCGGCTGGAAATCCCGGCCATCCTCTTCTGCTGGGCACTGGCTTTGCTCTCCAGCCCCAGAATTACCTTCCGAAGTGCAAATATGAACAAATTTGAGTGTGTGACAGGGAACAACTCTCCTCTGCCCAGTATCTGAGCCGCGGGAGCTGCCCTCCAGCCTCTCGGAATAAGTGGCATTTTGAGCTGGTGCTTCCACGTTGTTCCCCTGGGACTTGGGGGTGGTCCTGCCATGGGGCACCGTGTTCCCAGTGCGGGCTGTTGGCATTGTACTGGGAGGTCTGGGAGGTGCCAGCCTTGGGTGGGTGAGCGGTGCTGATGCCCTGGGTCCCTGGCACGGGGGTGCCACGGCTGCATCTGAAGACTTGCCGCAAACAGAGCAGCAGTGCCCTGCTCGGGGTAATGAATGGGGGAGTTTGGGGCTCTCGAGGAAAAAGGAAAGATAGTAACTTGGAAATTAAATGTTGTTGCTCAGTGACAAGCCCAGCGCCGCCCTACTTTGCTGCCCATCGCTCCTGGAGCCCCGTGAGTGCCCCCGCTCTCGGTGCTGTGGGGGGAGTGGGACGGGGTGGATGCCCACCAGGGTCTTACTCTGCGAGAGGAGGCGGAGGGGCTCGGGGCTTTCCCAAGGTACTGTTTGGTGCTAACCTCTGCGGGGCAGCCCCTCGGGGTACGCTCCAGGGGTCCCATTTGCAAGGGGAAACTTGGGGGTGCAGCCAGCACCTCCTGTGCCCCCCTCCCATTCCTGTAGCGGTGGAGCTGAGGGTGAATTTGGGGGGGGATAAGACACACGCACGCACACCCCCGAGACAACCTCACGATGGCTCGTGTTCTGGCCTCAGATCCGAAAGCCTTACACAACCCTCTTGTTTAATGTGGCTGATTTTGGAAAGCGGGGAGGGCATCCATCCCCCCTGGATGTGCTCTTCTCCCCGGGACCATGGCACCGTCCCTCCCGCCCCAAAGGGATCCCCGACCCCCACCGCTGCCCGCGCTCCCCCCCCAGCCCTGCCAAATCCCCCTTCTTCCCTCCGGAGAGCTCTCCCTCTTGTGTTTACTGTTGTAAGAAACTTGTTAAAAAAAGATTGTTTTGTTTGTAAGTAATTATTCAGCCATTTGCCACAATATATATCTGTGAATAAGAAAGGGAAATGTTTTTTTATGATGGCGAGAAAATTGTATATATATTTTAGTTCATCGCAGATCATTCAAAATTGCAATGGGATACGTTGGAAAATAATATGTAAATTCCTTGGGTTTTTCCTTTGCACTGCACTAACTGGGGTAGGGCGGAGGGGGTTTAAAGATAAAACTGTTTGTTTATGGAATAGTTTCTAGCTGGGAATTTGGAAATCATTTGGAATAGCTTGTAATGCTGGAATAGAAACTTTAGCTGCTACTTAGAAACCCTTTTGCATGTGGTTTTTCCAGACCTTTTTTTTTAAGTTACAATACATCAAAGTAAATTCCACCAGGGAAAAAAATAAAGTGTAATTTTGCTGATAGGTTTTTTTTCCAGCCATGGTTTTTCCTGTGCCAGAAGGGCTCATGTCGGGGTTCTTGTCACTCAAGCCCCCGTGGCTGTGCCGGGGCCGGAGGGGTGGCTTGGCCAGTCCGGGGGAAACACGTGCTCACGGGGACGGATCCTTTCCGATTGCTGCCATGAACTGTAAGTGTCCGTACCCTTCCAAAACTCAGAGTAAATCCCTCCTGCGGTGCCAGACGTGGCTCTTGGCAACTTGGCGCCGCTGAAGCCGACATTCACCCCTCGAGCTCCTTCTCCCTTGTTCCTGGAGCAGCTGCTCTCGTGCAGTTGCTTTCCTGGGGCTCCTCTCCCTGCCCGAGCTGAACCGCTGCGGGGTGAGAGAAGGAGCGTGATTTTCCATGGCTTTTAGTCACTCCCGAGTATCATATTCCAGAATCCCACTCGGCCCTGCATGCAGCAGCGTTTTCCAGAGCAATAAAAGAAGTTGCACAGTTGCTGGAGGTTTCACCCCAGAGCAGGTAGACGAGGTGCCACTGTGAGCTGCTGTGCCATTTAATTAATAATCTTATTCTTTTTTTTCTGCTCTTGGAGCCCCCAGTGCTTTCTCCTCCTCGCTTCAGCTTTCACAGGGTCCGCTGAAAAGGGCTGTAGCAATGAGAGAGGTGTTTTACTCGCAGGAGCAGGACACGAGCTGGGCACTAACTTTCGGATGCTGATTTGGAAAGGTGCTGCTCAGGCAGGTATTTAGCCTTGGCCGAGGTGATGATGCCCACCTGGGAGAAACCCTTTTCCCGTTGTTGCTGTTCCATCCCAGGGATGCTCTGCAGTATGTACCGTGTGTGAAATACCAGGTTTTGGTACCTGGGTGCTCTCCTGCCGGCGATGAGCATCAGCCCGGCCCCGAGCAGGTCGGGCATCGCCGTCAGATGCCCACGACGCAGCCGGGCTGCAAAAATGCAGCACCAGAGCCTGGAACCGACCCTTGGCTTCGAGAGCAGGTAAATGCAGAAATCTGCTTCCTTTGCACTGCCTCTGGGGACATCCCTGCCACCCCAGGGGCTGGCTCCTCGGTGACATCTAACCCTCAGGGGGTGGTGGGAGCCGGCAGCGTTGCAGCCTCAGCCAGGTGGGTGCCTGGAAAAGGCAATTTTGCTCGGCTCCGTAGCCAAACCTCCCTCTGGGCTTGAACCGATGAGGGCAGATGCCTCGGGGATAAATGGGCCATTTATTCGCTGTAACCAGACCAGGAGCAGCCTTCCCAGGGGCATTAACAGGAGAATAAACGTCCAGCCATGGCTAGCACAGCTGGATCCAGCCCTGTGTGGACCCCAGCCTGCCCCAGGAAGGGGGACACACCAGACACAGGTTTTCTTTTTATTTATTTATTATA
>VXAK01023215.1:88995-125279 GCA_013399435.1 Arenaria interpres | reverse complement strand
TGATTTATGGTTTAATTTATAATTGACACTTTAAGTACTTTGCAAAAACTAATGTGTTTTACAAGGTTTTATGTTCTGTATGCAATTTTATTTTATCTTCTGTGCAATAAAACAGTTTAACTATAGCTTGTTGCTATAAATCTATAAAGAGTAAAGCAAAGCATTTGAACTAATCATAAAATCCAGCCCACCTATAAGCTGCTTTTGGGGCAAAGTACTGTTTTCCAACTTCAATATTTACAGTACGCATTAATGTAGTCTGCAGCACTGCAATAACCTATGTCTTCAGTCAAGAAAGAAGCAGTTTGAGTTATAAATGGGTAGTTCACAAAGTTCAGCCTAAAACCGTTCTGTGGTTTTTTCCATGCGAGTGTGGTACCATGAAAGAAATTGGCATATGCTTGTTTTCTTCCCCTTCCACTTTCTACCCACCCCCCAAATGCACTTTTAAGAATCTTGAGGTTTTTTAGGATACTTTTAACTCTGCATAGCAGAAGCTGAAATTTAAGAAATCAAGCTTATTTTGATAAAAGTCAATTCTCATACATTGTCTTCTAGCTCGAATGATCTTCGTATAATCTGATACAATCACTTGATGCTAATTGTGTACATGTATCTAACTTCTAAGATTCCTGTGTTTTGTTTTGTTGGTTTTTTTTTTTTAAATCAGACTTTTATAGAAGCTAGTCTAAAGACTAATGTAGGTGGGTCTTTCTTTTGTGTTCAGGTTTGACAGTCTGTAACGTTGGTATTCCTCTCTTTCATGAAGGGAGGCAGCTAGATGGCTGTTTGAGCTTAGAGTTAGGGTTACTTCCCCGGAGGATGAAGCAGGTGGAAATCACTCTTCAGATGTGAATTCTTTGCTTCTGTCAGCCTCCCCATATAACAGAGGTTTCCACAAGACCTTCATAGGCTTCAAAAATAACTTTTTAAAAAAAATGGAAAAAGAAATTAAGAGCAAAAAAACTCTACAATAATATTTTGGGCTTATATATACATATATTTAAAAGGGGAGGAGGGGAGGCTTAAGGCTGAATCTCAGTTTTGCTCATTACTTAATGGCAGAAATGGCAAGCAATTTGGAAGATTTGTCCCACTTATCAGCCTTCCACCAGATTAAAGGAAATATTCATGCTGATCCGGCTGCAAAAGATGGTTTAAAGGTTATTTTCATTTGGATTATAAGCAGGCATCATGCCAAAACCAACTGACTACCTTAGTGGAAAGCTGTTATGCAAATGTAGGAAAGATCTGTGTTACACCAACGGAAAGCTTCCTTACTGAAATTAAGTTAGATCCTAAGTGGCCTTTAACGGAGTTTTCAGGTTCTTTTTTTTTAATTGCTTGGCATGCTCTCTACATTTTTTTTCGGTGTATATACCATATCAATCATAGATCAAGAGCTAGACAGACTTCATTGTGTAACTTTATGATGTCGACAGGAACCGCCAAGTGAAGCAGGTGTTAATGAGTTCAGCATTACAGCAGTATAATCAAAGATGCTATGTTTGTAAAAGAAAAAAAATTCAAAGACAAACTCTTTTCTTCTCTAAGCTAAAATCCTCTTTCTCCACCTTAGTTGTGCCTTGTGTTGGTACCTTGGTTGTGCCTTGGTTCAGTGACCAGCTTCTGCTCCAGGTCAGGTACTGCTTTGCTAACACACAAAGGTGTTCTGACAAGGACTGGAACTGGTCCTTCATAAACAGCTGGTGCATGATAAGACTCCGTATCTCTGGAATATTTGTGCTCTGGTAACTTTCATATGTGAAATTCTGAGGAACACAAATTTGATAGGATGGCTACATTGTCAAAAAAGAATATATGAAGCTTAATTTTTTTTGCCTTGAAACATTTCATTTACCTAGCTCCAGTAACTTCAGATTCTTATTATTCATGGGGCAAAAGCTGGCGTGTGCAGTGCCTGCTTCTGAGCTAAGCACATGTTGATTTTTTGCTATCCATTTTTACTGGCTCCTGGAACGGATCCTGCTGGGGCTAACAGCTTGGCTTTTCTCCTATTCATGTGGCTCTTTCATCCTCATTTTTTCCACAAAAATTCAGGGAATTTCATAACCTTGAGATCTTTGGTCTGCCATTCTTGGTTGAAATTGGCCACAAGTTGAAAGTTACTGGGAGAAACACAGCACGGCAGAATAGTATTGTACATGGAAATAGTAGAAATACTTGAGTTATTTGCTAAGGCCTCTGCAGCTGGAAGAGCCAAGGGATAACTAGCTTTTGGGCTTGTGACATGCTCCGTAGACACTAGGACCACGAAGAATTGTTTGTATTCTGTACTACTGCTAACAATTCAGGCCTGTAACAGACTAATCACAGCACTGTTATGATATTGGTTTTTATTAGTAGCTTTTTAGGAGGATGAGAACTGATTAATCTTGATTAAACCATTCTCTTTGTTTTCCTGAGGTCCCCCTTGTCACCGATAATGCTTTGTGATGGTGTGAAAAGTAGAGCTGGGTTTTCTCTTCAGCCTTTTTTGGTAGAAACTGAACTCACAAAGAGTAAAGTGGAAGTGCTTTATACTGGTCTACTTCAACTTCCCTGACCTACGGTATTTGAGCCTTGTACCTGTGTCTTTTGCACAGAGTTAGAATTTTTGGCAGACCCTTGATTCTATGTAGAATAACAGCCACTGCTTCTGGAAAAAAAAGTAGTTTTCCCAAGAGACAGAGTACTGCATTAAGATATTACTCTTCTAACAAACTTGTAAAAGTTTGTGGAAACTGTAAATGTAGAAGTCTAGTAAAATAAGGTCCATGAATGCATTTTAACACATTACCTGCTGTAGACTTCTCAGCAGCTACCAAATTGGTAAAAGATTATTTTTTTTCTTTTGTATTGTTAGAGGTGATACTCTAGAGAGAGCAGCTCCCACTGGCCTACCAGTTACGCTGCTGTCAAGCATGCTGTCACGCACAAATCATCATCACAAAACAATTTCATTCTTGGATGTCTTTAAATCCGGTATATAGTAATTTACTGGTGTGGACATTCTAAAAATACTGGATGTCTACCACTGCAGCTGAACAATGGAAGCAATAGGGAAATGGGAAATCGTCATTTACAAATTCTCACAATCCTTTGATTGTGAAAAACCAGTAATTCCTTGCAAGGTGGTGACAGTTGTACGGTTGTTACATCTGGTATTTTTCAGGCCTGCATTACATTGTTCTGGTCTCATCTGTGCGAGTACTTTAGATAGTACCTCAGAATCACAGAAAGGTTGAGGTTAAACGGGATCTTCAGATATCAGCTGGTCCAACACCTTTGCTCAAGCAGGGCCACCTAGAGCTGGTTGCCCAGGACCATGGGCTGACAGCTTTTGAATATCTCCAAGGAGGGAAATTCCACACTTTCTCTCGGCAAGCTGTGCCAGTGCTCAGTTAACCTCACAGTTTAAAAACTAATAATTTGTTACCTAACGTTCAGAGGGAATCTCTTTTGTTTCGGTTTGTGCCCATTGTCTCTCGTCCTGTCACTGAAAAGAGCCTGGCTCAGTCTTTGCACCCTCCCTCCAGGTATTTATAGACTTAATAGGATCCTTCCTGAGCCTTGTCTTCTCCAGGCTGAGCAGCTCCAGCTTTCTCAGACTTTCCTCGTATGCGAGTCCAGCATCTTTGTGGCCCTCAGTTGGATCTTGTCCAGTAAGCTTGTCTCTCTCTTGAACTGGGGAGCCCACAGCTGGGTACAGGACTCCAGCTGTGGCCACACCAGCGCCGAGCAGAGGGGAAGGATCACCTCCCTCAACCTGCTGGCAACACTTTGCCTAATGCAGCTCAGGATACTGGTGGCCTTCTCGGCTGCTGGCTCTTGTTCAACCTGGTGTCCGCCAGGGCCCCCAGGTCCTTTTCTGCCAAGCTCCTTTCCAGCTGGGTGGCCCCCAGCATATACTGGTGCATATATACAGGCGCAGGATTTTGTACTGTATTGTTGAACCTTGAGGCTCTTGCACCTGCTTCTCCAGCCTGCTGAGGTCCCTCTGGACATCTGTTGCATAGATTAGTTTCTTGAATTGCACATATGAAACTCCTTGGAAATGGTGTATTTACTTAGGCATAAATAATTAGTTGCAAACATGTCTATATGTTTCAGAATTGTAACAAAAAGAGCAATCTCGCTTGTTTTTGGAGTTAAGAGTTTTCAGGATTCTTTACTTGTAATTACTTTAACAACAGTAGTATGAGTGAAAGGTGGGATAAACCAGGAAAATAATTTTTCTTTTGAGGCTTTGTAGCAATTAATTTCTAGCCTCAGATGTGATGTTTTTTAAAAACTTTAACCATTTTACTGGCATAAACTGTTCAGTCATCATTCATTTAGCTTGATTGACTGTTGGAAGGAGCTCCAAGTAAAGTAGTAAAGGCTTACTTCAAAGTCTACCTTCTCACACAAACTTCACTAATTGAAGGAAAGTGTTATTTTGAAAATGATGAATTCTTAAGCATTTCTCCACAGAAAGACAGCATTGTGCTGTCAAGTATGTTTTATTTGTTTAAAAGGTCTAGTTTAGTGGATCTGAAAATGCAAGTATTAGTAGAACGTGTGTTGTACCCCAAACTCACTTCAAGGTAAAAATATAATAAAAGTGATGCAAGTAGTATCTATTAATTCTGGGCAGGTCGGAATAAGTGTTCCACAAGCAACGTAATTGTCTGGGTCCAGCCTGTTCTGAAACTTCAGATATTGGAAAAATCAAACCAGAGGAAATAATGTCAGTTTGGAATTCTGGTGCGCAACTGATGTAACATTTTATCTCTTTATGAAACCAACTACTGCAGAAAAAGAAGGCTGAAGGAGTTGCATTTGTCACACACTCTGGAATTTTCTATTATGTTTAGAAAACAAGCGTTATAAAACTTACCTGTCTGAGAACTAAAATGCTTTGAAAATCTATTGCTATAGAGAATGATAAATGAGTAGAGTTAAGTTTTGCACATACGGCCAGATAAAAGTTTATCTTCAGGGCATGAGTAGCTGCCAACAATCTGTCCAAACTACTTTAATCTGTTTCTATACTTCAGTTCCTATTCCGTTTTTAACATTTGATTTAACTCGGGCTTGAAATGTTTTGGTATCTACATTAAGCCGCTGAGTAATACTGATTCTATGGGATCAGCTACTTGTTTAAGATATAGTCAGATAGCGTGAGTGTTATGTGGTGGAAGGAGGTGGTCTCGGCAGGCATTAAGCTCCTAATAGTATTACTCTCTAGATTATTGATGTGAAATTACACAGTAAAAGGTTATAAGAAAGCATGATCATATATTTTATTCCCTAATTATTTTCTTTTATTTTCTATGCAGACTTGGGTGACTAGCACTAAGCATGTCTTTCTTTAGATTTGCAGCAAAATAAGCAGTAACAAAGAAATGTTTTACTATTTATTTATTTTTTGTATTTTTTAAAAAAAAGACTAGTAAGAGTTGAAAACGTTGATCTGTAAAGAGGCTATGTATTGTGTTAGAGATAAATTTGTCAGTTCCCACTCTCTGATAATGCATTTCACCTAGAATTTCAGGGCATTTAGTGGCTTGGCTGGAGTAGCAGCCTGAATATCTTGAAATCTCAAACAATTCCCCCAGTTTTGGGAAACAGCTTAGAAAAGCAGAAGGTGAGAATCATCAAAGTGGATCTCAGAGGCAGGCCAAGTTAGGTAAACAAGCTATATGTATATTTATAACTGTTAGACTGTGGATATATTGTCAAAGGCTTTGAAAAGAAAAGACAAAGAAATTACTCTTGCAGAAGTTAGGTTCAAGAATTCATGGCATAGAAGTAGTTTATAATCTGCTTCCTGTAAAATGTTCATTTGTAATATTGATGCCATGCGTTACGGTTTTTTAGAGATACTGTCACATTTCTCTTCTGTTAGATTGTTTAATTTAGGGGTGTTTTTTCTTTTCTTACCTGAAGGCTTTGCTAGGCAAGCTGTTAACATTAACTTGATAATTCTTTGAAATGGTTGAAAAATGTCTCTTGGTGATCCTCATCTTTATTATGATAAAGGAATTTCTGCATAGTCTATGAAGTTCTGGTTATTGGGTCTAATGAGGAGTGATCTTGAAACAGACCTGAAGTTGTATCGCTAAAAATTTAGAAATGATCCTCAAATCAATCTTAACGTATCAAAGTGTTATCTCAGTGAAATTAGCTCGTTGTAGTGGGTTGCACTAGGTAGGGTTTTTCTCCTACTGTGTTACAACTACTACTTCTGGAAAATATTTTCATCCTTGATTAATTTGAAGGAAGATGTACCATTTACTGTATTGAGAAACATGCTTCTAATGCTAACATATATAGTAAATATGACCAGTATGTTGAAGTGAGTAAAATTGGTTTGCAAATGCATGAGCCAGGCTGAAAATATTCTCAGGATTCTTGAATTTTAATCAGGCAATGTGTTTGGATCATTCATGGGACAGATCACCATAGGTTATTCCAGTTTTAAACATTAAAGACAGCTAAAATAGCAGACTAAGCAAATGCACAAATAGGGAGTAGTGTCTGAAAAATACTCTGGTAATTGTATAAAATGTAATGGTAAAGCTGACATCTGCCAAGTACAGTACTGATTTTCATACCATTTCAAAGTGGGATTCTGGTCCCCTTCATCTTCTTTCGATCTTAAAATTGAGAATTTTTTTCAGCGTTCTAAGCGTTCGGTATGGCAGAGTTTTTGATTTAGTCATTAAATTGAAGATGTAAATAATTTACAGTATGTTTTTTCTGTATCACTGGGTTTCTCCAAAAAGAGATTACTAGTGTACATCAGAAGAATGATGGAGCAAAGCGGTGCATCGAATCCTATTAAATGGAAAAGATAAATTAATGCTTTTTGGGTATCCTTCTGCATATCTCAAAATAATATAAATCAGTAAGTCAAAATTTGAGAATGTGAGTATGGGTTTTTTAGAGTAGATGTTTAGATGTTTTTTTTTGTTTTTTTTTACCTTGGGACATCGAATTCCATAATGTTTTTAATAAAAATAGAGATAAAAATTCCTAAAGCGTACTGAATCAATATGGCAATTCAAAAAAGATGCAGTGTGATCAAGCTTGGATTAAAAGCATCTGTGTGCTTGTCAATAAGGAGCTGTGATGAGTTTGGGGGTATCATATTGACTGTGTATTAATACATGGTATCCTATAAGACCATCAGCTGATTGTTTAGAATGTAAATGAATCTGTTGATGGATCCAGTGACTGATGGCTTAAATTCCAATTAATCAATTGCTTCATCGGTTTCTTAATTCAGATCAAATATCTCAAGTACACACAGCTCTTTCATGGTCTTAAGAGAAATTAATGCTTTAAAACTAATTTAATCAGTCTTGTATAAATGCCACTACATTTTTCGATTGCATCCTATGTGATGGCATTGTAGCTTAACTGTTTGGGACGTTTCAGGTGTCTTGGGTTTTTTTTCCTCCTTAGAAGCTATCATGATTGAAAGCTTCTTGTTTAGTGGTAAATGAAACTCAGTACTCCAACGTGTCATCTTGGTGCTGCTATTCATCTTGTCATCAGTTTAAAATTTTCATGCACATAGTCACTTAATTTTTAAATCATTTATATTACTTAAGTTGTTCGTAAATGATCTGGTGTTAGGTGTGCGAAGTCAAAGTCCATTTTTCTTTTCTTGGGTATATTCTAGTAACCCATTTCTTTCAATGCTTTTGACTTAAAACAGGAGGGCTGGTAATATTACCAAACAATATATAGCTGCTTATGACACCGCAGTTCCACGTGCCCTGTTTCCCAGTGACCCATCAATTAATTCATCAACACTTGATGCAGGCTCTTCACTGTGACACTTATACCAGTTGATCTTAATTTGATTGCCGTTAAAACCTTCCTTTCCTGACAACTGTTGTCAATTATACAAAATAAAATCAAGTATTCATAAGTAGGCTGTAATAGGATATAGGCAGACAGATTTAATAATTCAGTTTTGCTGAGGCTTGAAAGGCATTAGTTGTAGCTGTTGTTCTCATTTGTAAAAAATTCATTGGATACAGCTCTTGAGAGAGAAGGCAGACATAATTTTATTTATTTAGATTTAACTGAGAAGAACCCAGACGTGTAGTGGTGGTTTAGCATTATCCTGTTTAAGAATAACTGACATGAATTCTTATCAGTTACATATTACAGAAAGTAAATGTAATTTAATTTTACAGTTTTTTTTTTTAGACTAATTTAAGTGCACACGTTCTACAGTTGTTTTTCAGTGATATATCTGTAATGGAGTGTGGAATTCAACCCTGTATTTATGCAGACAAAACAATACCTTTTCAAGACTGGGATGCTTGGTCTTCAATATGCTTGTAAAATATGCATATTCCTACATATCTTCTATACACAAATAAATTCTAGTTTCTTTCCTCTGGTGCATCTTCAGCACAGTATAACATTAAAATGTGTGCAAAGGCATATTTGAATTGTACCTGTAAGTTCTCTTTAGTGCTTACTGGCAAGTTTTTGTTTTTGTTTTTTAAGCTTGCTGATATTTGGCAAAAAAATTGCAAGCAGAAATCTGTTAACTTTAATGTTATCCAAGTCAAAGTTAAACATGGTTTTCAGAACTTCTGTGATGTTGATTGAGTTCTTATATACTATACTGTGTATACTGACGTTTGTAACAAATACTCTGTGTGGGTTGACTGTTAAGGCTTTGTGGAAGGCATTTGAATGTACTTGTGAAATCTAAAAATGGAAATCTTTTTAAAAATAATTTCACTTGTAAAATGCTGATTAAATAGGTGTAATTGAAGACAAGATCTGCTGTAAGTGATTGCTCAAACTAAGAGCAGAGAAAGTGAAGGACAGAAGTGTAAAAGTATTTTTATAATGATGTGTCATTCACTTTGTCATTTTTTTAATGCTAGTCAGAATATGTCATTCCTTAGGGTTTTTTTTTTTTCCCCTGAATTCAGAATCCTCTCTCTTCCATCTCACCTCATGACTTAGAGCTGCTTTTGCGGAATTGTCAGAGTTGGAAGGGACCTCTAGAGATCATCTAGTCCAACTCCCCTGCTAAAGCAGGGTTGCCTAAAGCACATTACTCAGGACGGCATCCAGGTGGGTCTTGGAAGATCTCCAGAGAATGGGACTTTCTCAGATCCTTCTTCCAGGCTGGGAACTGGGAGTAGGGAAATGAAAATTAAGTTCTGGATACAGGATAAGTGGGGTAGTTTAGTTTCTTACAGCAAGAAAACCATCTTAATTTCACAGGAAACTTGTCTGATTTGCAGGAAGTTCAATGAGTTGATGCGTGCGTTTTGAGGTATTGGGATTCAATTATCCAGTCTTGGATTATTGAAGAATATTACTGCCTAACAAAGACCATGAGACCGTATTTGTATAACTGGTAGGACATCCTGCTTCTATCTGATTATTGTAGGACACTATTAAGCTACGAGGAAAAGTTCTGTTGCAGTCTCCTACTAAAGAGCCTTTGCCTAAAACATCTCTGAAAGAATAATGTATGTAATACACAGGAATGTATATATGACACAGGAGATGCTACAAATGACACACAGTTTTATTTCTGCAGCAAACTAAACCACCTTCTTTTGGCTAGTTGAACTTTGGTTTTCCACAGTTATTTCAAATATTAAATCTCAATGTAATTCAGATCATTTGAATGGTTATTTTTTTTTCTTCATGATAACCTTCCGTTAGAATTGGGTGATGCAATTTTATATAGAATAATTTAAATTATTTTCCTTTTGCACAGTAGATTGCACTTTACTGTCAATACTGCTATTTTGGGTGTCTTGTGTTAACTACACGTTCTTTAAAACTGCTTGATAAACGGGCTGAATAGTAATTGTTCTAAGGTGAACTGATTGTTCTAAGGAGAAATTTTCCATATTTCTACTTATTGGAAACACCATTTCCAAATCAAATAGGAATAATTAATTAATATACAACAATTTTTCTCTTCTGAGTGACTTTTAAAACCCTATAAGCTAGGATATATTTAAGAAATTAAGTAATCCCAAGTAATAGCTCGTTTTCAGAAGCCTGTATTAAAAACTGTAATTAATACTCAGAAGTTGAGCATATAAACATGAATTTTAAGTGCTTAGTGGTAGCACAAGTTCAGGCAAATTAAAGATAGCTACACATAAAGAAAACTATGCATAAAATATGAATATCAAGTGTGGTAGTATAAAAAAAATCCAAGATTTGGCTATCTGATGATGATGCACAGTATTAAAAGAACGCTTACGATATAACTGGTTTCTGCTTCTTCAAGAAGCTTCCCTTTCTGGTTTGGGGGGATTTTTTTATCTTTTTTTTTTTTCCTCTCTCACTTTAAGGCTAAAATATGACCAGCATTTTCTAAGCACAACCTGCATTTAGTTCAAAAATTTGTGTTCAGGGCCTTTTTCTTCAGGATTTCTAGAGATGGGCAGGCCCATAAAAGAGGTCACTGATGCACGTGTAAGCATAAACCATTCCCAGAAGCATTTGACATGTACATGTCCTGCATGTATGTTCTGAATAAAACCTAAAGTCCAGCACACACTGAGTAAGTAGGATTCTTCCTGCTTACTCTGTATTGAGCACAGTACCTTTGTTTGACAAATCTAGGCCAGGCATATCATGGCCCTAAATTAGTGCCTTCATAGATGAGCTTTTATATCTCTATTTCAAAACACGGGAAAAGCTGCTGAAATAAATGTTATTTTTGTTCAATATTCTATTAACACACAAAATAGTTTTCAAAAGAGACTTTTTTTTTTAATCCACAGTATCTCAAATACCGTAAACAAGAAGTCTGTTAATAATTACTAGTGTATCCTTATATTTTAAAGATACATAGATACTTTAGCTTCTTATAATGGTTGTCAGCCTTCGTATCGCAGGTGCTGCTTTTAGACAGAAAAGCATTTTTGGGGTAACTTCTGTACAGGCCTTAAATAGTTGAGCTTTCGCTAAAACACAAAAAAATGGAATTGTAGTGCAAGGACTTCCCTAAGCATGCAAGTTTCACAGATTTAAACTAAAATGATTTTTAAAAAATCAGTTCAGTCGCAGTTGGGCAGCATCTTTCCTGGACACGCTCTAAATTGATTTATGCCTGTCTTCAACTGATTAGGCTAAATGAATATTACATACCTGTAAATTAGTTTAAATGTGCTCATATGAAGTTTGCACCACTGTTGATACATGATAAAACTCTTAAACCCCGTCTAATTTCCTTGTCAACCCTGAAATTTTAATTCGGATCATTCCAAAATTTTCACTCTAGACAGAAATGTCAGACACGTTCATGATATTCAACTTTGTCCACTAATCTCAAATAAATGTTTATTGTTACAGGCAATGAGAATCTGAGTGCCCTCACTACATGAAGTAAAAAGTTTAATTTTATTAATTCCCTGTTTTATGTAGTTCTATGAAAATGTGTATTTTCATAGATTTTTTTTTTTGTAGACAATTGTAGATAAAATGTAGATTTTTTTTTTTTTTTCAGACATTTGTGCTTAGATTGGGAAATATTTAAAATACTTAATGACTTTTTCCTTTAAGCTGCACAAAACTTAAACCAACTGATTCTTTGTGTGGTTTAAAAGAATTGTCAGGTTCAAGAGTTATCACTGAATTCAGAGGGAATAGAAATTCTTGATGTTTTTTTACTGGCAAGTCATATTCATAAAGCATTCTGTTAAAGTAGATAACACTTATTTTCTACATTTAGTGTTGTTTTGGTTTTTGTTACTTTTTTAATTTTGTGATGGGGGGGGCAATGCTTAAAAGTGTTTAAAAATGGAGCAGTTACAATAGCTGCTTTTTCAGAAGACTTTTCATTTTTAGAAGTTTTATGTACTGCTGATTCAAAAACCTTCCAAAGGTAAAGTACATGTGGCTCCCATGCAATACGCAGTGGGGGATATTTAGCTTTTTTACAGGTCCAGGGGCTTGGTGTGGCTGAAGAGTTGCTTTTATACACTTTTCTAATTACATGTTTAATCTCCCGTGTTTATAGTTTAGTTAAACCAGGTTTAAAAATAGTATCTGATAGTGTGATTAAAACTACTTGCTGAAATCTGCTGCAGTATTTGAAGTAGAGGATTGTATTGTTTCGGTTTTGCTGTTGTGATCACTATTGAAAGCTGACTTGGCAGAAAGCCGTCCCTTTTTCTGGATAAAAGGGAAACAGGCTATGAGATAAGTTATTGATGAAATTAACTGCTGAAGTGGAGAGGAAATGCAGCTGGCCAATACATGTCATAGTGTGAGCTCTATTAAATGAATATATGTGCAGTCAACCATTCACAGGAGCCACACTGGTCTTGAACTGCATTGATCTATAGTATAATTCTAAATGAAATTGATGGAAGAGAGCAACCATTGACAGGAAGGGTAAAGAGAACCATGAAATGTCTTGTACAGGAAAAGTATGATGGAAAGTAGGCTCATCTATGCCATGGATAGAAAGTGAGGTAAAACCGTGGTGTTTCTAGATGTTCCTAGGTACCTCACCCTTAATTATAATGCGATGTATATCACTGGCCTCTTCAAAAAATGCTTTATAATGTTTTATTTTTAGAAGAAAATCCATAAAGAATCATGTCAAGAATTTAAAATCCGCCTTCAAGAACTTTAGATATAGCTTTGCAGCTTACAGTTCTGAACTTTGGGTGAAATATAGTTGTGATAATGTGTTCTGAGAGCTGTTTATATTAACATTTAAAGATTTGTTTACTTACTGTGCACTTAACATAAATACAGTTGTTACATGAAGGCTTGTAAACTTCTTTCAAGACTGTTGTGTAAAAATGCTACCTTCTAGTCAGATATCATTTCAGGTGGCTTCTCTCTAAAGCATGTGCTTTCAGATGATTAGCTCATTGAACTGCTTAATTTACAGGCCCTGATGAATAAAACATTGGGTTCTGCTAGATTTTACTTACATAAGGGTCCACGTGTCCTATAAAAGGCATTCTCTTAATTTTGTGTTCACTGGTAGGTACCCTTTCTCCATGTATTGCCTATTAGATTCAAAGCTTCTAGCATATTGTCGTCTTGTCTATGCAAGAAGACTCAAACCTGGATAAACTCCTTTGCCACCATTTCCTTCGCTTTAATTGCTATCATATGACTTCTAATGATGAAACTACTTTGTTAGTTTTTATTGGATTGGTTGAAATCTAGAGAGTGTTATGGGTGTATATATATGCATGTATGTCTAGACACGTTCTTTAAAATTTACAAATAACTAGAAAAATCCATTTTTTATCTCACACCCATGGCACACAGTATCAATAGCGTATACAGTTGTTAGGCTGGAGCGTAATGGAAGTTGTAATTATTACTTCAGAAATATTTAAGGTTTCTTTAGTGTAGCAACTGTGAAGAGTATTGATAAAATTTTCCCTTCTTTTATAAAGGCTTCAAGCTAGATGGAAATTGCAGCTACCTCTATATGTTTTTAATAGACTTGCAATGTTCCAGTGCAGTCTTTTGAATCTTACATTAGTAACCTATGTAATACTCCAGACTTGATGATACCCATCAAATTAGTTATTGGGGTCGGGGGAGGCTCTGCGCTGCTCTCAGTTTTTTGCTTCTTGAATCCTAGTCTTCTCTCTTCATCCTCTTCAGTATCTATCAGCCTGTATCTTCAGTTTACCTCGTATCTTAAGTCTGTACTTGTGTTAACAGGTTTCTTCTGCCTTGATTCCTGATAGTTACAGATGATAAAAAAATTACTTTTTTAAAGTGTAATACATTGGGACCCATATTGTTTTGAATGGAATCCATGTTAAGGATTTATTTTAAAAAATTTCTTTCAGAGAAGCCAGGAATCTCTAAGCAGTGGAAGTTTGTGATGTCAGACGAGCGGAGAGAGACAAAAATCACAGGCATCAATCTATTATTCTGTTGTGTTGGAATTGGACAAGTAGCACAATTCTAAACAGAAAAAACCCAAAACAAACTTGTTTCAGTTTTGGCCAGTGAAGTTGTATCTCTTGTTGATAACATTTATAAACCTGTTTAGAGACTATTAAGAAACCCACAAAATAGGATCTCTTCCCTCTTGATAAACAGGCATATTGTTAATTTTATCAGAAAAATTGTGCTATTGTGTGATACCTGGAGCATTCCTGGAAGAAAGCACACAGACATTCCGAAATAGGAATCCTTTTACGTGTATCCTTATATTAAAAACAGTTGCAGATTGCTTTATTTTCAGTTACACTGTTTTTTTTAATCCAAACTGAATTTTTGAGAGCAAAAAAATAGTTTGATATCTCTTTATAACTTCAAGGTTCGTGTTTCATTCGAACTGACCAGCTGGATGGAGAAACAGACTGGAAGCTGAAGGTTGCTGTCAGTTGCACGCAAAGATTGCCAGCTTTGGGGGTAAGCATTTAATCTGTTTGTTTTTAAGATATCTTCTGCATATGCATATATATCTCTTATCTAAAAGATTGTTACAATTGTAAGGTTTGGAAAATATCTATTAGAATAGTCTTAGATTTTGCAATAAATAGTAGATGGATAGTCCACCCAGTGCTGAATGAGAAGCTGGTTTTGCAAATATTCCTGTTTTGACATTGAAAGAAACCAAGACAGAATTGGATTTTTATCTTTCAAATTAATCATTCTCATTGAGGTCCCCACTGGGCCCCACACCCTGCAGAAGCGTATCGCAGTTAGTGTTTTCAACCAAGTGTTACATGGCAAGTGGAGATTGCTCTTGTCTTGGGAACCGTTGCTTTATTCACTAACTTGTAACCTTGGGAAACAGCAGTCTGGTTTTGGAAGGTAAAGTGCTTTTTGTTGTCAAGATGCTTTCTGGTCTGACTGGGTGCAATAGGGAAGTTCTTGCAAGGAGGGCTCTCCAAGAGTTGCCTGAATGTGTGCATTTTTTGAGTGCATATATGTGTCATGTCAATTGGTAACTATTAAAATCGTGAAAAAGACGTGTGTGTGTGCATACATTCAAAATAGATATGTATCTACAAAAGTGTGTATAGAATTGTATAAATGTTTCTTAATGAGAAGCTGAATTATGTTCCTTGTACTGGAGAAGCTTGCTATTTTTCAGGGGAGTTGGCTTGCTATTACGGGACTTCCTCTGAAAACATACTCACATTCCAAGCTTGTGGAAATTTACCTGTACAGAATTTCTGGTGTGTTGACACTAAATGCTTTAGGTGTTTTATTAAAGGCAGACATATCTTAAGAGGACTGTTTGCATGCTATCTCAGTAGAAAATGTGTTAGATTATTGTTAGATTATCTGCCAGATCTTTGCAGGGCTTCTGTAGTTATTTTTCCAGAATTACAGAGTTGCTGCCACACTGAAATTAGCAAAAGGGAGAGATTTTTTTTTCCAGTTTTCATAGTGCTCTGGTTACTGGCTTCACATGTGACAGGAGAAGGAAAAAATAGCTAGGTTTGAATTCAGAGGATTGGGAATGAGGGATGGAACTGAAGGTTGGTCATGCCAGACAGAGATGCCAAGTCACGCTCTGAGATGGGAGTTCTGGTGCAAGAACAGACTTTAGCAAGTATTCTGTAACCTGCAGTTATATTTGTAGTAATGCCTCTGCTGTAAGTTTTGACCATTTAGTCATTGGGCTATCTTGTTTTCTCACGAAAAAAAATGGTGTCCACATTTGAGAGAGATGCATGCATTTGACTAAAATCTAGTCAATTGTATGTCTTTGATTTTATTTTTTTCAATTAAATAGTGATTTTCAGATAGTTGCAACTGTGTCTAATTTAGCTATTCTTTTTTTATTTCTCTTTGGTTTTGGAAGCACTGACCACACTCTGCAAATGCAGCTCTTCATGCAGAGCACTGCCTCCTTGAGTTCTGTTTGCTGGTTATAGTTTTGGTGTTCTGAGGCTGATGGAATCTGGAGTAAATTACAATGCAGAGGTTTCTCTATACTTTAGAAAAGAAGATTTACATTCTTCTCTATTCTTTTCTTTTGTTTTGTTTTTGAAAAAACCCAAATGTATGTCTGAATTTTTCCCTCCTTGCCAGGAAGAACTAGACTTTTTAGAGCAGGGAATTGTTGTACTGTAACTCTTATATGATGTCCTTTGTTTAAAAAGTAAAAATCAGACGCAGTTATTCAAGGAGCTACATACACTTAACAAACCTTCCCTGGCTACCAGCAGCAGATGGAAGCCACCAAGCAGTTGACGTGCTTCTGCCCTTTCTTGCCTGATGCAGTTATTGGTGTTTAACCACACCAGCCAAGACTTGGTCTGCGTTAAGCTGACACCTCACCCTGAAAAACCTGACACTGGGTATAATGCTTCCTGCCAACTAAAATAAACTATTTCCCAGTTTCCATACTGTTGTGGTTTGGGCAAACCATTGGCACTTGATGGTTCTTTAATGAGATAATTTTAAATGGCTGCTTCCCAGCTGGTCTTAACTGTTTGCTGCTTTACTCATGAGCCCCTTATGTTGGAATTATTTTGGGGGAATGGTAGCTGAACGAACCCAAATGTAAACCCTTTTTAGGGGATCCCCGCATCCTTCACAGAAGATAATGCTCAGCACGCACCCCAGAAGGCCGTTTCTGTTCCTGGGGAAAGGACATGGGTATTTCTTTAATTTAGACACTTTTACCTTTACTGGTCTGGCAATAATATGCAAGAGTATCAGCCACCTGAAGAAACTCTGTGGATGCACAGCTTCAGAAGATCAGTATGAAACACTAAGCAAGCAGTGAATTTCAAAGTAACAAAAAATAGCATTGTGGAATTACTTTATTCTAAGCCTAGTTTTTGTAGTTCCTAATGGAGTCATAAGCTTTATCTGTATATAGGCCCTATATGTATTAAATCTTTTTAAGTTAAATTAAAATGCGGTGGGCATAATTATTCCTTTATAGTTACAGTAAAAGTAATGGTTTTGGGGAAAAAATAGTAGAAACAGGATACGTGCTTTAAACACGTAAGGAGTGTTTGGCACCCTTTGAAACTTTACACTCAACTTATGTAAAAAGGGATGCTTAAAATACAAAGTTGAGGCTTTCTCAGCAAACAGTGTTCAAGCTCTTTTGTACATGCAGTGGAAAAAGTTTGAAGCAACTTGGTTAAAAGTAAGGATCATTTAAGAACCATTTCAATGGATGTTTTCTCACCCTGGGCTTCGGCAGTATCCTCTGGTGCTAAAAATTTCTGTTAATAAAACTGAGAAATCAGGCAAGCTGCATTCCAGATATTAACTTGAAAATGTCTGTTGCTTTGTGAAACATTCTTATGCTTTGTTTCTGTTCCCGACTTGAAAAACCTCCACTATTTTACAGCGATTACTTTGCTGACTTATTGTGCAGTGTGTAATAGGGGCATATAATAACAGAGGTTCCAGGAAATCATTTTTAAATAAGTTTGACACCCGTGTCAAGCAAATTGGACTAAACGGTAATAAAACTAGAATTTGTGAACATAGAATCACAGGTGATGGGACAAGAGGAAATGGCCNGGGGGGGGAGGTGGGTTTGGTTGAAAGAGGCGGTAGAGAAAATGGGTAGAGCGCGGTGTATCGGTGCCTGCAAAGAATTTGAAGTGCTGTTCGTCTTGTCTGTTTCAAAGACGCGAAGCTCGTGTTTGAATTCAGTGCTGCTTTGGAACGCGATTGAAGGCTCCTGTTTGCACGGGCAGCTCCAAAAATGGGTTAGGATTCCGAGGTTAACTTTCCGTGTGTTTACAATAACCAGCAGTTGGCTGTGACTGTNTCCTAGACAATTCTGTGATTCTATGTGCTTTTTGACAGGCTTAGAACTACTGTGGCAGAAACTTGCTGGGGTTTGAAGGAGTCTGGAAAAGGGCTGAGCTTTGTGCTCTGGTCTGGGATCAACCTGTTTCCTTTCCTCTACAAAACATTAGGAGAATTGAGGAGCCATCCTTCCTTCTGCTAAAAGGAGCTGCTGGGATGTGATCCTCCTTTCCTTGTGTTTGCGTTACGTGCGTCGTGTGTGTGTGTGTCCCCAATAAGTGACGTGGTGACACTACGGCGGTTCAGGGAGCACCTACTTAAATATTTTGCTTTAGTTTTTTTTTTTTCTTTTCTTTTCTTTTTTAAATCAAGGCCTTTCAGCCCCGCGGCGGGACGGTGTGAGCCGTGCCTCGCTGCTGCCACCTGCCGGGCGGCCGNTCTAATCTAAATCTCTCCTTTTTCGGAGAGAACCTGTTCAGGTGGGGGTAAAGAGAACCTTTAAGAGAACCCTTTCAGAAGGGTATGCAGGGGGGTGTGGGGCACAATCTCTGGTGTCTTCTCCATGTGCTTGCAGCGCATTTTCAAAGCTGAAGCTTAGAGTTAATATTTACATATTAAAATCTAATTTTAATAATTTAAGAGAATGTGTGGAAACTGAGTGTAAAATAAAATAACGAACAATTTGTTCACGTTTGATAGAACATACTCTCCATAATTGTCATTCATTTCAATTTCTTTAGTTATTTGATGTAAAGGCAGCAAGTATCTTGAGTTGGCATGAGCTTTCAGTCGTGTCAACAGAGCAGCACCGTAACCCTACCCACTGTGACACCCAGAATAAACAAACCTGCAGACCTTCAGAGCTTTCCTTAAAGAAGAGATGACACCACCAAGATGATCAGTACAGATTTTGTTGTCTTCCTGAAGCACTTAATGTGATCAGAGAATTAAAATTTCAAGAAGTCATTTAGTGATGGCTGAGCAGCAAATATTGTAACACCTGGATTAGGTTTCTTGCGGCTTCGTAGTTATAGGTGGGACAGTTCTTCGGGCAATACACATGTTCTGGGGCATTCTTCTCTAGCTTGTGTGATCAACTAAATTTATTAACAGCAATGAGGTCACTGTAATTTTCAATAAATGGTGACTTGCTGATTTATATCAGAAGATCCATACAGCAGTAAACAATACCATTTACATTTAATTAGTTTTATTGACCCAAAGGCAATTTTATTTGTAATGAACTACATGTTATGATTAAGAATGTATTTTAATGATCTTTAAGTAAGGTGAACAAATGTTGCCCTTGACCTAATAGAGGAGATTTTTCTATGTTATTGATAACTTTATGGTGATTTTTAAATTGTGAAATGCAAAAGAGAACGCTTTCATTATTGTGCCATCATCAAGTCATTTCCTGTGTACATTTCAGTGTAGAAGGATGAAGTGCATTATTCTGAATTATTTTCAAGTATGAAATAATTAAATACCTATCAAGTTTATTTCAAAATCTCATCTACTGTTGTAAAAGAATAATTTATTGCTTGAGATTCAAGTCTTTCATAGTTTCTTTAATCTAGAGCTGTTACAATCCCCCTACCCAAGTGTTTTTTTTTTTCCTTGAGTAAGAAAGTAACTGAGGTCATTTGCCCTTACTCTTTCCTAAAAGCAACGTAATTCTAGATGTAGAATACTGTTTCCATTGAACATATCACTGGAACTATCAGTGAATTAGTAGATGAATGCTTATGGAATGAAAATAATTATTTACTGAGTCTGAATTTTACAAACATCAGGTCCCATGTTAGTTAAATCATTAATAAAAAGTAGTTGTGGGGTTTTTTTTAGTAAATATAATTAAATAATTTATTTAAGGTAATTTACCATCTCCCTGCTTTTATAAAGGGGAAAGCAATGATATAACCTAACCAGATAAACTTTTCTTGCTCAGTAAGCAGAAGTACATGTAGTGTTGTGTACAAATCTTGATGTCTCCTTGTCAAATTCACCATCATGACCTCTTTCAAGATGCTGAGATGAGAAATGCACAGCTTCTACTGGGAAAGCAGCACTAGGTGAAGGAACATCTTTGTGCTCCTACAGTAACCTTTATTGTTGAATGCAGTTCATATGCAATCTCTCTTCTATATTTGTATCATTCTTCGGATTTCTTTCTTTCTTTTGTATTACACAACTTGAGCAACTGTATTTTATTGACCAGAGACTGATGTCCATTTGGAGTGCAGAGCATTGGGCTACAGGAAAAACAGTCCTTCTCCCTTTGCTTTACCCTAATAGTGAAAAGATACCTCTGTAAGCTACGGAGCATGTGTAGCATTCTTGTATGTCTTTCTACTACTCATGGATGAAGGGCAAATGAATAACCACCCTGGATTTCTCCCAGGGCATAGTTTTTTCTTCTGTTTTTTAGTTTTAGGAAAAAACACGTGCTTTTGGAATACTCTGGTGGTTCTAGTTTGTGACATTCCAGAGTAATGCCGCAAATGGATAGGGAGTGAGCAGATCCGATTTTTTCAGAACAATAAGTGAGTTTGTTTCAGTGTTGAAATTCAAGAAAAAGAGGAAAAGGAGAATGTGAAAGTTTAGGTGTAAAATCAGAAAAACAAAATGACAACTAAAACATAAAAAGGCAAGACAACAAAGGAACGTGGTAGAAGTTTTTACGTGTAAAATATAACAAAGGAGAACGTCACACTAGAAGAAAACAAAAAGATTAGAAACCGGGAAAATATATTACTGTACAAATGCCAATATACTTTAAAAGGTGGGTATTTCTGCTTCCTTTTATTCTAATGTTGCTTCCCGCTAAACCATTCTTTGAAAAGAGAGAAGTTCTGGGTTGACGCATTTCACTGGCAGTTTTTATTGTGTATATGAGTATGTGTGTGGTATTAGTTTTCTGCTGTGCTATCCGCTACTGAGACACTCTTTATTTTTCTTTGCATAATAAAGCACATAATAGCCTGGATTAGCTAAATTGTAGGTGATAACAGATTGGAAAGAAATGAATGATGAAGATATAGGACACCACATGTGTATTAGTTTCGTATAAATTATTTCTCGTGAACCTGATGAAAGTAGGTTGGAAGAACAAGGATGCAGTGAATGAACTTTGTGTGAAAGACTACAATAAATGGCTAACAGTTTAAGATAAAGATAATTTGTGAGAGTTAATGTTCAGATTTGATTCATGTTTTAAAAAGCATCATGAAATACAAAATGTGTGTATTTTGCAAAATATGAAGTGAAAAATTCCTTGTCCGCAGAATATAAATAGAAGTACAAATTCATTACTTGTCAAGCTACACATTTTTAAACCAGGGTGAACCATGTCTGATGTACAATAGATTGTACAATAGATTTTTTAAAACAACATTCCTTTTGATCTGGAAGAGTGGAAAAAATAACAATACTCAAAAATCTATAGCCATTTTATTGGAGAAACAAAAGGATACAAATGTGTCTGGTTTTTAGACATTAGCACAGGTGGACAAGTGTGCTTTTAATTAATTTTTGTAATCTTCAAACTATGTAATATTCAAATGAATTTTTTTCTTCAAAATTATGAACAAAAAAATGTCATGCTCTTAAAAATAGCTATATTTGAGTCAAGGTGTGGTTATACATCCATGAAAGAGGCTGTAAAATTAATTCCACTTTTAAAGATAGCACATTCTAGTTAGCAGGAACAGGATATTGTAGTCGTATAATCTGCTCCCCAGAGATGGTGGCTGATTAGCCTTTTGCAAGATTCATCCAGTAACGGAGGATGGAGATAGCTCAAATAGGTGCTACATCTGGTGGGAAGGTAGACACTCTTGCATTTCATCGTAGGTAATGATTCTTAGATGGACTGGGACTTGGTATGAAGCACCTGCTCCTCTAGAGAGTAGAAATTGGATTGTGGATCCATGAGTGAGCGATCTACTTGTGTTGAAATCTCTTGAATGCTGTTGTTCCTAACCATCTAAAAAGGACCAAAATATTTGCTTTTGTGATGAGAAGGAAAGTCTTGTGTAATAGTTGTTAACAATTGGTCTGCGATATTCTTTCTGTGGGAGATGGATATTTCAGAACAGTTACCTGATGAAATAATTGTTTCAGAATTTTAAGGTGATCCTCCCTGGGCCTCTAGGGTCAGCTCTTAAGATCTAACAATCATCAGATTTTTTATTTTTTTTTTCCTTCCCCTGTTCATACCACACCGCCGTCTATTTATAGAGCCTGCTACTGTAGTATCTGAAGGTCTCTTTTTCTTCTTAGTTTTAGGGTAGGACTGTTCATGGGTTGTTTGTTGTCATGAGTACCACGTAGATTAGACCCAATTTTATCGGACTAGTTTAGCATATCCCAGATTTGAGGCATTTGAGTGATCCTGTTGATGTGTCTAAGCTTTCTTGAAGCTGATAGGGTTTTCCAATGGGTTGACTGCAGATGTGCTTGAGCATTTAAGAGAACTTGAATCAATTTGGTTTGTTTCCTCTTGTATTCACTGTGCTTTGTCCTTGCCGGAAAAGTATTTTCTTTCCAGTTATATTAAAAACAAAACAAAAAAATCCCACTTTATTTTTAAGAGAACAAATATGTGGAAAATATTTTAAGATAATACTATTATGCATGAAAATGGGACTGTTAAGAGAAAATAGATAGCATTTTTAACTCATGTCATAACTGTGAAAGTTCAGTCTTTGAGCTAGCACCACGTTTAGAATATCATCTTGGATGTGGTTCCTTTATAGCAAGATGTACTGAAAAGAACCATTGTGTTTCTTAGGTGGGTAAAAATTTCATGAACATAACTTGGGGTGGGGTCGCGGGGGACATAAACTGGAATCTTTACCACTAGAAGGTTCTTCAAAATGCGTGATTACATTCAAGTTTAACTAATATTAGGTACATTAATCTGTTTTCCAGGATCTCTTTTCAATCAATGCTTACGTTTATGCTCAGAAGCCGCAGCTGGATATTCACAGTTTTGAGGGTACCTTCACCCGGGTAAGTGGTATATGTAAATATGGTTCTACTTCTCTCTTCCATATCTCATTGTAAGTGGAACCTGTACTTAGTGTCAAAGGCGTATCAGATCTTTCCTTAGCTTTACAGCACTGGTTTTTTTCATGTTCCTGCCATCGCAATACATCAATATACCCCGGTAAACACATATTGCAGAAAGCTAATGTGCAAAGAATATCTGAAAAAGCAGAATCCAGAAATTGGATATTTGTTGACACTACTGTCATCTTTTTATATGAAGCGGTTGTATAGTAGGATATATTGTTTATCTCCAGGTACCTAATGTATTGTTCATCTGTGTCAAAAAGTGGCAAGTTGAATATATTCAGTAGCCTGAGACAATGCAGCTGGTAGGTTATGTGCAATAAAAATGTGTTTAACAGCATTTCAGTTCAAGGGAAAGCTAGTATTTCCAAAATTCTGTTTTCTCAAAAAATAAAATAAAACTAAAAGCCACTTATGAAGGCTTTAGTAAATAATTTTCCTAGCTATAATTATATTAAAAACTAAATAAGATAATAGCAATGCAGTCATTTCTGAGAATATATTGTCTTGTTTTCAAAAGGTGGCCTGCTAAAGTTAACATTTTAAAGCAGGGTGTAATAATTTTTTTTTAAAGTTGCTTTACAGATCTGTAGTATTATCTTAGCATATACAGTGATTATTTTGTTTATATTAGCCAAACTCAAGTGTTGGTAGACTCATTCCTCTTGATAGTTTGTTTCAAAAATAATTTGAGAGAATTAACTCCTATGGCGGTAGAGAGAAGGGTTTTTTACCCAAGTGACTCAAATCGGTAATAGATTTTGTTTGGTAATTGGAATTCCAGTTCACAATTCTAAGTACGCTGATGAATGAGATACTGCAGTTGTTGGCTCTCGAAGACCAATTTATACCAGTTATATAGTTCATGCTGCCTACAAAGTAAATGTCATTTGCCTACACCTTCAAAGCTGTAAGCAACAATGTTTACTTAAACCTTGTATTGACCAATTGTCCAAATGAAACTTCTATTAACAGCTGTAAAATTCATGTCATTCCTGTCCCAACGGATAAGTGTATACTTTTCTACATATAAATTGAACTCCTCAGAGCCTTTTTAACAACGCCGGTATGTGTAATTGACACGTGGGGAAATCATCACTAACCAGTTGCTCCCTGTTGTGGGTTCTGTTTGTACACGTAGTAAGAGCTGTATGATTCCAGCATCCCCAATATGTGTAAATAACCCTGCTGCATTTTAGGCTTTCAGGTTTACGTGTGTGTTGTTCTGACTGCTTCAGCAGTAAGGGCAGTTCAAACTGAAATCGTGTGTGCGTGCATTTGAGGGCAGTGCCCTCAGATTTGGTTCACAGTGGATCACACTGTAGATCTTCTTACAAGTTTTGGGGTGTTTTTTTTTGTTAACTGTGTACCTTCTGCATAGTGAGATGTTGTCTTAGGACACTTGTTTACTGATTTATCTTTCTACTTCTGCAATGAGCCCTTGCTTCTTACACAAAATCAGGTTTTGCATCTAATTTCTATTTTATGTTAAAGTTAAAAAAAATATTAGTGTGCTTAGTGATGCTAATGCATACATTTTTCCTACTTAAGCATTGATGTTCAAAGAATTCTTGCAAGGGTAGGTTGACAGGGTAATAGCACATTGATTTTTCTTTTCTTTTTTTTCCCCGTTACGAAGACAGATTGCTAACAATATAGAAGACAAACTTAGATAATTTCAAAAAGTGCATGACCATAAACCAAACCACAACAGAAACTTAGGTGCACAGCTCTGGAGTTTTTATGAGGGAACAGCTTCTCTTAAGTACTTCTACATGAGAAATATATCCACAGCAAACCTGATAGCTGACAGAAGATACCTCTTGCAGCACAGCTGCATAACCACGTCAGGAGGAGTTAAAGCTCTGCTGTACTCTACTGATGTCTGACAGCTTCATGTGAAGTTATTTTCTGTTGTACTTGATGGGTTTTGGTGGCTTGTGTGCAGGCAGGGCATGAAAAGTACCTGTGTGTCATTGTGTGGGCACGCAGGAAAGATCTTTTTTGGCACTTAGATTATGGCATAAGTTAATTCTTTTCCTCCTCTTCCCTCTTCTGGACATCCTACCTAGAAACAATAAATGAGCTAAATTAGTGTTGTATGAAAATGTGTGAGATTGTTTTATTTGTTCTCAGGGCATCATCCATGTCTTGGGTGAGCTTATTTTGCAACAGCGATACACAGAACAGAGATTTAAACAGGTGTAACTACTAGAGTTTCTCTTCTGTCTGATGCTCCTACGTGCGCTTGATAAATTAGGAAGCTATTTAATCAATTCTGAAAAAGTGTGAGAAAAACATATGTCTGTAGAAAGAGAATAGAAGGTAGCCATACTTAACTCAGCTTTTACCAGGTAGAACCCAAAGAGCATTACATTAGTGTGTTCTGGCATGACCAGTATTGTTTACTGCTTGCTTACACCTTCTGTGCAGAATCATGGAAGTTCTCTCTTCTGCTTTTGACATTGCAGAAATTACCACTTCAGCTTTATTGCAGTTTTAGTAAGTGGTAGATGGGAAAATTTTTTGTCAGTGTTTGGGAGGAGCTGTTTGAAGTCCCACTGTGGACAACAGGTATGTAATTTCTGAGGGCAAAATGCAAAAACTTTTCTATTTTATGAGGCTAAATTCATAACAGCATGGTATTCACATCTGTGTCCTATCACTGTATGTTGATGATGGTATAAGACTGCCCCATTCGTTTCCACAAGGTTGCATTATTTGACTGAAATACGGGATTTTTGTGGTGAAGCTCTCTGTTAGTATGTGTCATCCTGTTACATGCCTGCTGGGGACTCCTGTGACACTCAGGCATGATTTGCTCTTTGAAGTACAGTAGTGAGTGCTTATAAAGTAAGAGCTGTAGTTTCCTTGCTATGTAGGGATCTTTTGAAGTACACGCAAAACCGTACCTGTTTAGTTTGAGATTTTTCTTTTTCAGGAACAGAGGTTTCTAAGCAGCTCATCCCGTGCTTGGTGGTTGTTTCAAAATAGAGATGAAAAACGGACATAGGTTTTGATTATTGACATTATGTAGAATTTACTGTGTACTTTGGTAAATCAGTGCCCCCCCTTTTCCTGCAAAATGTTTAGCACAATCCGTAATTCGATCAAATGCACTTGATTATCCTACCTCCTGAAGTTCCCTTTAGTTGTAAACAGCACATTTCACAGCTGCTAATGAGTAACAAATCTGTACATGCTCCAAATTGATTATGAGAGATTAAGTCTGTTTACAATCTGTGGACCATTATTGCTTGGGAGGAGAGAGGGGAGGAAAAAAATGAAAGTTTTAAATAATCGCAGAAGCAATTTCCTATTTGAAGTATTTTCCCATTGGACATGTATTTTGTAAGTATGTGGTAAGACAACATAAATGTACATTTCTTTTTAAAAGTCTAAATGTTCTTTCCTGAAGTTGATATGATGTCACTTGGCTTTGAAATTTTGATGACCATGACTTATTTTATGAATTATAGATGATTTAAGTTGTCATAAAGAACAGAGTGTTAATTTTTGGTGGTTAGTGTTCATAACTCACTTTAACTGCAAACTGTTCTCCAGTTTGATACATCTGAGGAAAAGAATATGTTCCTTTGAAAAAACACTCTTGACTTTAGTTCTTTGAACAGAATTGGATTTAAGTAATATGAACTTTTTGGAAAGTTATTTTCGTGTTTGCATACAGACAAAAAAAGTATGTACAATGAATGCTATTATGCAGTGATTGATACAAGGACGCAGACATCCTGGACAAGTTGTTATTATTCAGATGGTTTGGCATTGTTCTTAACTATGACTATTTGTGATGTTGATTTACTTAGTAGCTGTTCATATTTTTAACAGGAAGACAGTGATCCAGCGGTTCATGAAAGCTTAAGCATAGAAAATACGTTATGGGCAAGCACTGTTGTTGCTTCAGGTAAGTGTTGCAATAAGCAAAGCTGATAATGCATCTAAAAACTCTATGGAAGTGTATCTTTATTTTTACAGTGTGAAATAGTAGTGGCTTTTGAAAATCTTTTTGTGTTCCAGGCTATTAATCTCTTGCTCCTCTGTTGTCTGCCTTCCCATCAGTTTCATCATGCTACTCACAATATATATTCACACCATTTTGATCCTCCTTAGTAGTTTTAGGGTTTTTTTACTTAAATTTTGCTGTTTCAGTAGTGTTGTCACTTGTACCCCACTAAAGTCACTGACCTTTTTGTTTTAATTAAAACTTCAGGTTGCAAAGTATTCTGTTTTTGGTGTGGATGATGCCTAAAATTGTCCTTGGTTAGGCTTTTAACTTAAGTAGTCAAGATCTGTAATGGTGTGTGAAAAGGTGCTGCATATTAATTATAAATTTCAATATTGTGTAATCTTGTTTTGAGTTTGCTTTTCCCCAAATTTATTTACAAAGGGAAGAAACCACACTCAAGGAGTACACATGTGCAAAGTGAATGATACTGAATCAGTAATTTTGAATTTTAATTGAAAACCATTCATGTTTTCATTTCCAGGGTAGATGATTTGATTATTTTTTAGAAGTGTAACTAATGTCTGAGGCCTCTGGATCTGCCATCTGAAGTTGGCATCCAAATTAAGGGAAACAGTGCTCCTTAAAATTTATGCCTTAACATATGTTTGGGTTTTTTACTTCTGCGGGGTCTTGCAAAGGTTTACTTGTTTGTGAAGGACTTAAGTTCATTAATAATGATAGCAATAGAAAAACATAGGAGAAGAGAATTTTCCTTTTGGACCATGGTTTTGAATAGTGGAGTAAGACTCTAAGGGAGAGCAAGTCACTGGATGATGCAAAGTAAAAATATTGAATGGCTCTTCAAGACTGCAGCCCCTTTTGAAGGGGAAAAATAATGCAATCGAGTAAAAATGGTGTCATGATGTGCATGCAGAAGTTGGTTGAATTAAGGCGGCAGAAATAATTTCCTTCAGTAACTGACTTTGTGACATTAATTGCATCTTCTTAATCTAAACTTCTGCATATCATTCATTTCAATTAAGTCATCTCACGTATTAGTTTGATACTGTGATAATGTGCTCTTCTCATGTAAGTACTGCAGTTATCAAGCATATAACATTTCTATTGGGATATTTGCTTGTTCTGTATGGTATCATAAATCCAGATCTTAAGAATTGCTCAGCACTTCTTTGGACATAATTTTAGCATTTGACGGGATTAGGCCTTTAACAAAGAGTAGGAGATTATTGCCTTCAGTCTGTTGCTTATCTAATAAAGAAATTATAAGGTCTTACGGGTGCACTGTGCATATAGGCATGAAGGAGGTCATAAGGCAAAACAACTAGTGGATTGTTAAGATGTTCTAGATTTGGTTGATAACTGATGTATCATTTAGTTGTTTTCATCTCACTCCCAAGATGAATGTACGTAGCTAAGTTAGGATTCTTGATGCTAAGCTAATTAAACTTGAATTTTATTATAGTGTTTTTTAAAAAAAATTAGACTTCATAATTGAATTTCCAAGATGTGTGACAACGGAAAACCTTGTTAATAAAAACACCTGTCTGACTGCATTATGAAAACATAAGCTTGCTATGGCAGGATGCCAGAGGTGGACTCTACACAACTTTGCAGGCACCTCTGCATGCCCTCCTTTACCATGGGCTGTCACAGTCCTTGATTATATCCAAAAAATTTGGTGGAAGATTAGGCTTGCACACAACCTCTGCAGATGACTGCCACTCGGTTTCCATGAAAATAGAAGAATAAACAGCCCGTAGCATGTGAAAGTCTGTATTATTTTTCTTCTCTGTAGAAGACTACCTCAGCTTAACCACACTTGTCTTATTTCAGTCTCCTTACTGTCTAGGCTCACAGCTCTGTCACGGGCAGGTATTTCTCACCCAAAATTATACGATGTGTGCAAGCCTAATCTTCTATTACTTTGCCACTTTGATTCAAGAAAATGGGTTTGTTGCTTGTGCCCAGATAGCAGGGGGTAGAGTTGCCTGTACATCTCTTCGTATACCTTAAGTCTCTTCAGTATAGCAGTCTTTAAGGCACCCTGGCTTGGAAGGCTGCTTCCTCCAGTGCTTGTTAGGAAGCTTGTTGTTGCCAAGCAAATATGTGACCCATTGCTCTTGCGATGCCCTTGCCAGCCCCTTGGAGGTTATTACCAAAGCATTCTGGGTCAACCTGCACTATTATCTTGTCCTATTTATGACCAATGCTGTCAGTCTCAGGGGTGGAGCTACATCGCTGGCACCCAGGAAAGGCATATGCAGCTGTGTTGCAGATACAAAGCCTTATTTAACTTTTAAAAGATTTTGCATAGGACATACAGGACAATTGTTGGATGAGGAGGTTCTTCCCATTTTCCTCCTTCCGGTGACTAAATATATGCTGATACTCCCTTTGGCATATTGCATCAGCTAGGAGAGCCCACCATCTCCAAGACGCATGCCGTTGCTGTTTGTCAAGGTGATACAGAGGGTCAAGGTCAGGCTAGGAAAAGTGTTTGGGGAATTTTGTGGGGAATACCTCAGAAAATTTGAGCTCTGGTTGCTGATGTCCTGGCAGTTCTAGAGGAGCGAGACCACAAATCAATCATCTTGCAGATCAGTAACAGTAAATGTAAGTGTATCAAGGTTTCAGGGAATCTTATCGACTACATGTTGAATGCAGATTGCCAAAGCTCATGAAAATATCAGGATACTACAGTAATGGATTCTACAGAAACAAAGTGCCTATTGCTAGACCATTATAAGTAATAAGAAAATATTTGCTGTAGTTTAAGACTATTTTTCTTTTCTTTTTGAATTTTAGGAACCAAAATATTGGTTCAACAGAATCATGTAGTGTCAAACAACTCAAGAATAAACTATTCCAGAGCCTTTTTATATCAACAAATAAAGTTCGGGAGAGTGAGTTTTCTCAAATTTTTAAGTTTGGAAGGTGTTTACTTTCCTTGGTTTCGGTAGAGCTCCTTACCCCTTAGAATATCAGCAAACTAAATGGGGAAAAAAAATATCACCATTTTGCCACAACTAATACATATTATAGACTCAGATGTTCTCAGAATTGATAGTTTAGATACCTAAATAGAGATTCCTATTGCTCACAGATCTGAAGTGCTTTGTGCCCCTTACTGTAAAGCCCTCATAGAGATCTGACGACTGTGTGTATGATGTTTATCTGAATCACGGAAAATACAGAGACTAATATGCCAGGATCACATCGGAAGCTTCTGGCAGTGGTGGAAATCAGAAGCCCTCCTCTCAAGTCCAAAGCATGCAGCCATCCTTTTGTTATGCTTTAGTAAGTGAGATAGGAAAAAATATTCTGACTTTTTCCATGGCAGTGTCCCAGTGAGTTTCAAAAATGTACCAGCAAAGTACAAAGTATATGTGCCATTCTTAATATCTGTGTTATTGCTGTTGAATTAATAATAGTGCATGAAGGAAAGGAAGTTTTGGTTAGTGAAAACTTGAAAAACTGCTGTCATTGAAGAAACAACTTCAACCAAATAATTTAAACCATTAAGTATTTTGAAAACCTCTTAGGTTATCTTTAATTAAATTACTTATCTTTCAGCTATTTTGTATTTGTGACATCACTTACTGTGGTGTTTGTGTTTATTGAAAGATTTGGTAGAGTTTCCTTCAGAAAGGGAGAGGTGAAAGTCAACAGTTACATTTTAAAAAGCCTCAAAAGTTCCACTACAGTATGGACTTTAACTTTTTGCTCTCCATTTGCTGCAATGATCAGTGTGGTTCAAACTGTAAACAAGATAATGCAGTTTTCTGAGAGAGCTGCTGAGACCTCCTATTAAAAGGAAACTTGTATTAATGGAATTCTGTGATCATTTTGGCAGGTGTCAGTCTTGCAAAGTCACTTTAGATAAAATCAGAACACCTCGGTATAACTCCACAGCTGTGAAAAGTAATATTTTGTGCCAAGTCCTACACACGATTTCAATTAATTTGAGCACTTTCTTGTTTTCACATGGTTCACCTGTAAATTTTTGGTATCTCCCAAGTACTTATATGATCACACACCAGATTCAGAATATGCCTGGCTGTTTATGTGTGTTAATTCTGCACGTCCTCTTTTATCTCTTTCCAGGTCCGCGTGTTTATTCTAGTGGTATCTTCTGTAACTTCTCTCTCCTTCGTTTAACCACCTTGCTCTTACCAATCAGTGGTTGCCCAGTTTACAGGAAAGCTTTTAAAACTGTTATCCCTCATCCTATTGCTCCACTCCCTGATAAAGAATCCCTCTCCATTTTTCCTGTGGCCCCCTTCAGGTACTGGGANAGAATCCCTCTCCATTTCTCCTGTGGCCCCCTTCAGGTACTGGGAGGCTGCTATAAGGTCTCCCCGGAGCCTTCTCCAGGCTGAACAACCGTAGATCTCTCAGCCTGCCTTCATAGGAGAGGTGCTCCAGCCCTCTGGCCATCTTTGTGGCCCTCCTATGGACATGCTCCAGCAGGTCCATGTCCTTCTTATGTTGGGGGTTCCACAGTTGGGTGCAGTACTCCAGGTGGGGTCTGACCCGTGTGGAGTAGAGGGGCAAAATCACCTCCCTGGACCTGCTGGCCACGCTTCTTTTGATGCAGCCCAGGATGCGGTTGGCTTTCTGGGCACATTTGCTGACTTATGTTGAGCTTCTCATCCACAAACACCCCCAAGTCCTTCTCGTCAGGGCTGTGCTCAATCCATTCTCTGCTCAGCCTGTATTTGTGCTTGGGATTGCCCCAGCCCACGTGTGGGACCTTGCACTTGGCCTTGTTGAACTTCGTGAGGTTTGCATAGGCCCACCTCTCAAGTCTGTCCACGTCCCTCTGGATGGCATCCTTTCCCTCCAGCGTGGCGACCGCGCCACAGAGCTTGGTGTCCTTGGCAAACTTGTTGAGGGTCCACTCATGCAATTGATTTGTTAGAGAGACTGTAAATTACTGCAAGTTTTAATTCAGACAAATTTCTCTGAGCTACTTGACATCTTGTTTTACTTTTTGTTTGTTTGCTTTTCAGGAACTGTAATTGGTGTTGTCATTTACACAGGCAAGGAAACTCGAAGTGTAATGAACACATCCAATCCAAAAAATAAGGTAAACTAGCTTTACTGGGGGATTTCCTATTTCTGTTTTCGTAAAACTTACAAATAGATGTACCAAAAATCTACAAGCTCTTACTCTGATGTATTTCGTGTGTGCTGAACTGACTTGAACTTTGGTATGAAAACTGAATTTTGCCTCAGTCTCATTTCAGAAGTAAAATTATTCTTCCTTTAGCTAGGAGTGTTACAGATACTAATGGAAACATTTGTCTTTGAAGTATAAATGGGTATCTTCAGACTTTTATACTTCTATCTCACAGCTAAATATTAATTCTCACTTCTCTCAGATTATTTTACTGTAAATGATTTGGTCAAAGCTACACAGTAGTTCTAAGGAATGTTTATAACAGACTTCTAAAATTTATTTGGCCTCCCAGAGGAAGGAGAGCAAGATAACTGAGGTTCTAGTCGATACCCAGAATGTTCTTTCTTTTTGTAAGCAATGAAAACATTGTCAAGAGATGTGTCTATTAAAAAGATACGGGAAGTTTGAGTGCTTCCCTCTGTACAAGGTTCCTTCAGCTCAAAACAAAGCAAATAGCTCTTCATTTTATCAGTGATGTTTCTAATGTCAGTTGGGGAGGGCCCTCGATTATAAAAAAAGGGAACTTCAGTTGTGGTCTGTATCGTACAACCTATACCTGTGTTTAGTTAGAAGATACTTAATTATATTAAGAAAGGAAAAAATTCTTGCAAGAGGTTTAGAAAAAATCAGTTGTGACAGGTTGCCATTTTCACGCCATTCATAATCAGTTGCTCCGAGTAGGAACATCAAGAATGAAATGATAATACAAATTGCTTGAAGCAGTTATTGCAGTCCCCTGAGTGTATTGATTTGTGTTTCTAATAAAGAGATGCTTTTAAATGTCTCATTGACAGAGACAGGTGATATGTACCATTATGTGGATTAAGATGGCCTTTTATTATTTTAATCTTTATAACATACATTTTAAAATAATAGAGTAAAATGGAACCAGAATATTTATGGTGCATAATTATTTTCTGTTCCATCTGACACAAAGATGAGCCCTTTAGTAACAGAATCTTTCCCTAAGAATTCTGAACAACTTCTGACTAATAAATAATTCTCACAGGTGTTTAAAATGAAAGTATTTAATATAGTAAATTGATAGGGGAGTATGCATAAATGTAACATGCTTTACCCAAATTCAACAGATTCTGGACATGAATTAGAGTTTTAGTAAATATTTGTTCAAATTTTTTTTGCATGAATATTTCACACAGAGAACTATGATAAAGGGTAAAAGGATTTGTGTATAAAATTTCCCCCATGCTTTCAAAATTACTATTAATTTTAAAAGAGTTGCTCCAAATTTTCACCAGCAAAAGATTATGTGGCAGATGAACCTACAAAAAAGAGATCCAGCAGCATGCTGACAAGCTGCAACATGGTTTTTCCTGTTATGACAGTACATGTACCACCGTTGCTTACGTAAACTTTAATGTTACAGCTGCTAACAATCAAATGTTGTGTTCTTTTATGTACAGTAGGAACGGAAACTTATAATTTTCATTAAGTACTAAGAAGCAAAATACTACACATACATACGCATGCACATATACAAACTAACAGAGCCAAAGCTTAATGTTACCTGGCATATATTGTACTATCAGTATATGAACACTGTCTAAAATAACTAGCTGAGGAACAATTCAGGGAAGGTTTAGACTGGGCATTAGGAAGCATTTCTTTACCAAGAGTGGTCAAACCTTGGAACAGGCTTCCTAGAGAGGTGCTTGGTGTCCCAGGCCTGACGGTGTTCAAGAGGCATTTGGACACCCCTCCTAATAACATGCTGGAACTTTTGGCCAGCCCTGAGTTGACCAGGCAGTTGGACTAGATGATCGTTGTAGGTCCCTTCCAAATGAAATATTCTATTCTAATTAGAAATTATGCTTTTAAATAGCATTTTATCTGCCACTGATAAAACAGGTGATGCTTGTATAACTAAACTGTATTCATTTGTTGTTCAAAGGCCTTTGAAGGAATCATTGACATATTGCAAAGTTCAGTATTCTAAATATGTATATTAATTTGCTTCTTGAAGGTGCTTAGGTCTTTGTGCCATAATTAGCTGATAGGAATCTACTAAATGTCAATAATGAGGCTTAATATAGTATATGTAAAATCACCTGCTTTAAATGTCTCTGCAGAATATTTCAAAAATCTGAAAATCTTGTACTGAGCAGACTTTCTCTAGAGACTGTTTTCTGCATCAACTCTGTCAACTGTATTTCAAATCAATTTCAGAAATGAGTCTTGTGTGTACCAATTACTTAACAGTAATATTGGGGTGGGTTTTTTGACTGTGGACTGAGCATCCTTGTTTAAAGCAGTTGCCCACAAGTAACGTGACCAGTAAGGATGGACTTGGGAACTAAAAGCAGACAAACATTTAAGGTTATGACAGATAAAAAAAAAAAAAAGAAAAAAGGTTGTCAACATTTTTAACATGTAGTTTTTAACTCTGCCTGTCTCTGGAGTTAACATCTTAGTGTCTCTGTGTCTTCTACCATGGTGTTTTGGTTTAACCTGGCAGGCAGCTAAACACCATGCAGCCACTCACCCACTCCCCTGTAGTGGGATCGGGGAGAGAATCAGAAGAGTAAAAGTGACAAAACTTGTGGGTTGAGGCAAAGACAGTTTCATAGGTAGAGGAAAAGCTACGTGCACAAGCAAAGCAAAACAAGGAATTCATTCACTGCTTCCCATCAGCAGGCAAGTGTTCAGCCATCTCCAGGAAAGCTCCAGGTCTCCATCACACGTAAAGATTACTTGGAAAGACAAGTGCCATAAGTTCAAATGGCTCCCACTCCCCCTTTCCTCCTTCTTCCCCCAGGTTTATATGCTGGGCATGATGTTATATGGTATGAAATATCCTTTTGGTCAGTTGGGGTCAGCTGTCCTTGCTGTTTCCCCTCCCAGCTTCTTGTGGACCTCCAGCCTACTTACTGGTGGGGTGGTGTGAGGAGCAGGAGAGACCTTAACTCTGTGTAAGCACTGCTCAGCAGTAACTGAAAGAGGAGAAGGAAAATCAATGCTGTCCCGGGCGAAACCAGCCCACGTTAGTTTGCATACTTCTGTAAGATAAGACACTTGGTGCCTGTAGGTGCTATTCTGTGCTAGTTAGCCTTGCAGCAGTAGTCAGTTCATTCCTCCTCTGCGTATTTGGGAGGGGGAATCCTCCTGTGTTTTCTCAAGCTTGACAATAATGATTGCATGTTGGCTAGGGTATGTAGCATTAGGTGCCAAAAGGAGGGCAAAGGGAGTCTAAAATAGTCTTTGAGATTAATCTCTCAACTGTGATAGATCTTCTAAAGATTTGAACATTGGAAAAAAAAAAAAGAGTAAATAAATAAACCTGCACCTGACTGTTGCTGAAACAAAATTGAAATTAAATTGATCAATTGTGATATTGCTGCAGACTTGGGAAGAAATAATCTGCCCCCTCTTCTACTTTAGAGAAGAATTGTTCCAAATGCTATCTGGAACTGGTTTTAAATGGCAGACTGTCTCTGCTGCCTTTGAAAACAAATAAAAATAATAGTCCAGAGATTTTCCTGTAAAACGTGGTGATATGCTATCGTTTGGAATGCAACTCAGTGATGCTCATGTCTTCTGGCATTGGGAGAAGGCAAACACTGAGATCTGTTTCTCAATTCTCAAAATGAGACTTCTATGTCCAGAAATAAGTAAGAAATACATGAGCTTGACTCTTTCATCATTCCTGTCTTCATTGAAATACAGAGAGATGCTTCAGTTTTATTTCTTGCTGGAGTATAACATTACTGCTCTGCTTTGTACTATAAACTTGCATTTTCTAAAGGCAAATTTTTGGTTTTCCTGCTAAATGGAAGATGTTTTTTGACTAAACCAATATTAAAACTTAGAGATGCAGACCTGCTCTACAAACACTGAGCTGAAGACTAAAACTGAAATAAGTTTAAGCAAACTTGTGAAATGTATGTACCTGTTCAAGCATGTGGTTTATCTGTTGTATGTTAAACTTATAAGGATTTATTGTGTTTGCTGAAGTATTTAGTCATTCAAGCAACAATTTTCTTAACTTAAAGTCAACACTTTGTTGTTTTATTACAATTATAAAAATTGTTTCATTGCCTAAGGATGCAGACAGAGTCTGAAAAACAGAAAGCTAGAGAGAAGAGAATTTTCTTAATGGATCAATTCAATATGTTTTTAATTCCAAACAATATAAAGAAAAATTATTTCTGACAAGATTTAATTTCAGTCTAAAATGATATATCTTCTGTGCTTTACATAAATGTAGAAATGGTAACATCAACATTATTATAGTGTAATGACTCTCTGCATTTTACCTCATTGGCAGTCACATCAGCTCACTCAGGAATGCAGTTC
>VXAK01023215.1:54553-74560 GCA_013399435.1 Arenaria interpres | reverse complement strand
AACGATATATTGTTTGAATTTTAGGAATTTTAAACACTTAACTTACTCTTTGCATAGCTATTACATCTAAGTTTAGAGTGGGATTAATGAAAACATGAATAATTGACTAGTATTCAAAGTTTAATAAAGTAAAGTTCAGAGCATGTATTTGAATAAGAAAAGAAATTTTTTATGTTTATGGTGCAAATTAAAGCCAAAGTCTATCTCAAACATACATACCATGAAATTTCATTGTAGTCAATATGGTGTTTGTTGGTGCAGAACCTGACTGATTACTGAAATATAATTACCTTTGTGGAGGAATTTGGTTGGGGGGGAAGTCTCTCCTAAGATAATGCCTTAATACTTCAACAGGCTTAAAATAGGGTGCTTAAAAAGAGTATTTATGAGCAATTATTTCTAATGCACTTTAAACTGTAATTGAATAAAAAATGACTGCACTACGATATTTTGAGAAATCTTTACCGTTGTGCAACATTTTATTATCAAATTTTGCATTTTAATGTTCTAGCATTAAAAAAATAGCACTTTTAAAGTAATATACTATTTATAATGTTAGAAGAACTGTTCTATTACTGCAATAATAGCTGCAGAGGGTAATTTTTTGCAAAAGTTAAGCGTCTAGGGCAGCAATAGCAATATTGCTGTTTATATTCTACTTTAGTAGTCAGGTTTTTTGTTGCTTTCAACTTGTGCTAATTAAATTGAGACTTTTTCTCATAAGATAATGACTTATGCCTTGTGATCCAAAGTGTGAAGTTTAGACATTTAATCATTCTCTCATTCAAAAAATAAAGTATTTTAAAAACTTGTAGGCTTTTTTTGGTGTCAGTAGACGATGCCATACTTTTTATTAATGGTATAAGTCATTATTTTTCTGAGAATCATTAGCTATTTAAAACTTCGTGCATAAATTAAAGAGGAACTAAATGGATTTCCAGTTGTTGCCATTAGTAGCATTTTAGATTATACAGGCAATTATTGTGTTCATTATCTTAGAGCAGCCTCTTTGCAAAACTATTGTGGTTGTCTTAGACATTATGTACAAATTTTCCCTTGGAGATCAAAATTTCCAGTGGTGTGGTTAATTTTGTTAACACAGTTGGTTAAAATAGAACAAATATTATGACAAGTAAATGAAAATTTGCTTTTCTAATATGGGAAATAGCAATGAATGTGAAAAATTGCTCCTGCTCTTAACTCATATGTTTCTTATATTGTCATAATTATTCTGGTTATGATTATTTTCAAAAGGAAAGAAATTGCTTTCTTAAGATGGTATATTTTACAAATGCCTTGATAAAATCACAGTATAGTTAAAATGAAGTTTACTCACTTTTCCAATATTCAGATGAATTTTAGAGAATGTTAGTGAATTTCTATGTGAAATGTATCTGGATAATTCAACAGTGTTTCATTAGTTTGAGTGCAGAAGTTGTTTAAGTGGAAAGGCACAGAATTAAACTAATTAAGTATATTTCAGTACATTATAGTAACTGATTTTTGAGAAATGGTGAATGCATTTCTATTAAAACTTTCTTTGTGTGCCTTCTTAAGTAGGGTTTTGCAATTGCCTTCACTTACCATAGTAAATAAAAATATTAAAAATAATTATGGCAAATACCGTGATCTATATTAAAAGGGATAACGTGATTGTAACAAACCAAATGTTCTTGAGCGAGAGATTTATTGGGTGAAAAGTTTTCATAGTCAATTTTTTTATTCTCGTAATACCTCTCCAAACACATTTTTGTTGGATTCCAAACTTCAATTCACATCTGTCTTCATCAATTAGAAAGGTATTAATGCTCTGAATTAGCTACGTATCAGTGTGCAGTGGACTAAATTTAATGTTTCTGTCCAAAAAGTGGCATTCTTTCCAAAGAAGCTCTTTATTCATTTCTGTTCTGGGGTGGGGTTGTTGCGGGGGGCGGAGGGGGGAGCTGAGGGGAGAGATAGGCTTTCACTGCCATGATGCAGGAAAAAAAAGTGTGAGGTAGTGGTTATGCATATTGCAAGACAGTGATTCTTTATTTTATTACAAAAAAAGACCAACTCTAGAAGGCCAGATTAAATCATTCCTTTCACTTTTTAATGGGATTTGGATGAATAGAGTAAAATATGCACTTTGCATTCATTGATAGCATCTTTAGGTTGAGGTAATTGAGTCTTTTTTCCCTGACTGAATGAATAATGACTTCATCTGATCCTCAGCGAGGCCTGAAACTTAGGCTGCCTTTGTCAATGCAAAAAGATCTGGGCTTTGAAACATGCTCTACTTCCCTGGCTTAATTTTTCTTCATTTTAATCCAAAAACCTATTTTTCTCAATAATTCAAGCATAAACTATGTAGTAGTTGAAGCAGCGGAAATTGCAAGATATTTGTCCTCGTTGTGCTGCTTTTTAAATGCAGCTGATAAATCAGCCGCTGTGGTCTTCAGCTGCCTGGTTCTCTAGGGAAGGGACAGCCCGTGTATAAGCAAGATTGCTGGAATTTTTAAGAACTATATTTAAAGTGGCTCTTTTGCATACTGTTTGTTATCTAAGGAAGTGTCGTGTCTTACTGGCAAGACTTGCAGATAAAAGGGGCATCTGTGAGGGGGCCTAGGAAACTCTTCCTGATATAATTTTCCCACATATTTTACTGAGTACAAGAGCATCCCAAGAAGTGGAGTATAAATACTTAGCTTACAGCATACATTATTGAAATGGTGAGAGTCTTAGTTACATAGCTTAAAAATACTTTTTTTCATGAGAAACAGTGGGTGAAAGATAGATTCTCAGTGTTTTTGCTGAAATGTTTCTAAATCGGATACCTTTTAAATGGTGAAAGCTCTGGTGAAAGTTGAAGCTCTGTTTACTATGATGGTTTGAAAATGGATATTCCTCTTGATTGTTGTTTCTTATTGTTGCGTTGAATAACTGAACGCTTTATACAATTAAAAATTCTTTCTATGACATTATTTCAGATTTACAGACTGGTATGGGAGTGTAGTTACAAGTTAGAGTTACTCTAGTTATATGAATGAGAAGGAAGCTCTGTCGCATTTGTCCGTTGATTCTTGACTCTAACAGGGTTTTGATCTTCTAGCAGTAAACAAGCAGTAGCCACCCTATAAATGCAATATACAGTGCCAGTATTTCGGCTGCATGCATGACAGACGAATGTTATTCCTGCTTATTTGTTCACCTTCAGTTGTCTTTTCTCCTTGCCCTCCTGTGTTTCTGTCCTGGGTCGGGCGATGGGGGAGGGATGTGTCGGATGTAAAGGCGTTCAAAAGGCCTGGCCGGGACGGTTCACGTTGGTTCTGGGAATTGTTATTGCCCAGTAACCAGGGAACATCTAATGCATGCAAGCATAGGAACAATAATCAATTCAATTATCAAAATGCAGTTAATTGTTACAAGTGCATGGATTTTTAATAGGTAGGAATAAAAAAGCCAATAACGGCTAATTGTTTGCACTGCAAAAGTGTCAATTTAAGAAAAAGTCATGACTAACTTGATTTATACTTCTTCCTCTAGGTTGGCTTGCTGGACCTGGAGTTGAACCAACTGACCAAAGCCCTGTTCTTGGCTTTAGTTGCACTATCAGTTGTTATGGTAACCTTGCAAGGATTTGTAGGCCCATGGTATCGCAACCTTTTCCGGTTCCTCCTCCTGTTTTCCTATATCATCCCGATCAGGTATGTATAAGAATGAAAGAAAAACACAGATGTCTAATTTCACTGAATGTGGCTTTCTTGAAATTTATACTTGCTTCTCATTGCAAAGGAAATTGATCTTATCAGGAAGCTGAAGGAGAAGGTGCCAACAAATCTGCTGATTCCTGAAGGATCACTGTACAGAAAACAATACTGTTGTATTTTTTTTGTATAATGTTCATCTTACTGGAGTAATCAGGATATCTAATCCTTTAGTAGCATAAATGTATTAATAAGGATACAATCTTGGTATATTTGAGAACGTGGTTTTAAGAAACATGTATTTGAATGAACTGTTAGGTATACTTTGAAATTTTATTCTTAACGCCTTAAATGCTGAAAATGTATTTTAACCAAAGAAATGGAACAGACTTTTTACTACAACCATGATTAATTTAAATTGAATGGCTGAATAATGTAGGTGTGCTTTTACAATGAGAGGACTTTTAACATGTGTAACCAAGTAGAGACTTGGCCTGAATTAATTAATTCATTAAGCATGAGTACTATATATTCAAATTGCAGATAAACTGGAACAGGAAATAATATCCATGCATGTAATCAAGTCTGCCGTGGACACAGAAATGAGAACACTGACTCTGAAATGAATTTTTTTTCCTTGAATGGGTATTGCCTTTGCAAGATGGAAATACTCTCCTGTTTAAATACCCGGTGTTTAGATTAAGGTGATTGTTAATTTCTAGATGGTCTTCAGTTTGAGATATGTCACTCTCCTGAGTGGCCCAGTGGCTAACCACAGAGTTAACAGCAACTAAACGGTAGATAGTTTTAAAACTTGTCCCCTCAGGTTTGCACACAATCTTTAAATCCATCTAGTATCAGAAAAATGCAAAAGACAAGGATTTCATTTGGTATTTTAATCTAAGCTTACGTTACTTACTGTGTTTACATTGTTAAAGTACATGTCTATTTGTCTAACCGTGTTATATTTTACAAAGCTGATACTCGGGGTGTATCTGTCTCAAGGTTTTACAACTTAAAGGACTTGTACTTTTACGCTACTTTTGTGTTGCATGAGCAACTGTTCTGTTGGGAAGTTGGAAGAGGAGGTTCCAGCAAATCTACTGGGGAGACTGCATTGTAGAAACTGGTCATCTTAGAAGAGTTTCCACTTCCTTTAACTGTCTCTTGTTTTTATTTACACATTCATATTTCAATTTCGTGATACTTTTCTAAACACTGTCATTGTTATAACTCCCTGACCACTTGTATCATGCTGCTATTCAGGTCATGTCATCATTCCCCTCACATTATTGAATATTAAGCAACTTATCTGTGTGAAGAAGCAAAAAGCGCTGCATTCCAGTCATAAGTAAAGTCTGTATATTGCTGAAAGATGCGCTTAATCATCAAAGACATGTAGGGGAAGGGAAAAATGAGCTAAGAGTATAAAGGATCGCTTGTCGGTCACGGTGTTCTTCCATGATAAACATACTAAGCCAAAACTTATTAAAATGCTTAAAAGACAAATATATCTTTGTTACTGCATGCAAGAGGATTAAGAGCATATAGGTGGTATAAGTAAATTTGACTCTCTATTGACAGTTCAAAATATGCCACTGAAAAACATGTTGATTGAGCAGCTCATTATGAACTCTTAAGAGAGCAGTTTAGTCGACTTGTGAAATTATTCTTTTCCAAAAATAATTTCTACGATACACTTAATCCCATTTTTCAATTGCTTGTGGAAAATAATATAAAAGCAGAAGTATTAGAGAATGGGATTGGTTTAGTTCTGAGATGGACCATGCAGTTACCCTATGGAAGATCAGATAAGAATCTGTCAGAGAATACTTTATTTTTTCTCTAGAGGTTTATCTATTTCTATACCAACTTTTTTCTTCAACTCAGGTCATTCGTCTGCAGGGTTGCTTCCCGCACTGTCGGCAAAATAAACAGCTTCAGCCATAGTGATGTTCAAGTATAACTACGTTTCTCTTCCCCTCTTCTGGATGTTAAGCATGGAAATGACTTATTCTTTAGGCCATATTTGGAGTGTAAACTCTTGGAGATGAAAATTACAAGACTAATGACACTGAAGCACCAGGTGTTGTGTCTTCTCGTTATTATTAAAATAACTGTATGGGGGAGATAATGAACTTTTCACAGGTAAGGGAAACGAACGTGGGAGATTAGGATTGACTGGTGGAGGCAAAGCATATATGAACTCGTGGGCACATGAAATGTGTCAAATCATGGTTTTAGAGAATTCAGGAAGTTTCTAAATATGGAGCATTTTTTGCTGTTGGCTTTTGGTTTGCAGGACAAGGGAAATTCCAGCTATGCAATAAAAATAATTTTCCATGGCCAGACGTGTTCAGTGAAGATGAGGAGGAAGAGTAACTAACTGTCAACAGAGCTTATCTGATCTTTGTGCAGCCTCTCCTATTAATTAATAGGAACAGAAACCTTTTTTTGGCTGCAGGGAGAGCTAGTTCCTTGTGATTCGTCTGCATCCTAAATATTCCTCTAGATCACTGTTGCTTCACTGTGAGAAGGGTATTACTGTGGGACATGTAAGACTTCATAGTTATAAACACAAAACAATGGTAAAAAAAACCCCAAATCAACACAACCAAACAAAAAAAATACCCCAACAGCCAACACACACACCCACACCCCCAAAAAAAACCCAGCCCGCAACTTTGCACACATTCTGTGGTGCACAAGAATTTAAGGAAAATGGAGACGAAGTAGTAGTAACTAAACATTGAAAGCTTACTCCAGCTCTTTATTGGATGTAAGTTAGATGTATTATGCTCAAAATGTTTTGAACATCCCCACGTTCCCAGAGAAGTTTGGCCGTTAAAAATTTCTCTTCTGTATTGATGTTTCTTTTTTGTCTTAGAGGAAGCATAGACCAGCGAGCCTTGATAGGCAGTCTGCCTCCCTACAAAGTTAATCTGTTTGAATTTCTTAAAATGTATTGGGAAAGGGGGATAGAAAGCAAGTCTTTGTCCAAAACTAAATAAATCTCTCTAGGATTATGCTCACCTATTCTCTGAGTTTTTCCATGCTCCTCAATATTCTTAAGCTTTTTCCTATTTGGCTTTAGCCAGTCTGGGACGCGTTAATGCCTATCCATACGTTCTTCCAGTGTCACGGAGACCATTTCATTACTTGTTTTAAATAAAATCATTGCCTGAAATACGTTCTCCATTAGTTTACAAGATCTTGTCAGACTGTGTCACCTAGTGCAGTTGTAACTCAGCAGGCTCTGGGGAGCATGTGTCCTCAGATGCATCCATGCTGCTGCTCTTTGTGAAGTTCTTAGGCCTGTGATGTTTCTTTTTTTTTGTTTCTTTTTTTTTTTTTCCTTTTCCAGATAGTAAGGTCCATTTGTTGAACAACTTGTATTTGTTTAGATTTGTCTGTTTTCTGAATGATGAAGAGCAGAGGGCAAAACCAGTCACACTAATGAAAAATTAGCACCTCAGGTTGGGGAAGATGAGGTAAAGCTTTGAGCTTTGCCAATCTTTTGTCTGGTTACCCAGTTTAAATATATCACAGTGGTTATAGATACATTCTTTTTAATTTTATATCTTTTTAAAATCAGGCTTACATTTCTATCAGGAGAGTTTAATTTCCCTTTTGTGTGGAACTGAAGACATCATACACATTTAAAATTCCAATACAAATCATGTAAGACTTGAGGAGTTTTTCCTTCAATTTTTGCAGCTACTAATTTGGTCAGTTGTTTTAGTTTTTTGTTTCTTTAAAAAGCCGTCAGAGAGACAGTTACCAATATTTGTATTTTTAAGTACGAAAGAATAGAAGAGACTTCAGTCAATGCGAGATGCAAGATACCTGCTCTCAACTATGGAGCTGAAGATCCTGGTGTGTATTTGGGTGAAGGAAAGATGATCAGGCTGTTAGGGAGCCTTGCCACAAAGCCATTCTGTCCTTTCCCCTGCCATTTAGCTGTAGCATCTCTTTATCAGCTCCTTTGAGCTGCTACAGGAGTCGGTTCAGAAATGACAGCCAAGGCCAAAGAGAAGGCCTTAGTGATGGTGCCACACCACCAAACTGGATCCCCTCCGCCACCAAGGAAGGGGACTTTGTTTATTCATTGTTCAGTCTTCTTCAACACCTTGAAAGACAAAGTGAGTTACACTGGGGCTTGAGTCCTTTTGTTTGGTTATTTTGGTTTTCTTTTTTTCCTCAAAAAAAAAAAAATGTAGCCAGGAAATGTTTTGAAGATAATTAAGGCTTAGCCAAGCAGTGTTTGGTGAAATCATTGCCTCATGTGTACAAGCGTGTGAATCCTTTAGCTCTACATGCTTCTGCTTAGCTGTTGAGAAATATAGAGGATTTACCATAAAATGATAAGGTATCGTCTGGGGAGCTGGTAAAAACATGTATCGTCCAGACTCTATATTTAGTCGCAGTTTAAAGCCGGATTGACAGAGGCTCAATCAGCCATCTTTTCAGGAGGATCCTTTAGTTTTGGTGTGCACAGAAGCTGAAATGTCTCTTGTCCTTTCCTTCAGACACCCCAAGGCTCCTGGCCACTGATCCATTCTGCCAAAATAAGCTGTCCCAAATGTCTGGAAGGAACTGCCTTCAACTTTAGTAAAGGTTTGAGACACTACCTGGCTCCTGGCTGCTTTTTTTTTTTTTGGTCTCTAAGAGGAGTATTTAAAGAAAATCCCTCAAGTTATGTCCGTCTGGTTTTAGTGGGCAGTGAGGAAAATGCTGCTAGCAGGTCTTGTATGTGAAATAAATTAGTAACTAATCAAATCCTGGATTGTACAAGTATGAAAAAGGAGGTTTTATACAGTGTGCTTCTGTGTATTCCCGCGATCCAGGGAACTCACACCTACGCAGGACTGTAGTGTGTGCCTAACAGCCGTAAGCAGCTGTGCTGCTTTCAGTCCTATCGTAGCTTGTGCTGTTTGTGTTGGAGCTCTGATCTGTGTAATGTATAGATGTAAGTTACCAGTGTATGTCATCTCCCATCTAGAGACAGAATATATATGAGATACAGGATGCAAGGCTTTCAGTGTGGAAGAACTAAAGAGCTACTCATAAAGCAGTGTAAGCAATCCTTATAAATGTGTATTATGTCTCTATACCATACCATTATGCGAGAGATGGAGACTGAAAAATATTATATGCATCTTCTTGGTATTTTACAAACTAATTTTGACTTCTTCATGCAACTGGAGCTGTGGTGTGTGTGTCTCATGCTGACAGTAAGTCTTGCTCTGCCCAGCGTGGTGCTGTGCTACTGCCTGAGTGAGCTAGCTTCGTGCTTTTCTTGCGATGTCTGATATTCGTGTTACGTAGAGAAAGCACAATGAGATTAAAAAAAATAATCATTTTTTAACTGAGCTATTGCAGTAGATCTTTTTCCTTTCTAACCTTGCGACATTTCCTATTTGCTCCTCATTGTTTTTCTGTTTTTAATCTTTTACAGTAAGTCATTCCAAATTTGTCTGGAATACCCTTAAAATATTCATGTTCTAAAAATTATTTGTAGTAGACATGCAATGTCAGTATTGTTGCCATTGTATAAGAAGCTTCATGAAAGAAGGCATCCGACCTGATAAATGTGAAAATAACAAAGAAACATTTTTAATAGGAAATAATTATTGTTATTCTGAGCTGCATATGCTACATCTCTTGTGCCAAGGCGCTCATTTGACATCCGTTCTGTTTGTATTTTGTACTCTGCTGTGTTTTCAGCCTGTAAGAAATTCATAGATTAGTTTTCTCATTAATTATTCCTCAGTTTTCCTCCTGAGGTTTTAAGTCCTACCTGTGTTACAACATCTAATTATCTGTACCTAGGTTGCATGTGGCCCTTGAAAAACTACATGTGCAGCACTCGCTATAGCAATACAGGGTTGATATGCAGGGTTTTGCCACACGTATTTGAGCATAAATGTATGGGATTGAAGTCTCTCTTAAAGTTACATTTATTGCTTGGGTTTTCTTTTTTTTTTAAAGTGCTGTGCGTACCTTCTTTCATTTCCTTTTATATGCCTAGATCATAGACAAAATTTAGAAAAATTTACTCCATAATTGGTCCCACTAGTTCTCTGGAAGCAAACAAGAACACAGATCTGAGGTTCTTCTCGAGAGCATCAGACAGCAGAGAAGACTAAATAAAAATGTATATAGTGGGCTAAACACAAAAAGAATATAATATTCAAATTTCCTCTCCAAATAAAGCATGGGAGAAGGGAAATTAGACGAAATTAAAGGGATGAGATATGGTTTGATTTTTATTTATTTAGATCTTGATAGAATATTGTGTTTAAAGGAAGTAACTTCTGGTTTGTTCTGTTTTAATTTGTTTAGTGCCAGTTAATAGAAGGCATAAGGGTCCAAAAATGATTTTCAGTAAAGATAACTTTCCAGGCATGTTGAAGTTAAAACACTTTTGGTTGTTTCTTGACTAAATATTTGAAAATTATTCCATATCATTTGGTAGATTATAAATAACGTGTTTAACTGCGTATAATTTATAGCTGTTTCAAGCAGGCAGGGATATGGGAAGGTTATGAGGTACAGCCATAGGGAATTGGGTACAATTTCAGGTAGTGATGTGACCCAAATATGATCTTCAGTGTTTCACTTACAAAGAAGTCCTGAAAATATAAAGGCTACATCTCAACTCCTTCATTTATTTTAGAAATTGGATACCACTATGGGCCATACTTATCTAGAGTTTTGGCAGGGCTTTGTTTTTTGCTACGAGCAGAAAATTCTGCTTATATACAGAGCTGCTCAGGAAGTTCTTCCTGCCTGCCAAAGCTCAAATAGAACTATCATTTGATTTTTATTTAAATTCATACTCGAATTTTATTAGGCATGATACCACTTTGTTCACAAAATTATCTCTGCTAACTTCATTAGGTCTTGATTGCTTTTCACTGAGTCATAAAAGGCTGAGTCATAAAAGAATGTTTCTGGAGTTTCTAAATGTATTTGTCTGAAAGTTTCTCAGTGAAGGCCGTTGCTTGTTGTCAAATTTGTCCATTTTGACTAAAATACAAAATCAGAAATCCTTGAAAGGAGCCCTAATGTTGTTAACACTTGGGAAACAATGAAATCTGGAAGTCCTGCAAGTATGAATTTGTTTTACCTAGAAGACTACTCAGATTTTTGAGGAAATAAAAGCAAAAGTATCTGGTTTTAACTTGTAGTAAAAGCAATGCGGATTCTGAAATGTTGTGTTATGGATTTGTTCTGAAGCTGAATTGCGGAGAAGTGCCACCCTGACTCTTAGTGGAATAAATCCCCAAGTTGGATGAAGGTTGCCTTTGGGTTTGCCTGCTCTAGGTTGAGAGACAAGAAACTTCACACTATTATGTTTGCTAAATATGCCTGTTCTCTGCAACAGCCTTCAAATACCGATGTTAACATACTGTGTCTAAAGATTGCATTTTAATTGGTTTGCTAAAAATTAGTGTTACTAATGCAACAGTGTGCTAATGCTACATGGGATGCTGTTCTGACCATTTTCATTAATAACTGATATGGATGGAGTCTTTTAAATTGGATGAAATTAAGAAGGATTTTAAACTGGTGAATTTGAAATGGTTTTGGTTGTATAATGAGGTTTCTCAAAGTCCACAAAGACTTTATGAGAAATGATAGCTCATACTGTCAGGCACTGAAAGTAGCTTGGTGCTGAGTAAGCTTAGTACCTCCTTGGTTTACTGTGTAAAAACTGTTGAACTTTTCAGTTAAGTTCTTCTGTCTGTTCCTGTGACATTCTGTTGGAGAGATTCCCAGTTTTGAAAGCACAAACTCAGTATTAGTAGGCCTCCCATCATTTTTGGTGTTACAGCAGTGCCCCTAATGTGCTAGGTGATAGCTACAATGATCTCAAAGACACAAATTTCCTCTTAAGGCAACCAGCTCCAAGTAAAGGAAGTCAGAGCAGGATACAGCGTACAGATTTTAGAATTAATACTGAAAATGCATCTCTAGCCCTCATTTTTTGTTTATATTATTTCTGTTTAATTCTTTATTCAGCTTTACAATTCAAGTGTGTGCCTGGTATCTCTGTGTGCCAGAAAGCTGGCTTGGATTTACTAGTCACTGGGGAGACATTATTTCGCTGGAGGCCAGCAGTGCCAGCTTCCCATTAGGTCCATCAGCATAAGGAGGTACACTCTGTTCCACTTAGCAGTGTGTGCTGGAAAGCCGCAGTGCTTTGAAATACAGATTTCTCCTCACAACTCAGCAGGAGATGCTCTTTTTTTTTCCTTACCTTGAAATTATATTTAAGTGAGATTATAATTAAATGCATATAGTGTTTAGAACATCAAAACCAGGTAACACACATGCTTGTAAAAGATGCAAGCGAAGGTATGAACTGCATTTCAGCATTGAGAGACTCTTCTGATTTAATCTTACTGAAGTACAGTTTTTCCTATCTGGATGACTTTGCAGGTTTCCATTGGTAGACAAGCCCACCGTCAAATTATGTTCCTAAGCACCACATCTACCCATCTTTAAACGCCACCAGGGATGGTGATTCCACCACTTCCCTGAACAACCTGTTCCGTTGTTTGATAACCCTTTCAGTGATGAAATTTTTCCTACTGTCCAAAGTAAACGTCTCCTGGTGCAACTTGAGGCCGTTTCCTCTTGTCCTATTGCTTGTGACGGAGAAGAGACCGACCTCCACCTCTCTTCAGCCTCCTCTCAGGAGATCCTTTCAGATTGCAGCTCATAAATAGAGCTTTCATTGCAGAATTCCTGTCTTGGTAGCCCAGGCAGAAAAAAAAAAATACTTATAGCCCAGATGTCTGTGTGAAGTGGGATGATGAGTGGCTTTCATCCTTCGCTTACTCTGCTTACTCCTGGCTAGAGCAGATGTCTGGCTGTTCTCGAGCCAGGCTGCTTCCTTTGGACTTGACCAGCTAACTAGCAGTTTCTCATCCCTAAGAGGAATAAATCTTTTGCAGTTCCTTTTGTTGACTAGTACATATCTCAGTGTGAAGGGTGTTATGTTGCTTCTTACATTCTCTTTAACTCTGGAAGTTAACAGGCATATGTAATACAAACACTGGTTGCTCAGGACTGGCTCTGGATTGAGTAAGACAGGGTAAAGCTAGTTAACCATTGTGGGCAAGTGACTTCCAGTATTTTTTTCCTTGTTATAATGTAGCATTTTCCATAAAAGGAATCTGATAGAGCCCTCTTCATTGTATCTGTCCTAATTTTTTTTTTATATATTTGCACATCTGAAGGCAGCTGAAGCTAGACATGCTCTTGCACAACTAATTGGGGTATATCATGAGGTAGAAGGAGGGTTTCCTGATACTGCTGATTTTAATGGGAAAATAAGAGCTAGTTAAAGAGCAAAATACCATCTTGAATTGTCAAGAATCTTGTAGCAGAAAGACTTGTTTCTTTTTGTGCTGGAATGTGCGTTGTCTCCTGCTGTACAATTTCAGGAAGAAGGCGATGTGAAATTAACTGAATTTTTTCAGTGTGTGTTGACATTTCAGGTGTTCTCACAATTTTACTTAAACGCATCTCCTTGTGGGATATTGCAGTTTGTGAGTCACTGTTCCCTCCACTGTTACCTCAGGTAGTTCACAATCAATCCGTGGCTGTGATTGCAAGAGGACGGATGAAAACCGTTTGTGGCAGCTGTTTTGGTTATGCTGTAAAGCAGCACTTAGGACTGTTAAAACGGGTCTGAAGTGCATTAGCAGTATTTTGACCTTGATAAATACCTTTGAATAGCTTTGAGAATCCTTTTACTGTAAACCTGCTACTAAGCTCCGGTCTCTGAGTGCCTGTGCCCTGGGCAAATTACCTACAAATAGTTCATGTAGCCACTGTCCTAACTGTTTTTTCAGTGTTTCTGTTGGAGCAGAGTCAACAGAAACAAGCACGTGCCTATTCCTTAGTCCCTGTTCCTCTGACGTGTCATGAATAGCTAAAGGAAAGTAGTGTTTTAAAGTTTTAGAACAAGATGGCTTATAGTTACGAGTTAGAGCATTTGATTTTGGGGAAGAGCAACATGATTAATCTTAGACCAGCACGGGTGAGACTTTTTATTATAACAAAGGAATACAAGGTGCAAGCGCAATTCGTTCTTGTATGATGTAGACATGGAAATATTAACAAATAAGTATGCAGACACCAAGTGAACTGGAGAAAAATACTTTTGATTTTGCACTTCTGTGTATAATCCGTAAAACTTGCTGGAAATTACAACTTCTAATGCAGACCTACCCAGAGATTCCTTATTGTTGCTGGCAGTAGCAACTCTAGCCCACAGGCCAGCACACGAAGGTGCATTTTGCTGCTTGGACACTATTCTCTTTTTGCAACGGAGATGCTCTCTAACTACAGTTTGAGAAGGACAGCAATGTCGTTGATTGATTGGTTGTGGTGGGAAACAGAAATTGACAAAATATAGTTGTACTTTCCTAAAGAAAAAATACTTTTAAAAAAAAAAAAACAGGGATTTGAAGTGGTACAAAAATATTTGCACTTTCACATCATAAAGAAAACATAGGTGTTGTGCGTTTTTTTTTTTTAACAGATAAAAACTGTGGCTTGAATAGAGATCTAATCTTATCGATGAAGTATGTATAATGTTCTCATCTGTATAAATGTAGTGATGTAATTATGTCAAGAATCTCCACAGCGTGTTGCAATCTGTCTCATGCAGAAAGCATAGTATTGCATCTGTTTGTATCGCAGTAGCTTCTGAAAGTGTGGGATGGAGCCTGAATTCCTAATGTGACATGTACTCTACAAACACATAACAAAAACATCGTTGCAAAATTTGTTGCATAGAGTTTTAAGATTTTTTTTTTTCCAGGTGTCCTAAAAAGAGCTTCTAGTTTTATTTTTATGGTTATAACTTTCGCTTTGCCTAATATTCACACTGATTATGGTATAAATTTCCTTTGCAGTTTACGTGTGAACTTGGACATGGGTAAGGCAGCCTATGGGTGGATGATTATGAAAGATGACAATATTCCTGGAACGGTTGTTCGAACTAGCACCATACCAGAAGAGTTGGGACGATTAGTTTATTTACTAACGGATAAAACAGGTATATCAGGTTACAATTCTGAAATATGATGACTTTTATAAAATTTCTAAAATTTATTCTATATTTTAATATGTTCATGTAAGAGTAGATTTAAACTACTGAGTTTTTATTTTTCAGTTAAATTTTAAGCATGTGCGTGAGGATATTGTATCAGTACCAATCGGCTTTGGTATGCCAGTACTTAAGTGTGGAAGTCAGTGTTTGGTGGTGATCTGATTTATTCCAGTGGCAACACTCCTGCTATAGTAATGGGACACTGGATAGTATTAGTAAGAGTATCATCTATCTTCCTCTGAAGACACTCTGGATTAATGCTCAGGATGCTGTTTTATTCTGCACTTCATTTCTACTGCAATATTGTATGATAGTAATAGTAAAGAATGGCCGAGAGCACAAGTCATTTCCCAAACAAGTCATAAGATCAGCCTCCAAAATGACATCTGTTGTCCCCATGAAATTAGTTGCTCTTTATGTTACCAAGAGCAGTTATAGAGCTGCTGTATCATTTAATCTTCATTAACTGTAACCTGTTACTATACCTGACCTGGTGTAGTGGAAAACCCAACCCTTAACAGGATCTTACAGTAGGTAAATGGGCGAAGAAGCAATAACTCGTGCTATGCTGCTGTCTGCTGTTATGACTGATGCTTGTTACAGTCTTACCATGCTCTTAGTTGTAGATTTCTATATGGAATCTTAAAGTTTAGTTTTGGAAAATATCATACTAAATAACAAGTTAAATTATGTAGCAAATACCACATTTTTTCTCCTTTCGTGGTTCTTTGAGATTGAATAAATCAGTTGTAGTAAACATCCTGTTTTTTGAAGAAGATTAACTTCTGAACTGGGAAAGTTGTTTCTCAAAGAGCTGAAGAAATTTTTTAGTGGTTTTAACTAAATGACAGTTCAAAATGCTGAGAAAGCATTTGAGGAGGGGAGCAGGGTTTGGCCTCTGTTACAGTGTTCAGAAAGCGTAATACACAGTTTACACTTGAAATAGTTCCACGTACCCTCACGTGCTGAACACTTCTATTACTGCCTATTTTGAAATGAAATGTAAATTTAATACATAGTCACATTTTCAGAGCATGCTTTCATTATTTTTTTTCTATAGGTACCTATGTTACCCTATACACTTCTGAGTGCTTTTTTTCTGTTTCATAAAAGATAAAGACAACTGCCACCTTGTTTCTTAGCTTGTAGAAAAATGTATTGCTAATTATAGTGTGGTAATTCTTCAAAGCAAGTGAACGTTTCTTTTAACAAGTTTTTATTTCAGTTAGCTAATGATTTGTATGCTATTTGAAACTGCTTATTGATTTTAATTGCACCCTTCATCATGATAATTTATGTAACTTTAAGAGTGCTGTCTCATCGAAGACTTGAAATATGTAATTTACAGCATATGTTTGGAAAAAGGGAAGTATGTTCAAAAATAACGAATTTTCAAAACAATGCAGTAGAGTTCATTCCTCCAAAGCTTACTTTATAAGCAAAAATATATATACTTAAACTTTTCTGATAGAGAATCCAGTTACTGTACCAAACTGGGAATGCATTTCAGGTGTTGGGGTGTTCTGCTTATGGTTAGACTGACCTGAAAATTTGAAAAGGCTTGCAAAATAAAATGCTAACAGTTCATTAATCATCAAATTCAGCCAGCTCTACAGTGCAGGAATTATATTCTGACTCTGGTGGCCAGTTTATGTTCTGAGGCACAAGGGTCGGTGTGCTATCTCTTCTTTTCCTCAAGCTGTATGTACCTACTACCCTGTTTGAGAAATAGAAGATTGTTTGAAACAAAAGAAAAAGCTGCTGCAGTTCTACTTCCAGAAAGACAAGCGTTATTCTTAACCTAATAAAACAGTAACTAAAAACCCAGTTTTTATCCTTTAAAAAAAATCGATGGGTTTTGGAGGGGCAACATAAAGTTCAGTGATGCTGGGTTTTTCAAAGCAAAAATGCTGTGTCACATCTATAAAGCTTTGAAAGGATAAATTTTATTGACTTGCATATATGAAATTAAACAACCCTATTTTGCTTCCAGTTTTGTTTGGTTGGTTTGTTGTTGGGTTTTTTTCAACCCACATTATGCCCCTTGCAATCACAATAGTCCTGTTTAAGAAGTAGCACTTGTATTCTGGCCTTTCAGAATGCATTTTAACAAATGTTAAAAGGCTTTTCCCAGCAAATGTGTTTATGTTTAGTTTGCAAGATTACTAGCGTTCAACCTTAAAGGCCTTTCAGAGCACTGAAGTCTGCTGAGTTCTGGAGGAAGATCTGAATCTGTAAGTTAATGATGTAAAAATGAAAATAAGTGCAGTATTCTAGGGCAGTAGTTCCAAAATGTTTTAGGCTAACAGTCAGCAGTCTCACCCCATGTGCTTTTATCCAAGTGTGAGCTGAAAGCTGATGTAAATGAAAATAAGCCCAGAGTCCAGCAGTCCTTACCAGCTTCAGAAAACTGACCGTGGCCTCGCAGACCACACTTTCCTTCAAACCATGATGGGAAACACTACTGAAATTTATTAGTCTTACATGCCCTAATTTTAAACTATTTTTAATTCTGGACAAACAAGTAGCCAATGTTCCTTTTACCCAAATATATCAGTACCTGCTTCCAGTTTCCTGTCCTGAATACATCTGGTCTCGTTCTGCGTTTCATCATAAATGTGAAACTTACTGTTAGGTAATGAAAAGAGTCTGTACTGTTAATCCAGGATTACCATTGGGTGCTTATACACTGCTCGTGAGAGCTAGCTCCAGTACTTTCTCACTTGAATTTTCAGTTCTAGTCGTATAAACCAGTTGATTCTGTTCCTTCTGCCCACTTAAGGGTTGGCTGTCAGAGGAGAAAGAAGAGAGGCGGTTTTGTAGCGCTCTGTCCAAGTGGGTGCTACTAAAAAGCAGGACTAAAAGGCTGGTCTCGTTAAATGTAAAGAGGTGAAGTGTTTCCCAATATTAAAAATGAAAAGGAATCCAGAGAACAGTCTGCAAAAATCTTAGCTTGTGGTCCAAGCTTCACTGGAAATGATTGAGAATTAGTTGTTGAGTCTAAGGAGCATTGCATTACTAACATAATTGCAAGGTAGTCCTTTGTATGATTGTAAATTGGGTTTGTGCTTCATCAATAAGCTTTTTGACAAGAAGCGTCCATCACAGTGGCGCTCTCATTTGCCACAGTAGAATAGAAAATGAAGTATCCCAATAATTGCATTATAGTTTCCTTATTGTGGGACAAGAAAGCAATGTGGTATAATTAGGTTTGATTGGAGTGCATGTTTCCGGTAAGATCTGAAATTAATGATGTTGCTATAGTGACACATCTGCGGCCACCAGTGCGTGAAACATAAAGTAATTCATTCGACAAGAGAAGACATCTGTTAACTGCAAGGATGCAGAGCATATTGACACTGACCAGAAATACTAGACGTTATGTGATAAATGAACAAATGATGCTGAAACAGGAGGACAGATAATTTGTACTTAATCTGCTGGGAGAACTTTAATCTTCTCACTGGTTGCATTTGACAATGCCATTGTTTAAAGAACAATGCTGCAGAGAACTCATAAATTTTAAAACTTAACTCAGGGTGCAGCCTATTAAAGCAATACATTAATTCCTTTGTTAGGGAGTTTTTATCTTCATGTAGAACAAAGCCATTACTAAAAACACCCACTAAAACAACAGGTTTTTTAGGACTCACATTTTAATTATAGCATCCATTACCCAAAATGCCATGTTGTTTGGACTTGAATCACATATAAGTTTGACAGAAAGGCGTCATCCNAATATTTATTGAACTTTTTTTTTTTTTCACTTAGGATGTGGGATGGCAAACCTTCTGCTGTTCATGAGAACTACCAGAGTATTCAGCTAAAACAAATGCGTACAGTCTTCCAAGCGTAGTTATTTACTAATGCATACACTTGTATTTGAGTTCTGTAATTAACATTTTAGCGGGTGTTTGGACCAAATGAGATACTTAACAGATATAATAGTTGAACAGATGCATAGAGCAATGGCATTCTTGATTTTCTGGGAAAGCCTTGTGTTAGAGGTTGGTGTATATGGGCTTTTACATTAAATGTGCCAAGTGTAATGTACTATTAAAATAGTGAATTTTAGTAATTGTGCCTGATAATTAATCTTTTAAAGTATACTCTAATTTATTCTTTATCTGTTCAATATAAGCTACCACAGAGAAAGAGTAATTTTAAAAAAATGTTGATGGAATAAGATCTCCTCACTTCACTTTAATGGATACATATTCACTCTATTGCCCTTACACTTCCTCTACCTCTGTAATTTTTAGTAACACTAAGGTTGCAGGGTGAATAGAGCAGAGAAGGAATGGAAAGTTTTGATGGAGAGATCCTACAGGAAGCTTCCAGATGTGCGCTTGAAGTCGATCAGTCCACAAAATCCTTACTTTGTGGCTTTTGCTGGACTCCCATCGACTGAAAATACATGGTGTATCCAGGGAGCGTGGCTGTTGCTCTTAGATACTGCTGTCATTCTTGTGGGAGGCAGAAGGCACAGAGGAAATAACTGCTGCTGTTCATAACTGTGTTATTTGTTACCTCTGCTGTTATCTTTCTTCTTTCCTGGGCAGAAGGTATCTCACCTCTCTTTGTCTTTGCCCTTATTCTTAATGGGTTGTGCTGGTGTTTGCCTCGTTTGAGGTTTTGTGGTGGTGATGTTTATGATGCCCTGTTTGTAAATGGGGCAGTTGAGTGAGCAGATATATTCTACATATGTGTTTACCATGATTTTTTTCATTTTCTTTTTTACATTCTATGCCAGGTTATATTTTTTTCAGGGTTCACAGAAAGAATTTTCATCTCCAGATTGTGACCAGTAGTCTAATTATTAAGAGCTTTGGGCCTGATCTCCCTTAAAGTTTCCATAGAAATGTTCACACACTGACTTTTTATCTGTTTAAGAAAAGAGCTCAAAGAAAGTACATATTTTATGAAAAGTTACACCCCTCTCAGTTTCTCATGAAGTTATTAATTCTTCTGTACTCATTTTCTTGCTTTTTCTTTTTTTTGTGTGTTTTGGCCTTTTAAGATTGTTGGTATTGGTCCAAATTACCATCTACTAATATAGGATCAGAAAGATCTGCATCTGCTTCTCAAAAACAAAATAAAAAACTCTGCTGCTCTGTTGTGAATCACATCTGTTGCCACCCAGGGAATGATGCCTTCAGGACTTTTTCCTTAGAAATTAATTTCCTC
>VXAK01023215.1:723-54467 GCA_013399435.1 Arenaria interpres | reverse complement strand
AAGGAAAGAAAAGCTCTTGGCTTCATTAAAGAACATACTAAATTTTTCTTAAGCAATTGTGTACTAAATTTTTATCAGGATATTTTCCTTGTGTGATACCTGCATTGTAGAGCAGAGTTTAAGAATGTGTGTAATAGTAGTAGTAGATCATATATTGGGTAGCATCATTTCTGGAAGCATTTCTAAAATAAGCTTTTTATCTAATAACTCTTCATATTAGTAATGTCCTGAAAGTGTTGAATCCTTAAGTAGGTCTTGAAAAAGCATTATTAAAAATAAAAAAGCTCTTTCACTGTTCTTTAGTACTTATCACCATGAGCAGACTAGAGAGCTCAGTTCTGGGATGGTTTTCCTTCCTAAAGTGGGCCATATGAGAAAATCCACCTCTAGATATTATAAGGGCTTGCATTTTGGGCCATAAAATAAAAGATGTGTTGTTTTGTCAAGGTGTATTAGTCTTCAACTAAAAGACTAAAATTTAAAGACAGGAGCACTGCTAAAGTTGTAACATGAGTGATTGGCACCATGTAATATTTTAATATTTGGAACAAGTTTTTGGCAACAATTCTGTCCTGTTTTGCTGTTTCACTCGTTAGGAGAATTTAGAAGTGAATCTTAATTTGCACACGTGGTGAAACTTAATTTCCATGTGGCTGACTGAAAAAGGTGTATTTTGGTTTATTTTTTGCAGAAATTTTTGAGTGCACTTTCATAAGTGCAGCTACATGGGTTTGTCTGATAACACGTCAGGTTTATTCTGATGATTGTTGAAAGCCTTACACAAGTTTTAAGAATCCTGAGCAAACTGTAATTGCTGTTTCTTTTCCTTCTTTGTTGTTTTTTTGTTTGGTTGGGTTTTTTTATTACAATTTTTTGTAGTAGGTACGGGTGTTTTTGCAGGCTCTTCTCATATGTCATATATTTGTCCTGCTACTGTAGCTAATAAAAGGGATTGTACAAGTAACATATAAGATGCAAGCATTGAATCGGGATTGCTGGAACGTTTATTTCCTTGTCTTTATGAGTTGATTCTTTTTCCTTGCCCATTTTTCCTAAATCTCCTTCCCTGGCTCCTGATCGTTGAAAGATAGGAAAATCCATACTTTTCTGCTCAGAAGCTTTTCTTCTCTGCTTGCTGGGAAAAGGGGTTTGGGGAGGGGGAGCACTCAAATTTTCTACCTGTCTACCTTTCCCTCGCTAAGCATGATTTGGAGTTGGACTGATTTAATAGTGTCAGAAGAAATAATGTTTCCATATAATAATCATAGGGCTAATTTTGTTTCCTGCTCAGTTTTCCCAAGCAGCAATTAGAGAACTAGTGGGAAGCGGGTTTGACAGTTGCCTGCTGTCTGGAGTTTTGAGTACCATTTAGTTTCACAACTCCTAGGGAGTGTTTATTTTAATTCAAAGGCTTGGCAAAGCTAAGTGCAGTGAGAAGATATTAGCATACCTGGAAAGTAAGGAAGGCGATGTAGATTTACTTTGAAATATCTTGCAATAAACATTATTGAACGAAGTGGGTGGGTTTTGGTTTTGTTTCGTGGGTTTTTTTAGAAACAGCAGTTTTAGTCTCTCATGTTTGTTACTGGCAACTTTCATGTTTCTCATGTGCAAACTGGAGATTGGATTTTTCTAGTCTATAATAGAAATAAAAATTGAATCAACGAATTTAACAAAAGGTCTCAATAAAAGTACAGCTTCTAAAGGCAGAAGAAGTAATTTCTCATGGGTTTACATGATTACTGTAAAACCAAAATAATCTTCTTATCCCGTGTATAAAAGTAACCAAAAAATTCTGACTTATTAATTCTAGAGATCAGGAACTTTGTCTTCCTGGGCTGTTTTCCAACTTTGGGAATAGTCTACTTCTCATGTGAATTTTTTATAATGTTATTCATATTTTGTGGACAATTTATGCATTTCAGATAAATTGTATTTTAAAAATTTTTTTAAATTCGAATGGCAAGACTAGTAAAAAAAAAAAATCCTCAGCATCATGTAAGGAAAAGCACATGGGAAGTGTCATTTTTTTCATGGTAGAGGGGGAGTTTGGAATGATTGTCTAGTGCTGGTGTTACAGGAAGCCATGGTTTGATAGTGCAGTATGGTGGTACAATAGTTGAGATGGAAGTGTCACTGCACAGATGTTCCTGGGGAGTAGGAGTGGTAGACATCTCAAGTGTAACTGAGAAAGACAGGAGACTTCTACAGCTCTACTGAATCTTTGAAGAGCACTAATGGTTCTAGCCCTATTAGATACATAAACTAGATGCTGGCTGTCCAAACAGCTCTGTTCTCCAGATAGTAATTATAGTATATGTCACGCTTTTAGTCTTCACTTTTCCTGTGGCTTACTGTGTATTTTGGCATACTGGGACAAAGACATTATGTAAAAATAGTCTAGATAAATAAAATTAATATGAAATATTTTGCCCTGTATTTTTTATTTATCGATAATTACCATATCCTCCATATTAAAAATACTGTAGAATCTTCAAGAATGTCACTTTTGGTACCGTGTTTTGTTTATTTTTTTAATCATCGTATTTACATATTTTAGTTGACCCAAAACTTAGTGGTTATATATAAGAATAGCTTTATATACTGTGTTAATTTCACTTTGGGTGAGTAACCATAGGAGAAAGAGTTTTAGAAAGGGCCATTATCAAAACAGTCCTTTGCAAGCTGACCCTGGGAAGCGAGGCAGTAGTGACCTCTTTTTGTCTGATGTGCCCCATCATGGAAGGCTGAAGCTCCCACCCCTCAATTAGAGCTTTTCCAAACCAGAGGATGTGGCTGGTTGGCAGAGGTGGACGCAAAGTGTCAGTCTGTGACTGACACCCTGTAGTTTCTTACAAATGTGAAGTAAGCTCTGAAAACACTGATTTCCTTCATTCTGGCTTATTCCGGTTGGAAGCTAAATCTGTCAAGTTTGGAAGTGATTTTAGGTCTTAATAACTTAATCTAAATAACATTGAATGTGCCCGTTTGCCAGAACGTCTACCTTCATACACCAAGTGCGAGATACCTGGATAAATTTTTGGGGGTGTTTTTTTTCTTTTTTGCCTTAGATTTTTTGATACATGTTGCAAACTCTTGCTTTGGCTCTTGAGAGTCAATTCCATCCAGATACTGCATTTTTTGTCTTTCACATGAAGAAAAAAGTTTTTGTCTGGTTTTGAGCTTGTATATTTAGTTGTGTTGGCAGAATCAGCTTGAAGGTGGAACCAGTGATTTCTTCCAGTATGACTAACGCTGATCTTTCTCCAAAAATGTTCCTTTAATTAACTAAACAGATGCTAACTCATGATTCATTCCTTCTTTCCAAAAGAAAGATTTTGGTGGGGGGTTTTTTGTGGCCTTCTCATGGTATTTTTTTGCTCCTTTGTGATGTACTTCTTCTTTATTGCAGGAACACTTACACAGAATGAGATGATATTTAAGCGCCTCCACCTAGGTACTGTGTCCTATGGAACAGACACGATGGATGAAATTCAGAGTCATATTATAAACTCTTATTCACAGGTATCTCATTTCATAAATTATTTACCATTAATATTGAGATTTTTTTTTAAGAGCATTGAAGCATTGTTGTTACTGATTATGTCTAGAAATTTGAGATGCTATGGAAGTTCTTTCATTTGTAGGTATCTGTTAACAGATATGATGAAAGGGAAAAATGTGAGACAGTTCGTAGTTCTCTTCTGATTCTGAAGTTCCTTGTAATACCCACTTAAAGGAGTTTACTTTTCTATTCCCCACTAGCAGAAATCTTTGTTAGCCTGTCTGTGCAGTGCAGTCTTTCTCCTGCAAAAGTAAGAATAAGCTATTCCTTACTGAGACTACAAATTACAAGTGTCAAGAGCAAGACAAACAGTAATTGTATCTTTGAACATAATCATCAAGAATAGACATTAAAAAGCCACATTAACTGGTATAGCCAAAAAGTAAAAAAAAAAAGTTGTCAAAAAAATTTATAAATGCATATCTAAAAAAGTGCTTTTTAAAAAATTAAGATGATTGTAATCAGCATAAAACTAAGGGGGAGAAAATGGAAAACTCCATATTGCTTGAGAGCAAAGTGTTCCAGTGATCCATGAGTGCTTGGTCTGGACAGTGTACGAGAGGCTTGTGACTCCCTGTCTGTCTGTGGGGCAGTTGAGAGGATGAAGGAGGAAGGTGGAATTCTGCATCTCCCATGTATGCAAGCTATTTGAGTGTTTCTGCAAACCTTTCTGAGCACCTGATTCTGTTCTGAGATTAGGAAGTATTTTTTACTTTATTTTTTATTTCTATTCTTTGAAAGAAAAAAGAAATAAATTAACAGAAGAGGAAATAAAGTATAGGTTAACTAATATTTCCATAAGTTGCACACAATAGGATAATAAAACTTCATATATAAAATTATTTTTCATAGTTAACTTGGATGCTCAAACAGGACTGGCTGACCCAGTTACGTTTGTAGACTGACCTCCTTGTCTGTGTCCTCATTTTCTCTTGTAAAAGGATTGTAGGATCAACAATTGATTTGAATCTTCAGTTGTGCTGTGTTTTGAACTATGGCTACCTTCTCATTTGATAAAAAATAAAACCTAAAAAGTAGCTGTTTGATACCACGCTGGACTCAGTTAATATTATGTAGCATTTGGGAAGCGAGGCAGGATAGAAAGCAGTGAATAAGCAACGTATGTTATAATTTTTTAGTCTGTAACTTCAATTTCTGTATTATTTCCCATCTAAACAGATCAAAAAATCCACTTCTTGAATTCATTTTCCTTGGATAAATCTATCTCAGCTTAATTGTGAGTAGGTATAGCCATGAATAGCAGCTGAGATGCAGTAACATGCCTTGGAAATAGGTAAAAGAGCTCCGTATCTCAAAGAGCATCAGTCCAAATTTGGTTACCGAAAGTAATTGCTACCTGTCCGTGTTTATAAAAATCACCCAAACATAGTTTTGTTATACTGGGTTGCTTGGGTATTCGTAGTAACAACTGTAGCAATAAATAATATTAGCTGACAGTTTTGAGCTTGCACACCCAGGTCTGACTGAGTTTGATGACAGCATCAGTCTTCTAGAGGGAGGCATATTCTTTAACGCAGATTTTGTCTTTCGCGATTAAATATGCTATCTGAGAAAAAAAAAAAACAAAACCAAAAAGCATGATTCCCAGCATTCTTACTTGCTTAAAGCCTTTACTTAGTTTGCTGCAAAATTTAATGAGTGGTACTCATGGTTAATTAAGTTTTTATTAACTGTGACATATTTGGCACTGAAATTTTTAAAAGTAAGAGAATTGAGGGAAGCTTTTTGCCTGAATTGTGGGAAAAGATTTCCCAAATCTAGGTTTGCTGTTAGAAGGTGATGAAAAGAACTTACTTGGAACTTCCATTTTTTTTTCAGCTTTATATAACACTTCTCGATGTTTAAATAATGCTTTAATTATGCGTGTGTTGGTAGCAGCTCTTTAAAACAGAAAAATGAAGGCGTCTTGGTAACAAAACAAGCATTAAACAATTGTTTCAATCTGAAAAAGTATGGTGAGGTTTTTATTTAATCTATGATAATAGAAGCTGCCAGTTAGCCAGGCAGCGGTTCTTGTGTGACATTGATTTTATCCCTTGTTTGTGTTCTGTTTTATTATTACAGTGGACCTACTAGACTATTGTCATCTTAATGTAACACACAAATCTATTATAACCTGATTATATTTCCCCACTGGAAGCATTTTGTGATAGAGGGCATAATCTTTAATGGAATTTGTGTGAAATTAAATTATACAAGCATCAATAAACATAACATAATTCAGAAGGAGTAAATCAGCTTAATTTATTTGCGGCTGTAATGGCATCAGTGTTAGCAGAATGCAAATGCAGAGGTTTAAAGCAGTAGCTGAAAAGCAGTGCCAGATGAGCAGAAAGTTAAACCCTTTATTAGACAACACTGTAATTTGATGGGCAGAATGTTCACGGTTCAGCAGATTGCAGTCAGGAGGAAAAAAGCGTGGTTTCTGAAGAGGTTTTCTGAGTTACCCTGGAGTGAACAGAAGAGCCTTTGGTAGTATGGCTGATGTCTTTCATGTGCTGACTTTAAAATAAAATAAAAAACAGATAAAAAAGGCAACAAAAAACACCACAACAAAAACAAAAACCCACAAACCAAAACTAAACTAAAGCCACTTCTCAACTAATGAGAAGCATATAGTACTTTCTCTTAAAAGACTAATTCAGTCACATCATTGAGCATTTCTGAAGAATAACTTAAAATAGTGCTGCTTAGTGGTTATGCAACAGTAATGTGATCTTCAAATATGTGACAGACTATTATTTTTGCATTAATTTATTAGATTGTTGCATTCTTCTAAGGACAAACAAATTTCAGCCTGCCTCAAAAGCATACGGACTGCATTAGTTCACAAATAATGTAGGAATTGTGTAGGTTATAAATGAAATCGGCAATATTTGTATTTTAATGACTCCTAATATTTATACGTAACAACAATACTTGCTTTTCTTCATTTGTTCCATACTAATGTGATGGTCTTTAAAATAGAGATCTAGGTGAAGATTTAAAAGAAAAGGTTTTTTCCAATTTAATGGCATTGGAGTTTCCAACCTTTGAATGCACACAGATGACAAGAGACTAAAGAACAAGAGCAACAAAACACCACCCTTGCAATTTTGGTTTGGGGTTTCTGAACTCATCCAAGTGGTTGCTGGCTTAACTACCTTGTAAAAAACAATTCATAGAAGGACTGTTGTGACGCATCACTGGAAAAGATGAATTCTGAAGTGAGGAAACAGGGTTTTCTGCAGAATCCAGTCAGTCTGTTCGCCCCTTTTACTGCACGCTTGTTTTCATTTCGCATTTTTCAGCTGTCCTCAGGCTGAAATCTGTGAAATGTACTGAAATCTGTCTACAAATGCAAGGTGATGAGCCCAGTTATTGGTTCCACGGAAAAGTAGATGAGTGTTTTTAGGAATCACAGACTGAATGGGTTAACAGCAGGTTATATAAAATAAATAAATGGTTACTACCCTTATTATTTATCAGCCTTTTTAAAGGGAACAATTGGATATATATATTTAGTATTCGTGCTTTGTTTCCATTACTGAACTTTGTTTTACTGTTTATTGTGTTGGGTCCTTAAAGGTGCACTCCCAGAACAGCGGAAACAGTACGAGTTCAACACCATCTAGGAAACCTCAGTCGTCTGCGCCCAAAGTCCGCAAGAGCGTCAGCAGTCGCATACACGAAGCGGTGAAGGCCATTGCACTGTGCCACAATGTCACCCCAGTATATGAATCCCGGGCTGGTGTCTCTGGAGAAACAGAATATGCAGAGGTGGATCAGGACTTCAGCGATGAAAATCGCACTTACCAGGCTTCCAGCCCAGATGAGGTTAGTATGCAAGGGTGAAAAAATTAATATCTCATAAAGAACAGGATAAGTTGAGTTAAAAAGTGCAGAACTGTAAAAGGAGAGTGTATTGGGCTGGGGTTTCTTTAAAATTAGCCATAATATGGTTTTATTTTATCTACAGCTGTAGGAAAGATCTGGTGTTTCTTTGCTATATAAAAGTGTTTTCAGGTATTTAACTAAAAGTTCTGTGAAGTCAGTGCGTTGGGATCAATACCACGTTGAGTATTACAATTAAAGCTACTAGGTATATTCTCAAAACATTAATCCATGTATGAGTCGTAGCATATACGTGCAAAGGAAAATATGAAACTTCTTTGAGTGATGAACAACCAGGTACGTTAGCTCGATGCTACCAGTTAGTGGAATGTATAGATTCCTAATAGGAAAAAAAAAAGCAACCCAAATCTCAAATAGTCCTGTAGAAAAGCTTTTGAAGGTCCAATCCTAGGCAGCCTCATAATGTTTAGGATTCAGTCAAAATTGCATCAAGTGTAGCACAAATTTAAAACCCAATTTCAATAAAAACATGCGCTTGACTTCCATTGAAATCCAACTTTTAAACAAATCCCACAAAATACCTTCAGTGGATTTGAGTTATTGTTCTGAGTAATCCTGTTTTGGGGCCTAAATTGATTGCCTAAAATTCAATCTTAAAAGATTTTAGAAGAGAGAGGCAAAGCTCAAGTTTCAACATACTGCAGAGTCAGCGTAAAAAATAATTATAGCCCATTCACTTTATGAAAACATGTATGTACTTGATGCAGTATAATAGAGAAATAGAGTATTTCGGGGTTGGTTTGCCTCTGAAAGTGAGCAAGGTTGAGGGACATCTTTGTTTTAAGGAAATTCCAACAGTGTCTGAAGCTTGTATGTACTGTTGGTGGTGTAGCCGCAGTAGTTTAGTCATAATCAAAACAAGGTTGTTGTAAGATGTGAAGAAGGCAGTGTGTATCTGAAAGCCTGTATATTTTTCTGGCTATACGAGTTGACCTAAGACAAGATAATATTTCTTCCACAAACCTCAGCTTGCCACAGCATAGCCTATTATATTTAGTTTACGTGTCTAATATATCACCATATGTAATACTAACAAAACTTTAGCAATTCAAACTGCAAGCTGTAATTTCTAAAAGTAACAAGTAACAAGTAACATATTTTTGGGAATGCAAGAAATAAATTTAAGTCTGATTTCATGTAGTACCCAACTAGCAGGCATTGCTTGCATTTCAGATGCTATAAACACAGTTCATAGTGTCAAAGTGTTGTAGAATATAAAGTGCCTGGTTCTCAGCGAATAAAAAGTGGCAGTTAGAACATTTTTAAAAATAAACTCTAGGCAGGACCGGAGATGCTGCTCTTTGGCCAAAATCAATAATCCATAATACTCTGTGTGGTGGTATATAGTGTGGGTTGATCCACATTATGAATAGAAAATGCTGGAAGTGCATTTGTTTGCACCAGGAATACACTGTAAATATAGTTTTTTAGCATAGTTGTATAATGTTGGACTTGTATTATGCACGTGTGCAAATTTTCATGTGCACGTATATTCGTATTCACTAAATAGATCAGTGTAATAAGCCTGTGAGGTATAAGCAAGTACCTACCTATGAAGAGATGATGACAGCTATGGATTAAGTAAACATTCTACTTTAACAGCCAAAGGTGTTACTAAATCAGGTGAAGAGGCGTGCAATTGAGAGACTATGTGAGTTTTTTCTCCCACTTGCTCTTGCCTCCTGTGGGCTTTTGTATATTCATTCAGTTATTTGGAACCTGAAAATATTACCATAAAGAGCAATTCTCCTCCCATATTTGCTAAAGGAAACAGTCGTAAGACTTGAGAATTATGCAAGTTTTGGTGCCCTGTGAAGACAGTAGGGAATTTGACCTTGGGAAGAGGAAAGGGAAGTTGATAAAGTGCTAATACGACAGATCTGGGACTCAGGGTGGAAAGGGAAGTGGAAGAGGAAATCAGCAACAAAAAAATGGCTAGTGTTTCAAGGAAGAGCAAGCACAGGTATCCTTTTAATAACAATTATTATTTTTTTTATCATCTTGACTCATGCATTCAAACTACATGACAGTGAAATGAAAAACTTGCATTTTAGAACGGAAAGCATTATTTCAAAGATAATGCTTAAAACACAAGTAAAATAATCATATTGAACAAATATGCTTTAATGTAATGAGAAATTGATGCTAAATGGAGTCTTATAAAAAGATGAAGCTACAAGAAACATTTGAACAGCTTAAAAATTGCAGCATGACAGCAAAAAGCCTAAGAGTTGAAAGACTAGCGGGTCTTTATCATAATTTTTTAAAGAGTTCTATTGATGCAATGTTTGCAAATCACTGGAGCCTAAGGAAAATAATGTAAATGGTTCATTATTTAGCTTATTGAACTTTCCTGCAGTTAGGTTGACGGATGATGCCAATGTTTCCCAATCACCAAAGTACCATTTTAAAAGCATTTTTTATTGAATAAAGTGCTTTGAATATTGCACCCTGGAGCTTTATTTAGGGAAATGGTTCAATTGATGTTTTCTGTTTAACCTCAGCACTGACCTATCACAACATATTTGGTTAATAAGCAACATTATCATTTAATAGACTTAACCAGTTTTATGCGTTGTACTTTCTCAACATTACAACTCTGTTCTCTTAGATTTGGTTTATGGATCTGGCTTGATTGCAGTCTTTTGAAAGAAGATGTTATTTGCACAGTTGTCTGTTGCTTTACATAATATTGCATTATAGCACCATAGCGTATAAAGAGCAGAGAACAATGTGTAAGTATAAACTATTCTTCCATGTAGGAAAGTATAGGAAGCAGTTTAGTAATGACACACTGTACACTTAATGAATTGACTTGCGGAATTCATTTGAAATTCTTCACATCTTTGTGTACGTGCACATCCATATACAGCTAAAATATAACCATAACAAAGTATGCACATTTAGGAGCAGGTACATGATGTATTTATCTATTGTTGGAGTAACCTGAGATAAGTAACTGATTTTGTATTCATAATGTGAGCCCTACTTATGCCAGGCTCTTTGTTTCTTATGATAAGTGATCAATATTTCATTTTCTCTGAAAGAGTGGAAAGTTTCATTTGTCTGTCACTTGTCCTCTACAGCTGTAGCATAGCAAACAATAAACATTCACTGAGAACTCACTGGAAAAAAATGGAAACAGCCCCTACTTGGCCATCATAGGTGTGGGCTCAGCTCATCTGTAGAAAGCTGGCTACCTTAATGTAATGAACAATCATAAAAGGATATAAGCTAAGTAGGTAAAGCAATGGAGTTCAAAGGTCACGGACCCAAACAATTCAGGGGCATGCTATGAACAGGAGCCTTTGAAGACCTTTGCTCCCCTTGGTCAGAAAAGATTGATCAGTCGCGATTTTTAATGACTGCTTACTCTCATAAACCAGCTATTTATTGGTTATGCTTTGTCCTGCACTGTTATATTCTCAAGGATTTCTAATTCCGGGATTTTGAATATTTAAATACTACTTTAAAGCATGGTCAGTTATTTAATTCCAACGTTTCTGTCCAGAGACAACGGAGTTGCTAAAATTAATTATAAGGATACAAAGCCAATCATTTAAAAACAGACAGGGAAATGATATGCCCTTAGTGAAGCAGCTTTTGTGTTTACAAAAGTGAAGCTGTAATGTATGAGACATGTTGTATTGTTTAATTCATTTTATTGTGTGTGCTTATTGAAGCAAGACTAATTGTGTTGTTTTGTCAATGTATTGTGAAAAGCAAATCACTCAGTAGCATAAAACCATCACTTTCATGACCTTCGAGACCCACAAAGAATAACTACTCCATAGCTTGTCTTGAATATCGATTGGCAGTTTTTTCACATGATCAAGCTGTATTTTTAAGTTAATAATTTTATTTTAATTATGAAGGGTTTTGATGAAAAGCGATGGCCTGCAAGTGTTAGTTATCAAATCATTGTTTATAAACATAAACAAGCCAGTGCTGATTGGAAACATGTGAGTTGTCGTTGAACAATCCAAACAGAAACTGTTGGGAACACTCATGCAGTGGGGAAAAAGAAATCCCACTGCTTCTTGCCCTTTTCCAAACCAATAGCCTTAACTTCAAACTATTACGCATATAACCTCTGTATACCTTAAATGGCAGCCTGATTTTGAATGTAGATCCTATTGTCTGAAGGGAAGATGCTCTTAGATACTCTGAAATAGCTAAAGGTTGATTATATGAGAGTTCTAAGCAGCAAAACTAGCTTACAACATTTCCATCTCTTGTCCGTCCTTCTCACCCTACAAATCGCTCCCTCATATATGCCAAAAGCTTCAAAGCCTTTATTTATATGGGTCGTTTTCCAGTTGAAGTGGTGAGGTCCATAGCGTGGGTCTGGAAAAGCTGTCAGCACAACTGTGGGGAACTCCCAAACTGCTGGACGGGGTGGCCAACACCCGCCACGAGGTGGTGGGTCTTTTCCTTAAACTGCTATTAGCTCAAAAAAGAATACTGTGTGTTGAAAGTGACAATTAGTTGGCCATAGATTGTTTTGAGCAACGCTTTGTAACTATCGAACGGTTAGGTATTTCTGCTAGGGAGCAGCATGGCAGGCTGGCCCGCGAGGAAAGGGAGGCCAGGAGCTGAGCATGGTAGCCAGGCTGCTAGAGGCAGTGGTCCCAGTGATGAGGTGTACAGCCCAACAATATCCAAACAAGGTAAAAAGAGCATGTTCCATGATGGAAACCAGAGACAGTCAAGAGTATAGATTGTCGTACAGGTCTGTGGTGATGAGGCACGTCTGAATTCAAGCCAAGATGTCAAATCATTAAGTCAGGATCAGGTCTTGAGACAGCAACCAGCATTAGTCAGTTAGCCCCAGTCCACTGATTGCAAGGGAAGTTCATGGCAGTGAGGTAGGTCCAAAGCCAGGAGGTCATGTCTGCCTATCAGGGCCGGGTGAGCAGGGTACATGACCAAGTGTGGGCAACCTGACTGCAACGTAGCTCACCAGGAGCTGTGTGAGAGCCAAGGTAAAGGGGGAGGGCAGCCTCCATGCAAGTTTCTTCGACATGTTTCTTCATCACAGCTTTTAACAGTTGAGCTGGCCTCGAATGCAGCTGGTTGAACTGCTAGGAAGGAGGATGCACTCGGGGTCTTGACAGTTTCAGTCTAAATAGGGGTTTGAATATTTTTTTATAGAACTACATTGCTATTCTGTCTTGGTTGACAGAAAGTTATGTTTGGGTCAAGTAAGTATCCAATCTCTGTTTCAATTTACCCAAGCTTAGAGTGGTGCATGGTTGCTTCTTTTTTTCTGCTTTCTCTCTCAAAATATTCTATTATTAAAAAAAAAAACCAAAATCAGTGGATTAGGTTCCTAAGACCAGCAAAGTTCCAAACAACCCAGAATTCAAAGGGAGCAGTAGTAGCATGATGGTTTGTATGTTCCAATCCTGATTGATGTAGTATCTAAAGCAAGCAAGAACAGCCTTAGGACATTTTTTTGGTCTTCTGCCAAGCAGTAACAGCTTTTTAGGATTGATCCAGTAGCTGAAGGTCTTCAGGATTCAGCAGCGTGCTTCAAGTACCTCACTTTGTGGATTTATAATCCGATGTGCCCAAAGCTGAGGCGAGTTTCATTTTTTTCAAGTGACCATATCAGATTTTCCTTGACTGGGACTTCTTCATGCTATAGTGCTCCCAAGATGACAATTAATTAGAGGTAGTTACATTTTCCACAGAGCAAAGGGAAAATACTAATAAATACTAATTCCCCAAACTGAAAATTAATAAGACAGCTAGGTGAGAAGTGATATTTCCTGTTGGTCCAGAGTAAGCGAAGGAAGATGTTAATCTGAGAGGGAGTGAGAATGCGCTTCCTTGGGGAGGTTGTTCACTCTCACAGGGAAAGGTCAGGAGAATCCAGAGATGGGCTTTGAGATGGGCTATGTAAGGAACAGCCCTGTAGATACTGATTGAGTGGCCTAAAGCCGTCTAACACCACTCCAAAGAGAAGCAAAATCCTCTTATTTGATAGGACAGGGAGGTACTTCACTCTTTCATCCTCAGAGTTGAAAGTAAATAAAGATATGTCTGTTCCTTTAAATGCTCTCTATGGACAGTCTGTTTCATCTTACACGTTGGCCTTAATTTTGACTATTGACTCAAGTGCTTAGATATTTGTAGTGTTTTCTGCCACGTGATTATTTTCATTGGGGTTGTGAAATGGGAGTCATAAGCTAATAGAATTTCTTGTAGAAGAGATTTTTTTTTCCTTAAAAAAATAAGATTGGCACCGTAGTTGAAAAGAATCATTTAGAATGTAGTTGATTTAAGGCAAAATTAAATAGACTCAGCTTTCTGTGGCCTATCAGTTTACATGTTTTCTAAAGTTTTTTAAAAACGTTGCTTAGTATTTATTTTAGGTTAAAATCAGTCTAATGTTCTAATTAAATATGCAGTTCTGAATCCACAATGGGAATAATGGTTTTGGGGATTTTTTCTGTGCTTGATGTGGGGTTTGAGGTCCCTAACTGTTCATTTTCCTGACTCTAGTAGGCACAGGTTTTGTGACTGATAGAACAGGTAACTGCATCCCTGTCACTTAACAACCTTGTGTACTTCATGGAACATCTAGAAACTACCTAAGATGTTTATAAGCTGCTTGTTCTGATTTAGTTCCATTAAATGAACATTTCTAAACAAATGGAGTGCTTATGTCCCCAAAGCATGGAATTGCTATGCGGGGCTGCCATGGTCTGTAACAAGAGTCCTTCTGAAGTTTTCCCACTTCATGCCCCTCACAAGACACACATGTTCCTCAGGCATGTGTGTTAGACACGTCCTGCTCAGAGAAGCTACTTCCACCTCCTGAGCTGTAGGTTATGTTGTGGGTCGCACGGTTAGTGCTTGAGTTCAGACACTTTCCTTATGAAGTCTCTGAATTTGACTTTGAATGGAAATCTGTGCTGTGGTAATTGAAGAGTTTGATATTTGGAGCTATGAACTGTAGAAGTTCTGAGGGTCGGGTGGCCTCTAGTGGAGAGACACTGCTGACAGGCAACCAGAGCTCAACAGCGGGAATGTGGTAAATAGAAACATCTGAAAGGTTTTGGGTGAGAAACACTAAACAGGAGGTGTTTCCTGGTAGCTTTTGTTAGATCTGTTGCGTTTCCATTTCATAATGCAAGTATTTGCTGCCTTCAATCCGAATTTGGGAGCTGCTGCTTTGACCTTGTCATCTATGCGAGAGGTGGATAGCTGGCTTCACCCTTTGGATTGCTATTGAGGAGGAAGACAACTAGCAAGTTAGAAACCACAGAAGCCCTCCTTGACTCCACCTACACTCCCTGTCGTGAGAACAGATACACAGTTAGTGGGTTCAGGTGCTCACCTGTGTCTCAGTTTTGGGAGGACCCTGTGTCTACCAATGTACTTTTGTCTCCCAGGCAGCCAGTTTCCGTAGAAGGGAAGCTTGGTGATAAGCCAGGCAAGAGCCACAAAATGATAAAGTCCCTAGCCTGGATTCAGGAAACCTGACACATTTCATCTGTTTGTGTTAGGAAATGAATAGTTATTGACAAATAAAAAATTATAATTAGAGTGGATTTTTTTTTTTAAAGCAAAATAGTAGCATCACCAGCAGAGACTTTTGTGCTTGTCCAACCTTTGCTTTATCTGACTCCATCCAGTATGGCAAGCTCTGTAGAAGCTACAGCTGTTGCGTTTATCTGTCATTCTAGGGGTTCTTGAGGTACGCACACCAGATTGCAAGACCATTTTAATGTAAGGTTTCAGAAACATATCGAAGAGAAGAGAATATACTTGTGGAGGGGAAACCTCAAGAAGAGAGGCTTAGCCTAAGAATCTTTTTTCTGAATGCTCTGTAGCCAGCCATTCAGTATATATTTATTTAAGATTAATAATTTAGATTTTCATGCCGTTTGCAAAATACTTTTTTAAAAAAAATATTTAATTTGTGTATTCTAAAAGCTTCAGATATTTAATGGTAAGGTCTGGCTCTTCTCTGGGTGATGATGAGGTCTAGGTGCTTTGATTCATTCTGAATGACGGGAGTCAAACTCAGTGCCTTGCTCTCAAGTTTATTCAGTTGCCTTTTTGGCGTCTCTTTGACTCTTGAGCCTTATTGACTATTTCTGCTATGGTATTTGCACTGATCAATTTAAAAGGGAAAAAAACCAGAGAAGTGCAGTTGTGTGTAGGCCAGGTATAAGAATCCAAAATGACTGTGCTGCAAAATACGAATTCAAGCGGTAAGTGAAGCCAAGCATAAACGAAATAATAAACAGATGTGAGTCACCAAATATAGAACACTTAAGTCCTAGCTGCAAAGGGACACAAATGAGATGATAGGGTATTAGTAGAAAGATGCAATTTACAGGTCAGAACGTAATAGTAACCTTTCACTGTGAAAATTGAAAATTAACCTTGGGAGTACTGGATCATTTACAGCTTATATGGTACTTTTATTGAAGAAGAAAAATCTCTAAGAAGACTTCCTGTGATTTTTGAGATTTTAAAATGGTGCTTTTCAAAATGTTTTCTTTTCTCTTCTGTAGCTGCATCTTGATGTATTTTTATTTGGTGATACCTAGACAGATGGCACCACTAGGGTTTCTTAGGGATTCGCACATTATTTTTTTTTTCCAATTTTAAATTTTCGTAGATGGTATAATTTGCTTGCTTTGGGTGAAATTCTTAGCACTAGTCGTCGTGTCTGTTGAACTTACCTAGGAATGTTACTACTTGCATGCCTTTTATCAAAATACTTGATTTTTATTTTTTTCATCTTACCTGAGATTAATAGCAGGGGCAGGTTCCATAAGAATTCTGTTAACTTCATGATAACTACCTTTCTAGTCATTTAAAAATCTATTTTCCAGTAATGATTAGCATTTGGAAAAATAAAAATAGAATTGTGGAGGAGATATCTTTTTAATTAGAAACTTCCATTCAAATATGGAATATGGCTTACATAGAAACTAACAGTAGTGCAGTTTTCCTAAAGTATTAATTTTTTTTTTAAGGAATAAACCATTCAATGGTAATGATAGAAAGCATAACATAGAAGTAAGTAGAAGCTATATGTCATGTACTTTTAAAGCAGCAAAATGTGAAAAAAAAATATATATTAAAAAGCAAATCTCTAATGCATACATTGAAGATGGCATGTAGTGGTAGCTAATAGTGATAATTGTGCAATGCAGCGTTTCTGGGTTTGTAAAAGGGACTTTCACAAGCATGTTTGTGGGATGCAGTACTGTACGCTTGGTTTCCGTATCATTTGATATGGTAAGAACTCAATTATATTATTGCTGAAACAAAGTAAGCTAAAATAAGATCCTTTGCTTAGCTATTTACTATGTTTAACAATGTCTCAACTTGCATGTTATTGTAGATCTAAAGAATGTTTTATACAAAAATACTCCCAACATTTTTTATCTACATAGCGGTGTCATTGGTACAGAAATTGTGTTCTGGTTTTGCATAATTTCTACTGGGTGTCCTTTAAGTATTGTTGAATATATCTCTGGTTTTGAATTAGAACTGTTATTTCAGAACAATATATTCTAAATATCTCATTTGCAGGAATAAGTTCAAATAAGCTTTTGTATTCTTCATAAGAATTTTTGTAAGCTTTCTGAAATAAAATGCTCATTTGATATATTAAGATTTTGTACTCAGTCTACTGCTACTCACTTTTTTTTTTTCCTCAGGTTGTTGGAAGAATTTAGACTTTTACCCCAGCAACGGTTGTTTGGCTTTAGCCTAACCTATATAAGAGTGTAATAGACCTTTCACACTTAAACATGTCTCTTCTTCCCTTTTTTTTTCCCTTTCTTTAGGTAGCTCTGGTGCAGTGGACAGAGAGTGTGGGTCTTACTCTGGTTAACAGGGATTTGACCTCAATGCAGCTGAAGACCCCTGGTGGACACATTCTGACGTACTATATTCTGCAGATCTTTCCCTTCACTTCCGAGAGCAAGCGCATGGGGATCATAGTTAGGGTAATTTTGGGGGTGTTCGGGGTGGTGTTTTTTTATTTCTCAAAAAATGTTTTTATTGAATGTTTATTTTTATAAAATTTGCTAGCAACTCAATCATTCATGGAGTGCATTTCTCAAGATTTTCAAATGGAAAGTACGTCTTTGACACAAGTACACATGAAATAGCAAGGAGGCAATTGTAGAAAAATCAAATGAACTTGATGTTGCAGAGAGCTTTGCAAAGGATGGACTCTCCTCTTACATGGGAACATGTTAATTTTCCTACTTCACGCTTAGCCTCTGATACTGCAAGTTGACTTGAAGCATTTGTTTTTAATTTTGTTTGGATTTTTTTCCATGCAAAATATGTTGCTTCTTCATGGCTGAAACTTCTTACAATAGTAGTTAGCATCTTTTTATACTACTGGTGCTGCTGCTTTTTCAGACGCAGTGTTGCTGTCTGAACTGTTAGATGGTTAGATCAGTGCCAAGTCCCAGTTAAATTGGTGTCAAACTCATGTGATTTATTTATTTATTTATTTATTTATTTGCCCACGATAACAAGGCAGGCATGCCATCAGCCTTAGGCAAGGATACTGCAGGCAGAATATCTGCATGCTCAGGTCTGGAGAGACCTTGGCAAGTCCGTGTTTCTTTAGGTGGGACTGGTCCTAAGCCTGTTTTCCAGTGACATCTTCAGAGATGTTCTAAGAGACTTGTCAGATCAGGCTCAGTTCTTCATTCTGTGACAGGCCATACCTCAGAAACTCCTGATTTGGATTATATTTGCCTGCGTGTGAATTCTCTGAATATGCAATGAGTGTTTCATTGTTAAAATATCTGTAACAATCATTTACATTAATTATTTGTAAATTTTTAATTACTTAGGTAGTTCAGAGATACAGAGCAAACTTTCTGTTGTGGGTTAGACTTCAGTTAGAACTGATCCTTTTACAGGAAAAAGTAGGGAATATGTATCTCGATCAAAGTAAAAACATCCAGTAATAAAATTTACCCTCTCTTGGCAAGGTACCTCATCTATTATAAGTGGTAATCCATTGACTGCTTAAAATGACAACTAGGTTACTGGTAGGTATTGTTTTGACTGTATAAATAGTTTGTTTTCCCTCTATTTCTTTTGTAAAATTTTAGGATGAATCTTCAGGAGAAATTACATTTTACATGAAGGGTGCAGATGTTGCAATGTCCACTATTGTACAATACAATGATTGGTTAGAAGAAGAGGTAAGAAAGAAAATCAAAATTTATAAAAAATAACATTTTGTAAAAACTGAAAATTTAAAATCAAAATACTGGGTATTATTGGAATAGGTTCAAAGAAGAACCTGAGCCAAGGCAGTAATGGGCTTTTGAAGTTCAGTTACATATATCCTGAACGGGTTTTAAGGGATTAGAATTATTTCCAACTCTTGAATAACCCACAGGAAAAGCAAAGCTGGTAGTCATAGCAGAGCACGTTCCTACTTAAAACAAGGAAATTTGTTTTTCGTTGACTGACCTTTCACATAAAACCTAATTACTTCTGAGAAGTATTCTGCTATAAACCTATTTATCCTGAAATGCCCTTGTTTTATCAAATTCTGCAGTGAGGTATGATTATGAATTACGAAGTTTAATAAGGGTTGCAGCCAAATTGAAATAGGCTTTGCAACATCTATTAAACTTAATATAAAATAGCTAGTGACTGAACTTCAAAACTGATAAATACTTTTCACTGTGTGGCTCTGGTAGGTACCAGCAATCATCTTATTTTGACCCTACATACGGACAATATGTTAATACAATGATTACACCATGTATGTTCATAATGGTATTGGCAATATGAATCAATATCTGCTGCAGGGCAGTTTGATTTATTCAGGGACATGAATAAATTAAACTCCCTCAAGACCTAGCAAAATGTCATAAAAATTACTTTTGGCGATAATGATGCACAATTAATTGTAAAATACTTGTTTAATTTATTTAGCTTTATGAGGTCAAATCAATAAGTGTTTTGCACTGGACAGCCTTGTTTTTCATTAAGACATGCTATTCCAGGGCGATTTTTAATGTGTAGATATTTCACTGATAAGAGGTATGTTCAGTGGAAAAAGAAAATGTAGCTCTGCTACGTGCCTCAAAAGTAGTTTTAATAATAGAGTTTCAACCTAAAAGAAGTTTCTTTAAGCTAGGAGAAGAAATCTAACTGGGCTACCAATAACATATCACTTTATTTGGGGGACCTGAAGTATAATTGCTTTTTATTCTGCTTGTGGCTTCTCCAAAATAATCTGAGTGTAAAGAAACACCAGTATGCCCTGTCAGCTTATAGTATAAAACATGTACGTACTGTTGAATATTCGCATAATTATTCTGTGGTTTGGTCCATTTAGTGTGGTAATATGGCACGAGAAGGACTGCGTACACTGGTTGTCGCCAAAAAATCACTGACTGAAGAACAATATCAAGATTTTGAGGTATGAAGGGACAGAGGGATCTTGTGCTTTGCCGTGTTTAGTTACTTCAAGCAGAACGTTTCTCTTTTTTATTCTATTAAGGTGGCAAAAAAGATGATTTAGTATTTAAAATATCAATATGGCACACGATCTGTTAGAGATGTTGTCATTCGTTAATGATTTTTCTGCAGTCATACATAGGATACTGCTTTGCTTTATTATGTGACTGGACAGTGTTGTCCCAGAAGCTAGCGTAAGGCTAATTCTGTAGCTCCAACATGACCTAAAAAATCTGCTTGTCCTCAAAGATGAGGGCAGTTCCTGCTTAGATGCTGTGATGCCTAATTCTTAATAGTTCTTCAGAAGGTATTTTCTTGAGGTGATTTGTCAGAAATAACACTTACAACATTAGGTGTAAAGTAAAATTCACTCTTTTAATCTTGTTCTTTGTTAAAGATATTTAAAGACAAACATTTAGCCTGGTGACTCCATTTTATAACTGATCGGTAGATTTAATGTATACTTTATGAGTCATAGCAAACTCTAAGTAGTTTTGTGTTTGTGCAAACAGAGTCGATATAACCAAGCAAAGTTAAGCATACATGATAGAAACCTGAAGGTTGCTGCCGTTGTAGAGAGTTTGGAGCGGGAAATGGAATTGCTGTGTCTCACTGGAGTAGAAGATCAGCTGCAAGCAGATGTTAGACCAACCCTAGAGATGCTAAGAAATGCTGGAATAAAGGTACTGAAGACATACTGCCAACACAGCAGTTTATAATTTATTGACTTCTGTTTTTAACAAGACATGAATTATATTTGTCTCTTTTTGGGTTCATTCAATGTAAGAAATATGCTAAGTATGTTCTGGGCATGAGCTAGCAGAAATGAACAAAGACATTGTGTGCAAAGTTCCTTTGTCCACCACAGGTTTCATTGATCTTAAGCTTGCTTCTGTGAGGAAACCACCAATGGGTAAATGGATGTGACTCCTAGTCATTTATCCCCTGACTGTCTAAAGTAAACTGTCCTAGCTGACCCTAAATGAGTTTGGCACAAGATTCGTATGATACCACTGTTTTCAGGCTTGGCACTCACAAGAAGTCTCAGCAAAGATCAAAAGGAGCATTGTTTGAACTAGAATTCAGAAGGGCCCTTGGAGTTTGTTCAAGTCACGTTAAAGGGACAGGCGTGAAAAGCTTTGCACAAGAGTTAGCACTGTGTTTCGTTCACAGGCAGGCTGCGCTAGATGGCTATCAATTGCACATTTATTTGAGAGAGGGTTTGAGGTAAAGAGATGAGCAATACCTGAGGGGAGTGGGCGTGATTATATACATTTTCCTTGAAGCAGAGTGTCAGACTCCCCACAGAAAAGGTGTGTTGCCTTTGCATTGATTAAATGGAATCAGATACGATGGGTTTTTTTAGCCTGAGAAGGAGAGAAAGTTATTTTGCTTTGCAGCAAGCGTGGGGAATCTCCCTTTACACGAGACGAGTGGGAATGCATGAAGCTCTGCCCTGGGACAAATAATGAGCCAGTTGAGAAATTATGGGCTAGAATTAGCAGGCAGACCAATGTGGACAACATTATGGTGAGTGTCTGCTACAGACTGACTGATCAAGAAGTAGTAGAAGAGACCTCCTTCAGACAACTGGAAGAAGCCTCGCATCTGCAGGTGCTGGTCCTTGTGCTGGACTTTAAACACCCCAATATCTGCTGGAGGGGCAACACAGAAGGGGACTGGTCTTCTAGTCTGACCACGCAGAGGAGGTTCATGTTTTATCTCTGAGTTGTACCATTCTGTGATCTTCACAAGCAAACCAGGAGAATTTTGGACAGCAATGACAATAATTTCCTGATGCAGGTGATTGAGGAGTCAACAAGGAGAGATGCTCTACTAGTCCTCATACTAACAAACAAGGAGGAACTGCTCATGGATGTGAAAGTTAGTTGAGGGAACAGCCTTGGCCACACACAGTAGTTCTGAGAGAGTGAAGTTCAGGAGGATCTTATTAATGTCAATAAATACTTGAAGGGAGAGTGCAAAGAGGATAGAGCTAGGTTCTTTTCAGTGGTGCACAGTGAAAGCATAGGAGGCAATGGATGCAAACTGAAATAAAGGAAGTTCCGCTTGAATATAAGAAGAGAAATTCTTACTGTGAGTGTGCTCAAACAGTGGAGCAGGTCTCCCAGAGAGCTGGTGGAGTCTCCATCCTTGAACACGTTCAAAACTCTCTTGATGTGGTCCTGACCAGCCTGCTGTAGTTGACTCTGCTTTGAGCAGGGGAGTTGGACTACATAATCTCCAGAGGCCCCTTCCCATGTCAGCTATTTCTTTATTCTATTTTTAGTTAAGTCCCGTTTCCCAAAGGCTTTCAGGTGAATTGGCTGGTAATGCACAATGAGAAAAATATATGTATGGATTACAGCCTTGTGATTACATAAAATTTATTTTTAATATGGTTTGACATGCGAAGTACTTAAATATTAGTATTTCACGTATAGTATTTTCTCATTTGCTCTTGATATTTCTTCTGTATGTGCTCGCTTCTGACTGTTAGGTATATGCTGCTACAAATAGGTATAGAACAGAGTGACAATTTGGTGTGTGGGGGGAGTAGGTTTAATGATTAGTTCTAGGATTTCAGAGCATTAAAGCGGTTCTGGCTTTAATTACAACCCACATTGTAGTAGGCTGGAACCACAATGGTATCTGTAGATAGGTCATAAAATTAGAGATTATTTTGTTCCTGATGAGAAAACATGAGTCTCTTGTCCGTTCATTGACCCGCATGGACACTAATGAAAAGGATCTTACCTGAGATGTACAGGAAAAGAGGGAGACAGAGCTTACAGTAACTAAAATTGCAACTGTTAACTTAGTTACTATAACCAGTAATAACTCCTGCAGCTTAAGTCATTCTTCCTGTGTGGTCCGTTTGGTTTGGTCGAGGGTTAATGGTATTTCATCCGGATGTCGTTCAGCTTTCTTGGTGTTAAGGGGCTGAGGGAGAGCGAGCTGCCTCACTTTAAGAACAGATGGATCCTCAACCTTATTCCTTTAATGCTTTCATCCCAGTTCTGCGTGGTCGGTGGGCAGGACCTCTTTGGACCTTTGGGACTGTAGCTCTTCCTCCAGGGTATGCTGTCTCATTGCTTGGCTTCTGCTTTCTGATAGATTCTCACCAGGGTCACAGACTGTTGTGTCACATCTTTTTCCTGACAAATGTGATCTCTCTTGGAATTGTCCGCATCCTCATTCTTTTGCTCCAGGTTGCATCAGGGCCATAGGGAATGACCTTTACGTTTTCCCTGCTGTTCACCTATGCCAGTGGGTTCATCCAGAGTTTCATCTTGTCTTCATGTAAATTGAGACATTGGCCCTTGTGAGAAGGGAAGGGGAATGAAGCTACCTGAAGTAAAGAGAGCTCTTTTCTTCTTTGTGTGTTAACTGCAGTAAAATCTGCCTCCTAATTACAGTTAAAAATGCACATACCAGTATATTTTCTCTGGTCATCTGATCCCAAAAGGTACCAGAAAAAGGTTGGAGAGAAATGTCATTTAGATTTGGAGAACAGATGCATCTAATGCCCAATGGAGTAAACTTCGACATTATTTTGCAGATCTGGATGTTAACGGGAGATAAACTGGAAACAGCAACTTGCATTGCGAAAAGTTCTCACTTAGTGTCTAGAACTCAAGATATTCACATTTTCAGACCTGTAAGTATAGTACCAGCTTTTTTGTTGGTTCATTAAAGGACAGTTAATAACATTGTTTCTTTCTTTGATTACTCATTGGCTGCTTGTTGAAAATCGATGGGTTATTGTACAGTGTCATAATAATGGTCAAGAGAGTAGTACTCAGGTTGTTATTCAGGGCTGCAGAGTTGCAAAGCATTGCTTCTGGTTAAGGGTTTTTGTTTCTAGATTTGCTGACCCACTACAGAAATATTTGTAGCCATGTTTGGGTGACCCAGGCTCAACATGCATTTACACTCTTCACTTATAGGGCATAGTAAGGTACCTCTGAATAATGATGGAGAGTGGTCCAAGTGAGGTGTTCAGCCAGTGGGAAAGTGTGTCCAGGAATTCAGGTTACCTGAATGTGGTTATTGCTTGTTCTAGCATTTTTATCAATAAAACTCTTTAGACTCAAGGAGAATTAATCCTGAACAAACTCTGATGCCAGCATCCTCTGTATAGACATAGTTCAAATCAGAATGAAAAAAATGTGACTATTTTCCTATATCATGATATATATTTGCATTTTATTAACAGATTGTTTAAGAGAATTGTTAGAAAGGTAAACTGAGTATCTTTTTCTATACATTTTGGTTATATTTGCATAGCATCAACTCTACTGAAGCCAAACAAAAATAGATTCTCCAGACGTTGATTGATGCTGTGTGATCAGACATAATACGTCTGTGTTTGTTCTAAATGAACTACTTGCACCTACAGAAATAATTATATGAATATAATTTACATGTAAATGTAGTTTCTTCTGAAGCATCAGAATGGCAAATTAGGCCCTGCAGACTACTATTTGCAATTAAATTATTAATGCTTCTGATAAAACTTCAGATCAATTTTTGTTGACCTTTCCATGTTGTAACACCACAAATTAAGTCTTCCTGAACAAAATCTATTTAGTTGAGTCAGATTTTTATTTTCATTACCTCGACTGGTAATAAGAGATCAGCATAAAACTGTGTTAACTTAAAGTATCCAAAGTTTTAAATTAGTTAGGAAATGGATTTATACAGAATTATTTCTGTGGCTGTATTTGTCACAAAAGAGTAACTTCTGGATTAATGAAGAAAATAACAAGCCCTATTACACTTCTATTTTAGTTATAAATTAGTAAATAAAATGTTATTTACTACTTTGGCTTCCCCCCAAAAATGCATTTTGTTTTTAACACTTTTCCTTTTTATTCTTAGAAGTCTCAGCTTCTTCATTTTGTAAAGAAATTAACTGATGTATTGTTCTAGAGCTATTGAAAAATTTTTTAAAAACATCTCTGTTAGGTGAAAGGTAGAACAGGGAGAGCAATTACTGCTCATCAGTGGACACCAAGTACTCACACCGTTTAATCTCTGTAATGCAGAAGGATTATAATGAGCCAATTCAATCCGAGGTTCCTAACAGTGGGCAGACAAGGAACTTTCTCCTTACATTTTTAATTGTGGGAAAGAAGGAAAAAAATTCTGAATTGAGACATGTGTATGGGTTTTCCTCATTGCAGGTGCTTTTTAATTAACTCAAATTTTATGTGTAGTAGAGCCCATTTGGAGGGAAGAAGGTCTTTGGACTACATCTGATTCTGGGTAGTAGTGGGCCAAAGACAAAACTAGTTAAAAGTTATTTAATCAAAGTGCTGACAGAGCCAAAATTAGAAGTATAATCAGAGTTTGTGTTTTATTCTGTGACTGGAATGTTGTCTTGCATGATAACTCTAAAATATATTGATCTTTTATTGGGGAGAGAAGAAAACAAAACACCACACCTAAAAGTCCCAGTCTCCTCAAAATCTGGTTATAATTTGCATTTTTCGTGTGTACACACATGAATGTGTTCTGTGTTCTAGCTCAAAACCTTCCAAAATCTATTTGGTAACCTTTGAGCACTTTTTCCATTTCACAGCTGGGCCTTTCTGAGACAATAAATATGTAAATAAAAAAATCTATGATGTAGTTCTTTTGTATTATGCCACTTGATCCTGCTTGCATACTCATGTAAGATCCAAAAGGATTAGTACTAGTGAGCATTCTTAAGTACCTTTTGAAATCTGTGTCTACTCAGCCAAACTGAAGGAAGTATTAATGTTAACATTTTGCATTATTCTAAAAACACATTTTACTGGTTAATAAATAGAAGTTGGGGGGTTTGTTTGGTTTGTTATCTTTTTTTTTTTTCCTCTAGCCCTGCCAAGATGGAAGGAGTCAGCTCAGCTTGAACTTAAGATATTTTAATATCATTAATTCATTAATTTTTTAGCCCTGGTCTACTTTGGTGAGGAACCGCTGAGGCTGACTGTAAATTTTCATTGTTTGAGGGTTACCTTTTCACTCCTTAAGATTCAAGGTTTGTAGTCATGTCCCATGGGTATTGGGCTTGCACTGGGATAAAATACTTGTTGAAGAACTGAGGCCTTCTGGATATGAGTTCTCCAAACCTGATTTATTTAGGCAGGTTTTTTCTAAGACTATCACAAAATCGTTTAAGTGAGTGGGTTTTTTTTATTGAAGGTTACCACTCGAGGAGAGGCTCACTTAGAACTAAATGCCTTTAGGAGGAAGCATGATTGTGCCTTGGTCATATCTGGGGACTCACTTGAGGTAAGAACTTGGCTGCTGTCAAATTACATTTATGTATATGCTTATGTTCAAAAAGTAAAGTACTGTTGCCTTCATGCTTTTAAACTTCTTTCCAATGTTTGCCCATACCATAAGTTGTCCTTAAAAATACTTTTGTTTTTCACTCAATGCTAATTAGAAGATATATGTTCTAGATGGGCAAATGTTGCTGGTTACCTGGTCTCCTCTATGGTAACAGAACGGAATTTGTATGCTGCGTGCTTAAGCATTGTCTCTTTTCTTAACCCCAAAGCATGTTGGCGCTCTAAATGAAAGAGAATGTCAGTTTAAAATAATAAATCCATAGTCAGGAGATTGTGGGTCTTTTCTGCCAGATGGATGTTGTGTGAGCAAAACTTCAAAAAAGAACTCTTTATACTGTGTTTTTGCTTTAGACTACGTATAGTAGTATTTAATCGTAAGTAAATAAAGTGTATTTTTTTCTCCTTAGGTTTGTCTGAAGTATTATGAGCATGAATTTGTAGAGTTGGCCTGTCAGTGTCCTGCCGTAGTGTGCTGCCGATGTTCTCCCACCCAAAAAGCTCATATTGTGAAACTGTTACAGCACCACACTGGAAAACGCACGTGTGCAATAGGTAACTGTTGACACCATCTTCATTTGCGGTAGCTAAAATCTGTAATACGCTTAAGCAGTAGATGGCACCATTGAGAAATAGTTGAAACAAATCCAGAGAGACTCCTTTATCAACAGCCAGGTATGATGCAGATGTAGCAGAAAATGCCTTTCCACGAGAAAGGTGTGGTTGTCTTCATTACTCCACAGGAAAGTGTCTTGATTGCTGAAGTAATTGATCGTAATCCATAGATCAGTTGTAAGAATGTAAAAGTATGTAAGAGGTTTCTAAAATACTTTAAAAGGCCAGGAGAGTAAAACCTCTGAAGAGCTGAATGTTGCAGTGACATTTTCCAGGTGATGGAGGAAACGATGTCAGCATGATCCAAGCAGCAGACTGTGGAATTGGAATTGAAGGCAAGGTAACGTTAACAATTTCATTGTCCAATATGTACCACATACTAGTTTTGTAACATGGGATTAGAAGCTTTTTTTCTTAAGCAGTGGTGAGTTCATAATTTCTAATTAAAGTATGCTGTAAGATGATAAAAATGCTTGGTCTTTGAACTAATATTTTCTCTGCTTTGATGTCCTCTGCTCTATCTTTATAAATGCAAAGAGCAAGAAGAGCAGAAAACACTATAGTTATTTCTGTGTAGTGTTTACCTGAAAGAAGCAGTAGAGGCGATTAAACTTACTTGTTACAGCCACTGTATCTTAAAATATGCACAAAAAATTGTCCTTTATGTCTCATTGCAGGGTTGATTTTTGAATTAGGAGCAAGCTTGACTTTTGAAATTAATTATCACTTAGAATTTTGAAACTTGAAACACATCTTTTACACTGTGTTTCATATTTGGAATGTTTTTGTTTTGTTCTAGGAGGGAAAGCAAGCTTCTCTAGCAGCTGACTTCTCCATCACACAGTTTAAACACATAGGTAGGCTGCTGATGGTACACGGTCGAAACAGTTACAAAAGATCAGCAGCACTTGGTCAGTTTGTCATGCACCGAGGCCTTATTATTTCAACTATGCAGGTATTTAAAACTTCATTTTCTGAACAGTTAAAAACATTATGTCTGTCTTTGAAATGTCACAAAATCTTAATCAACTAGTATTGTTAGTTATTTCTTTATTGTAATGTTTTGTATATTGAGTTATATTAAATATGGATAATTATCTGCTTTTTGTAGGCTGTATTTTCATCAGTCTTCTATTTTGCATCTGTTCCCTTGTACCAAGGATTCCTAATGGTAGGGTAAGTCAAAAACAACAGTTCCAATACCTGGTGATAAATACAGCAAACTAGCTTGTTAAATAACATCATGTAGTTGGTGTCTGCCACGTTTTTCATACGTTTATCATTGGTATGCTACCAAAACCTGGAATGAGTCTACAAAGAAAAGTCAAATTAGGTTGAAAACGCATTATATGAGAGGGAAACCTCTGAAGAGAGGGACCTGCATGGCCTTAGAAGAAGATGCCATATAATCTTTTTCACATATGCGGTGAAAACAATAGAGGAAATCTTGCAGACCAGTTTTCAGCTGTTACACAGATGGCCATGCAAGCCTCAGTGAGAATCACCGATTCTTCTGTTAAATATGGAGCTGAAGCTACTGACCGTGAAATTTCCTCTGAGAGAGCACTACCCAAGTCTGCCCCATAGATTTCCGTGCAGGTGAACACGTGCAGGGTTAGGAGCATCCCAGTCTTGTTGCAGAAGCTGCTTTAGTAAAGCAGTTCCCCAAGTCGTACAGCTGAGGGATGCCCGCGACAGATACGCATATATTCGTGTTTGTCCCTGCTCTCTGCCCCTCCTGTCCTAAGAGGTTCTTTTTATACTCCTTACAAACAATAACAACGTAAATGAGGAGTAACGAATCATAATCAAATCAAGGTCTGATTACACCAGACTCTGCAGAAGCAAGCAGTAGACCTCTCCAAAATGTTTGCAAATAGTTTTGCTAAGTTCCTGGAAAATACATACTAAATTATAAATCTGGCATGTGCATACTAAAATCCAAAGCCACTTACAGAGCTGTTCAGATTTTTGCTCATCCACCTATCTATACCACAATGTCCAGAATGTAGCGCTTGTTTTTTCTTCAGTTTTCCTACCATCCTCTGTGGATGAATTTAAATGTCAGGTCTTTGAACTGGTTGTCCAAAGTGCAAGTGCACAGGGAGTATGGTAACAGGCGATAAGCTTGGGTGATTATATAGAGAAGAAAGAAATATATTTGCTGGTTTTGAATGTTTAAAAGCTCTGTAGCTTCTCATGAACTGGCAGCTCACATAAGAACAAGAGCAAGTTGCATGTGTAAAGCTGTATTGGTAAGCTGCCTCAGTACTAGTAGAAGAACTAGTTTAATTCCACTTACACAGAAAGAATAATTGAACTGAGTAGATCAATTTAAAATCATATCATACAAAAGTGTCAATTTATGTCCTTTCCTTTCACCTAGGTATGCAACCATATATACTATGTTTCCAGTCTTCTCTCTAGTATTGGATCAGGATGTGAAGCCAGAAATGGCATTGCTGTATCCAGAACTTTATAAGGATCTCACAAAGGTACGAATATCCTCAGTGCTGACATGAACAAATGCTGGAATCTCTGGTGTGCAAAACTGGGAATTCTTAAAATTATTTTCTTAAGGTATTCCATGCAAAACAGATGCACAGCTAATCAATTCATGTAATGCAGACTTTTGTACTATGAAAATAATCCATAGTAACAAATGTTCCACTCAGTTTTATTAATAAATTTGTTCAGTCACCAATGGTTGGACTGAAATAATTAAAACATGAAGGTGTGTTGATGTAAAAGTTGCTTTCATTCTGGCAGCAGGATCCCTGATCTGGAGTTATTTATGCTTACTTTTTCACAGCTCCCTTTTCCTTTTTAACTGGTAGATCAGTTTATAGATTTCCCCCCGCCCTGCCCCTCTCCAAAAGCTGACTTTCTTTAAATAACAGATATTGATAACTGATGTCTCTTAATTGAATTATCTGTAGATACTGCTTTCTATGTGTTTGCACATATCTGCAAACAAGGAAAGTGTATAATTGCTTCACCTGCAAAAGTGAAACAAATATCAAGATTCTGTTTTCGTAAGTTTTTTGAAACGTACTTTGCTCCATCTAAAACCGTCACCTAGAAAAGTTACGATCCAAGGCAGAAGCAGATAGTCTTTTTAGGGATAGTAGATTCTTTGAAGATGTGCCTGAAAGGTCAAAAACAGACTGTAGTTGAAGAGGGTCCAAACTTTTCAGAGCCTTTGTCTTTTTAAATGTACTAAATTAGCTATTAGTGGTGATAGTCTGGGAGAATTTTTTCTCATCTCTTGGAGATCTTGATTCTCTCTTTCTCCTCTTCAGAATCTTTAAAGTTTCTTTGTGAGATTTCAACCTGTGATTAATCTCAAAAAAACCACCATAGCCTTAAACCTGCTGAAGGCAGTTGTAAGCTTGCCTGTCGAAACCTGTTGATGGAACTTGGAAGCATCTTATTTCCAAAGACAGAAGTTAACCTGTACTTGGAAACTGCCCGGGACGGGTGGATGAATACAGGCTAAGTTTTTTGTTTAGACTTAAATGACAGTTTTTGGAGATGCTGAATCACTGGCTTTCCCAACTTATGTTGCACCTCTATGAATATTAAATAAGTAGAAGCCAAATAATTCTCTTCAGAGGGAAAAGAAAAAGAAAAAAAAAAAGAGAAGGTGGAGAAACTGGAGAGTAGAGTTCAGTGCACTGTGTGGGGCAGATGATGATCAGTGAATGACTATGGATGAGTAGTGCAAGAAGTTATTTATGTACTACATTGGACTTCACTATTACAAGGTAAAGTTATTGTGAGTGTTTATTACAACAATTTATGATCATGCTGCTGTAGTCGTGACGCTGTGAAGCCTACGTATTTCTGCACGTCCTTTTTCAAATTAGGGACTCTAAATGCAAATCTCTACCAGTGCTATTCATTTGCTGTTATTCAAACATGCGTTGACGTGGACTTTAATTGTATTCCTGGGAATTGGTTTCTTTTCTGGGATATGCTAGTGATGAAAATGCTTTTTAGATTTTTCAAAGAATAAGAAATACTGGCACAAGTCATTGACAGATTCTTGCTCTGGTCCAAGAAGAAGAGAAGATTAGCAAGGTTCAGAGAAGCAGGTGTGGCCACATACCCTAGAGGACCCACTGATTCAATGTGATTGTTCCTGTGGCTCCTACAGAGCTATAGCTAGGGAAGCTGATGAAAGTTTGAAAGGGAGTACAAGAGGGCTCCCTGCTTTCACCTGGAAACGATTCACAGCCTGTTGTGCAGCATTCCCTAGAGGCTCAGGAGTGACTTACCCCATCTGGTTCCACAAAGGTGAACAAAAACTCAAGCTCATTCTGCGTTCACGAATCTGGCTAGTTGAGAGCTATGGTCGAAGGTGGAAGCAGTGTCCAATACTTAAAGGAAAATTCATAGGCACTCATAGAAGAAAAAAATCTAATGTTTCTTTGTGCTTGTGTGAGACTTTTTTCCTGGCTGTTCGGTCTGTCGCTAACATTCTAGACTATATATAGAATTATGAAAATGTCTTTAGCACCTTGCCATCAATGCTACCTATCCAAGAAAATGTTTTAGCCTATACTGAAGTAATAGAAAGAGTTAATTCATCACTTTCTACAGCAGTGAAGCACATTGCTTTGTAAAGTGCTGATTCTTCCCTGTTCCAGTGATCGCTACTTCTGCACCAAAATGGCTGCTTTTTTTCCCATTTTATCCTTTTAAATGCATATCCTTTCAGCTCTGCGATTCTAACCTACTTCATCGGTATCCTCACAGAATGCAAGAGTCATATGCACATGCACAGCATTTGTTCTTTAATTTATGCATATGTTTCAACCTCTAACATTCACGATCACAAGATTTAAAATGTGTTTGGTAATAGTTACTTGCTGAAAACTTCTATTAGTCATATGTTTATTCTATGAATGCAAATAAATGGTTTATCCCACATTTAGACGTGACTAGTAACTACAGTTTTGCTTGAGGGTAAGGTCAGTGGGTATATAATGCTGTTTTTCTAGAAGACTACGCTTTACAAAACAGACATAAAAGCATTTTAAATAAAAAATAAACTGATTTTACTCTAATCATCCCTCTGAAAACCAGCCAGAGCATTGCAAGGCAAAGTATCTTTGCTTTTTTAGGCCTTAACTATCCTACCCCCAGATCTAGACTTTGTGCAATTTCTATAAAAGTTTACAATGAAGAATCATAAAAACAGGTAGAATCTTTTTAGCCTATATCACTTCCAAGACTGCTTATTTTACTTGTAAAATATCTCTCCAGTGATTTACTATTTAAAATATATGGACAAGGTAGATTTATTTATTTTTTTAAAGTTTTGCTTAACTGTCCTCTCACTTCTTTCCTTTAGGGAAGATCTTTGTCATTTAAGACCTTCCTCATCTGGGTTTTAATCAGTATTTACCAAGGTAGGAGAGACTACTAATTTTACTGAACTGAGAATTTTTTGTCTGCTATTAGCAATATTGTTTTTCAGCTGCAGGTTGAATTCCCAAAGCTTAACGTTTCATCAGCAGTTATATATATTGCTTTGTGTTTATCTCGTAAATCGATATTCCTGTAGTGTGCCAGGCCTATTCAAAACATGGCACGGATTGGTATTTTTATTGATGCATGTCGCCTAAAAAAGGACATGTTTTTAATTAAATGCTAATCCAAAAAAAATTTTAATGAGAGCTTATCACATTGCATATATTTGCACAGTAGTTTTCTTTCATGGAATGACAGAAGTACTGTTCAAGAAATCTGAATTATGTAATCAGTTAAAAGTAATTACACTTTCAACAATATCTCATTTATTTGTAGCACTTGACAAAATGAGGTTAATTAACAGTTCATCAGATATATTGCTCTAAAAGGTGTTTAATTTTCTAATAGTTTTATTTCTTCACAGCTTTACTTTGGTTGTTTTATTCACATGGACAAAGTACAGTAAATATCATTTCTGTTCCTTTAGAAGGATTGATGTTGTTGCTTTATAAAAAAACTACCGAGCAAGTTTTTATAATAAACAATTGAATATTCAGCGTGCAGTTGTAAAAACGGATACACCAAAATTTCATCGCTTGGTGTATGATTAACTTTGTGTGCTTTTCCTAGGTGGTATTCTGATGTATGGAGCCCTGCTGCTTTTTGAATCTGAATTTGTACATGTCGTTGCCATTTCCTTCACTGCCCTAATCTTGACTGAGCTCTTGATGGTTGCACTGACCATACGAACATGGCACTGGTTAATGGTGGTGGCTGAATTCCTCAGTCTTGGCTGCTATGTGGCCTCTCTTGCATTTCTAAATGAATACTTTGGTGAGTAATGGTACAAGTATTTTAACAAGAACTGTGCTTTATATTTTTAATGGTTTTTTCATTTTAAAAATAGGAATAGGTGATGTTATGCTTTGTGAAATACAGCTTTCCCCATTATAAATATGACTGAGTTTAAATTAGGCTTAATTAATGTTGGGTTAAAATATTCTCTTGTCCCTTTCTCCTGGAGTTTGACAATCTTTATACCTGTTAGTATGTTTTGTCTAGATGTTAAACTTTACTCAAACCACGCAAGCTTTTCCCTTTCTTGATCTGATCTTTACAGTCCGAACGGCATGCCTTAAATTGGCATTGAGATTTGCACTATTGAAATGGATAGGATTTTAAAAAATCAGGATCTTTCACCGAGTTGGTGAATTATTTTGTGTGCCAGACCAAGTGGACCTAATTAGATCTAACCCACAAGCTTAAAAAACCGAAGTATTGTTAGAGAGTGAGGCAGAAGACTATTAGGACAGATACTTTATATAAGAATTATTGTTTCATTATTATATTAAGCTTATATTAAGCTTGCTTTGCTTTAAATTGCGGTATCCCATGCTGTGTCTTAAAGTTCTGATTGTTCATAGTTCACAAGATTAAAAGAATGCATTTAAACTACAAATCATAGCAATCAAGGATCTGAGCATCAAAATAATACATATTTCTTTTTATATCAAATTACCCTTCAGTAAAAAACAAGTATCTTAGTCTTAGTGTGATTTTACACATGTAATTTTTAACAAATTTATATAACAATTTTGATTATACTTCATAAGGAGGAGTAGACTCCAGCTCCTCTCTCTGATTTTTCAGGAGCTGATGAGTAAGGAGTTGCTCTTTTATGTTGTCACTTCTCATAAAAGAATTAAATGTTCTTTGGGAGTTTCTAGGAGACTCATAGTTCTGCTTTCACTCTATCGTCCCAAATGTTCAAAACTTAGAGTAGTGTATTTACATTATATAATATTTTTTTTTTATTCAGTAAATGCTTCACTGCCTGTCCCAGGTGTTCTGTTACTTCCCAGATTTCTCAGCAGTCACATTTTAATAAAGAAACAAGCCTGCTGGGCTTGATACTTGTATTAGACATGATTTCAGATTTGCCAGAGTACCTTTTTATTTTCTCTTGACGCTGGTGCGCAGGCTCTTTAATAGAGATTCTTGGGTTGATTCCTGAATCTCCACAGCCAGATTACAAATGAAGGGAACAAGCAAGAACAGATGCAGGTACAGGCTCTTAAGTCAGGAACTTCATAAAGCAGCTGCTTCACCTTTGTATTGGTGACAGCCAGTCCTTCCAGCCTGTTGTAGGTGTTGTTCGGTGAGAAACACCTTTAGGTGATGTTCATAGATGTGTAAAAACCACAGGGACTTTGTTTCTTGCAAACGTTTCTGTAAGGGGGAGTGCTTTACTCTCCTCATGTATTTGCTGGACAAGCCCAAAAGGCTGAGTACGTAAATGATTGCACGGCTTCTTGCAGCCTGGGGACTTGACTTCTGGGTTTTTGATCATTAAGGGTACTAAAAAGGCTGCAATTTCATGGGCTTTTGTAAAGATGTGTTTTACTGCGTGTCATTAATCAGTTAATCTGAGAAAATGCATTTCCGTTAGTCTTCTGCTTAATGCTTTACTCTTATCTAATCTGTTACACCACAACTGTGGGGACAGAGTCAGTTTGTGTGTATGTACTGTGGTATAAACCTAAGTTGTGGTTTGCACTTCATGGTATAGAGCAGGGAAAACAGTCCAGTCCAGTGGTGCTTGACTTCATTGGCAAAAGAACTGTTTCTTTCAATGATGTTACTTGGAAGCATCACCTCCCAAAGAAGTGATATCGTAAGCGTGACAGGGCACTAAAACTAGGAAGGGAAAACTAGCTGATACCGCTTTGTCTCATGGAAGTAAATCAGTTTTTAGGTTTCTGAATTAATTGCACACAGTGGCCTTATTAGGCATGTCTCTGATACCTTACATAGACTTTCAGTATGTCTAAACAGGTTTAGGCTAAAACTGTACGACACGTTTATACATCAAAATCTAATATGCAAAGTATCTTTAATGAGTAAAGTTGGAGCAGTAAAGCATTTCTTTACTGCATTTTCTGAAGTGGATTTTCATTCACATTAGAACAGCTCTGATCAAGTTGTTTATACAGTAAATTATACCTTGAAGTCAAATGTAAGAAAACTCTCTACCTACCTACAGCCTTAAAACATGACCAAATATATAAAATCTCTGTGTTTTCAAAATGTTGTGGTTTAATTGCTATTTAAAATACTCTGATTGTCAAGTAATAGGCAATAATATTCCAGTTAATGCTACTAACATCTTTTTCATTTCCTTTTTGTGTAGCTAACCTGTTTGGTTTTTTTTCACATAACTTTTGCATTTTCTGTAAATCTATCCTTTCATGTTCATTCTCCCTCTTTGTGAAACAGGTATAGGCAGAGTGTCTTTTGGAGCTTTCTTAGGTAGGTGAAGTTTAACTTTTCTTGAATTTTTTTTTAATCCTTTAAAAACCCATTAGAGTAGTAAATTATATAACATACACATCTGTAAATAATGAGAAAAAGCAAAAATACTACCCCGATTCTTTAGGTGACCTCATTTCTGGGATCTTTCTGTGATAATTTAGTACTGCCTGACCATTGCAAATACGGGAATATGGTCAAAAAATACCAGTAGTAAGTTCAGGGTGTCACCATTCCTGCTAATGTTTGTCACAAAAAATAGCTTTTCACTGTGGCTTGTGGCAATGTTCCTACATTGTTTTCCGTTTAAATTTGGGGGCTCTAATTTAATCTCTGAGGATTTAAGAATCATTGTCTAGTTGCTGTGACTGTTTCGGAGAAAAATAATCCGAATATGGAATAAAGGATCCAAAACGGTAGCAGAATTTCTGGTTTGGAACTTACAATGGGTAAAAATCATTCTTACTAGTATAAAAATAAACTGGCTTAAGTTTTTATTATGAGGAGCTTTTGCTTTTATACTGAGATTCCGTTTCCCCTAAAATTATTTTGTGCTGCAAAACAGTGTAAGGACGGGAAAGGAACTCTCTGAAGTTCCTGTCTAAAGAAAAGAGTTGGCACAAGCCAAATGTTGAGGTTAACTTTCTCTTGCTGTTGTTTTGTTGCTTTTTCTTTTTTTCTTTTTTTTTCTTTTTTTTTTTTTTTTTTGTTTTTTTTTTTTTTTTTTTTTTTTTTTTTTTTTTTAATTTTGCATGGTCTTGAACAATGGCATGAGCAAACAATTAAGAGATTTTTATTGACTTTGCACTGTGGAAGTTCCAGTTTCCGTGTTACGGGTTCCCATTACTTATTTTCCCTTTTTTGTTTCTGCAGATGTTGCCTTTATCACAACTGTGACCTTCCTGTGGAAAGTGTCAGCAATCACTGTTGTTAGCTGTCTTCCACTTTACATTCTCAAGTACTTGAAGCGCAAATTTTCTCCTCCAAGTTACTCCAAGCTTACCTCGTAAAAGTAGTTATATTCCTATGGGTTTTCACTCGCGCCAGTCTGCAGATTGCACATTCAACTGTGCTTTAGTGTCTATGGATTTATGTCGGACTAAAGAAATTAAAAAAAAAAATACTAAAAAATCAAAAGTGATAGAGTGAACAGAGCACAAAAAGAGGAGGAAACACCTGACAGGTACAATAACACAGAAGTACACTAACAAGACTATAAGAAATAAACTAAATTTTCTTCATGTTGATTTTTTTTTTTTACTTTCAGTTGCTTTGATTATAAAATAAAACTGAATTACTTTTGATTTGACAATGCTTCTGAATGGTTTCATTGCTACTGTAAAGGATTTTTTGCTACTGTAAAGGATTTTTTCTTACTGTACTAATCTTCTGCAAGTTGAATTGAAAGTTTTGTTATTTATTACATAACTTCTCTTCTTTAATTATTTCAAAACTTCCTAATTCAAGTCCTTTCCTTTAATGTTTATATATGAAAAAGTTCATTCATCCGTACTTCCTATAACCAACCTAATACCTGTAAATGCCCGTGTCTATATTAGCAGCTAACTATTATTCCTCATCAGACATTGAGTAATATGCACTATTTGAATTATGTACAGATGTCTGCATAGCACAGTATTATTTTAGGAGCTGTTGTCCTTCTCTGTACTCTCCATTTCTGGCACCAGTAAATATTACAGATCTGTGATGTTGACAGCAGTTCTTTAAATGCACATTACAGCCAGGTTGCACAAAAGCCGTTTAAAAAGTCATAAATTCTATACATGATTCCACTGCACCTATTGATCTGTACAGATATCAAAGACATGGCTGCTCAGTAAATATGTTTTAAAATTCTTACTCATTTTGTATTTGTAAAACTGCAAATAGTGTCAAGTACATTTCTATATATGAGAAGTCCGGTGAACGTTGTATTAGCTAATATGTTTAAATTGCCTTGTAATCTGTTTACTTAGGTTACTCAGGTAAAAAAAAATAAGACAAACACATGAACATTTATGGTAGGAAAATCTATCATCTTCCAAGTTGTAAATGTTATGTTTTTATAACAAGATTTGGGTGCAAACTTGTTTTAAAAAAAAAAAAAAACAAAACACCAACCCACAACATTTTTGCTTGTTGTAAACTGTCAGAGTTGAGTACGGTGGCTGAGTTACGACACTTTACAGCGGCTGAAGGTTTGTTCCAGAAACTCATATACTCTGATACAATCTGAAGGGTCCAAATCTTGCATTCTGTACTGGAAAGTCAGATACATTATTTTCTTTTTCCCTTGTGGTATAACTTTGCTTTCTCAAGAAGTACATATAATGAATTTGGCAAAGTCTATTAATTAATCAGTGGAAAGGAACAGCATAATTATCCATGCTTTATTTACTAAATATTTATATCTGTGTGTTTAAAGAACACTTAAAACGGATGCCATTTTTATGTTTGACTCTATGCCTTTACAACATAAATTCCCTTTGTAGTCTCTTATAACATTGCCCTTATGCCATTATTATATTGGATGAGTAATATTTAAGTGATAAATATAACTACTTCCTGGGAGAGCAGAGGAAACTCCTGCAGAGCTATTTGGACTCCACTCCATTCATTTTCGGTTTGAAAGTTTCCTTTATTAGCTATTTATCTGCCTCTTTTTTTTTTTTTTTTTTTAATTTTCATTCCTCATTATAAAAGCAATAAAGCCTAATTTCTACCAAATATTGTTAATGGTATACGTATTAAATGAACTACTGAAGTAGCCTTTCTTTTAATTACGCAACATTGCAGACTAGTTTGCTCTGTCCCCCCGTAAGCTCACTTCTGCAAAAGCCCCACAAGATGTCACTGTCCTTGCACACTAGCAGAAGCCTTTCTTCTTTTTACGTGGTTTTTGGCAAGATACTCTTGGTTTCTGTTTTTAGTTTAGTCCTGTGATATTTCTGTTGCTGATTTGCTTTAATTTTCCATTTTTCCCCAATAAGTGGTAATTTGCGTTAATTTTCTATTTTCCTCCAATAAGTGGTAATTAGTCTGAACCAATTAAGGAAAGTCACCAGAGTGTGGTTGTTCTGAAGCGTTGGTGATGTTTTCTTCAGACCTTTTTGTCTTACACGTTGTGAGCTCGCAGCCACACGCAGTAAGGTTCAGTGGGTAAGCAAAAGCTTAAGAGTCGGTCGTGATCCTTCTTCTTATACATCATGTCTTTGACGTTAGGCGGAAAACGAGGAAAAAAAAATAAGTCAGAAATTAAACTAGGAGTATGAAAGTGATAGTGTTACAGTAACACAGCTGTCTGAGATGCCATTGTATCCCTGTGTACAGAATTTATAGCCTACGTATATTAATCCTCAGCGTTAAGGTGGTGAGGTTAGCGTGATAGCAAACGTAGAGATCCTACGCGCAGATGCCAGCCTTTCAAAAGCGGAGTCAATTCTCCGGAGTGCCTGCTTTCTTAGAGCGTTTTCAATATGCAGTAAAGGTCTGGTTGCAGCTAGCACTTTATTTTCGAGACTGCAGAAGTCTGATTCGGGTGACTTTCGTTGCTTTGGAGGTTCAATCCCTGCAAAACTATGCGTGCCAGGAAAAGTCTGCTTTCTGCTCGCTCGTGTCACTCGGCCACAGCCCTGTAAAGGGGTAGCGCTGCCAAATCACAGCGGTTTACAAGTAACGATATCAATACAGGATTTAAATATTGTAATATGACTTCTTTCAGTAGAAAGCTTTTAATGTATTGTGGATTTCCGTACGAAGTTAAGCTAAGTACCATCACAGTCCCTGGCTCTTGAAACAGACTAGAATGGTAACACGTCTGGTGTGCAGGTGAATAAATTATTTTGTAAGAATCTCACTCTGTTGTCATTTCACATCAGTATGTGTCAGGAATAAGTCTGGAGCTCCAGAGCAGCTTACATAAACACAGATTTAGGCCTTGGATCTTCAAGTTATACCTGGAAGGAGCTTAGTTTTATTTGGTATTAAATAAATGTTTACTTTTGTGAGCTGCTATGTCAGATATCTATTTCTGAAATGGTAACCATGTCTCTTTGAGAACATATTTGGAAAACATTGTCAGAATTGGGATAGGATGGAGGAGCAAGAGAGGAGCAGGAAATATGGCTTCACCAAAGTAACGTATGTAGCAAAACTGACCTATTTGGGCCATGGTTAATAAGCATTTGGGCTAAACATTTGCTAGATTTTCTAGGTAGTTTGATGGAAGAACACAGGGAAAATGAAAGATCTTGCAAAAAAAAAAGGGAGCACTGGTAGTTATTACACTGGTTTCTTCTGCTGCTATTCTGAACTTATCTGTTCATGTAACTGCTGGAAAACATATTACTACACAAGGTATTAGTTTGCAAATGGAAGTCAAAATTAAATCTTTAACGTGAAATCTGTAGTGCTCTTCCATGAATGTGAGTGTTGACACAACAGCTTTTTTTATGTTCAGGTTGAGCTTGCTGACATGTCTCGCTGGAATTCAGCTGTGTGGTATCTCCTGTTTTCTTCCTACAATTTCGGAGTGGTTGCCCAAAAACATGCCATTGCTTTTGTACGTACATTATGTGTATTATCTTGGTGAGAAGCCTCCACTTGAACCAACCTGTGTTATGAATGTCCTCCTACCATGTCTCCACAGAAGAGGGCCAGCCTAAACACTTTTCAGTCTCCTTTTAAAAACACATCTGCAAGAGGGAGCTTTGCAGTCGGGAATGTTTTTGGACTGGACACCAGTTCTGCAGGTATTTAGCAAGAATTTTAATGTTCACATATGTAATTAAACAGTTGTTATTCATGGGTGTCAACTTCTGTAGACAAAGAGGAGATGATTTGTCTACACACTGCTCACTCTTACGCCCGTTTGTGCGTGTTAGAGAGTAGACCTAGGCAGTGGAGTCTCCATACCCCTCTGCAACCTTAAATCCTGTCTCAAGGCATTCAGATTACTCTGAAGGAGAACTGACCTCAGATCTTCTGCTGGTGGGCTAGGCAGTGTGCTCCTGGGATCATCCTCCATCCCTACGCTGATGTGCGCCTCTGCCTTGCTCATACAGGGTACACTTGGAAGGTTCCTTCAGCACTGGAGGTTGGGGCTGGTCGTGCCAGGACCACCTTTGTTTGCATATTTACCACACGAGTGATGGTGGGTCAGGCCTGGGGAAGGGCTTACTGTTTAAATGACAGGATAGACTTCCTTAGAGGCTCTGCAGGTGCACTGTTAACAAAGATACTCTGATGTGACCTCTTCTCCCACTTTTGCAGAGCTCTGTATCCCTGAGTTTGATATTGGCAAGGTAACTCGAGAGAGGCTTGCATCCCTGCATCACTTCGCACGTCCCCAAGTATTCATGTGGTTCCAAGAGCCCCTGCGTGGCAGGGGAATTTAGAATTTAGCGTGGAGTACGTGCAAAAAGGTCAGTAGAGTCTGGGCAAACGGTGCTCCTTAAAAAGTGGTAACCACAGGAGGGGAGGTGGCTGTTCTGCTCTCACTGCTGGTGCAGAAGCTATCATAGGTCCTGCTTACTCTGATATCCATTTGAATTTTAGCTTCTGTGGAGTTTCTCCTTTTTTTTTTTTTTTTTTTTCCCTGCCTAGAAAGGAAAGAATTGGGCCAACAGCCTCTTATAACACTCCATTTAATAACCATCCTGTATCAAGGCTGTTATTACTATAACTTAGTTGAAACTTGAAGGCAATCAAAAAAAGTCCTTCGATACGTTAGCCCCCTGTAGAGAGGAAAATCAGTAGGAGTGAGCAAAGACAACATGCATCCAACATTATATGTAAACAAACAGGAGGCGCAATATCTTCAACACTGTGTTAAAAAGTGCAGGAATTCCTTTTGTAAACAAAAGACACTTAAAGCGAGATGCTTCCCAACAAGTATTAACTACCCAACAGATGCCCTCAGCGGGGCTCACAGCTGTTATTGTGAGGGGGAATTTGCTCAGCCGATTGCCAACAAAACCCTTCCAAATGGGGAATTGCACTGAAAGACCCATTCGCTGCTACTTCATCGACCAAAACCACGGTTTTGATCAAAATGTTTCACAACCGAGGTCGTGAAAACCGGGTGCCTTGACCAGAATAACGAGAGAAGGCTCCGCGGTTGCGTTGACAAATTCTGACTTTATTCTCCCGTTCCTGACCAGGTTTAGCAAAGCCGCAGCTGAGATTTCTCCTTATTGTAGTCTCCTCCTGTCCTGCAGCGTGCTTTCAGCTTGAGATGGTAATCAGCAATAGTAAGCCTCTAAATTGCTCAGAAAAAAAAGCAGGTTTGAGGAACACTTAGCCTTTTTGCGTTACTGAGCTATAAGGAAGATCATCATTGGCTCTAAGAAGAGATTCTGTTTTTAGAGCTATGATGCATTGTAAGTATTTATGGCCCTGCCTTTATTTCTCCAGCAGTAAACTATGTTTATTTCCTTTTCTCTTGACAAAATTAGTAAGGATATAAAGGGCTTTGGTTATAATGTTCATATAGCTTTAAGCAAGCAGTACACAAAATAGACTATTGTGATTCTTATTTGCAGAACTACTTTCCATTGTTTCTCTCTAATGTACACATCTAGTTTTTCTTCCACGGGCCCGCTGTGTTTTGCTCGGGGTTCTAAGCATGAATTTGATTTTTTGCAAAAGTAAACACACGTTGCGTGGAAGCAAATTATAGATAACTACTTCAAAAGTCTGGTGAAAATGAATCCCTGGCCATTTGGGCTGGAAGGCTGGGGGGGATGTTCATGGATGAGCAGACCTGGAAGGGGTCAGTGTACCTACATGTGTTTTGTATTTATTGCAATCATCTATTGCCTGTTTGGAGGACAGATCTGGGAGTTCTCAGTCAAGATGCTCCCTTGGGGGAAAGCCCCTGTGCCCCGTGGACTCGGCAGAGGAAGATGAGGCGTTGTCTCCCCTGCCTGTAATCGCTGGTCGCTGCCTTCTCTGAGGAGCCCACCTGCAGGAACGCAGCTACATGTGCTCTTCTGCTTCCCGGGGTACCTTCTCCCTCCATCAGGGAGCTGTCTCTGCCATGATAGTTCTTTGGCTCTAAGTCCCTTGCTTACCTTGATGGCAGCTGAACTGCGTTTATCCTGGCTGCAGGAGGTAGTTTTTCCACCTGAGTATCATGAGCAAGATGCATGACACAGGTGTGGTCTAGCACACCTTGATCCCTGCCCAAATGCAACTAGAGCAACCCTAGGCAAATCTGCAATTTAAAAAACAAGCAGGCAAAAGCTCACAACTCTATCAAATTCTAGGAAAGAGCTGAAGGATATCAAGATACTTTTTTTTTTGGCTTTGAGACTTCTACCCTGTAGCTGTAGTGGTTTTGCCTTGCTTATAGGTGCCTGTCAATTTTTGGCGTGACCTTCACTGTGAAAAAAATAGTAAAATATTCCAAGTTATTAAAAAAAAACCCTAAAAATCTATTTTAAAGATATCCTAGCTGGAGGCCTTCACATTATCTTCCTACCTGTGTGTGGCTAGTTGTAATTCCGCTAGGTCCTTTTTACCTTATTTTTGTTATTAGAGTAGACAAGGGGTTGAGAGTTGAAAGTGACATAGGAGGACGTCAGTGCATTTGTTGGGAATTGGCTGTTACAGTGAAGGATGCCAAAATTTAAAAAAAAAAGTGTCTTAAGATGCTTTAAGCTCATGTATATGGTGTGAGCTTAGACATAAAGGAGAGGGGAAAGAAATCTGCTGCTCACAGTAACTTAGGTTTGTGATGCCCCTAACACGTGCAGGCTTCAGAGCAAAAAATAAACCCACATGGAAATCTTATTGAAAATAAAAATCAATTATATTTTCAGAAAATAAGCCTTTTAAGACAACCTGCACCTGAATCCCTGGAGCCGTTTGAGGGAAATCACATTTTTAACAACCCGTCTCAGGAACACAAGCCCGAAACAATTTCAGGCAGTCAAAATGCCACACGTTTCTGCCTCGCTATTGAGTCTGGCCCTGCTGGTGTTAGAAGAGGCTTTTCCTGACCAGGACGGGCTCTGCCAGGAACATCAAGCAGGATCCCTTCGTGTTTGCTTGTTGGCGTGTTTCATCATCATGTTATCCTGAGAACGGCGATCGTACAACAGCGGCACCATGCTTTGGTCCGGCTGTGCCCACTTGCATGTCGAGAGACAGAGGTAAGAAGTATCTACCAAGAGAAGTTCTCCATTTGTTGAAGCAGCCCAGAAAGCCAACCGCATCCTGGGCTGCATCAAAAGAAATGTGGCCAGTAAGGTGAGGGAGGTGGTGCTGCCCCTCTGCTCTGGTGAGACCCCACCTGGAGTACTGTGTCCAGCTCTGGAGTCCTCAACGCAGAAAGGACATGGACCTGTTGGAACGGGTCCAGAGGAGGGCCTAAAGGTGATCAGAGGGCTGGAGCACCTCTCCTGTGAGGCCAGGCTGAGAGAGTTGGGGTTGTTCAGCCTGGAGAAGAGAAGGCTCCGGGAAGATCTTAAAGCCCCTTCCAGTACCTGAAGGGGGCTACAGGAGAGATGGGGAGGGACTCTTTGTCAGGGAGTGTAGCGATAGCATGATGGGGTAACAGCTTTAAACTGAAAGAGGGGAGATTTAGATTAGACGTTAGGAAGAAATTCTTTCCTGTGAGGGTGGTGAGACACTGGAACAGGTTGCCCAGAGAAGCTGTGGATGCCCCATCCCTGGAGGGGTTCAAGGCCAGGCTGGATGGGGCTTGGAGCAACCTGGTCTGATGGGAGGTGTCCCTGCCCAGGGCAGGGGGGTTGGAACTCAATGATCTTTAAGGTCCCTTCCAACCCCAACCACTCTGTGATTCTAAGAAGCAACCAGCACCTGTGTAGACTGTAGTGCTGGACGGGAAGCAGGGCAGAGAAAAATAAGGTGTATCTGTCTAACCTGAAGCAGATTTCTTTTGGGGTGAGTGGGAAGGAAGCCAAACTGCTGGTCACATAACCACGCTGCTAGCTTGCCATCTGTCCAAAAGCAATTACTTGGAGCTGGCAGGTGACGGTGGGAGAAGGAGGTTATAGCTCAGCTGTAACGCGGAGCCAGCCCCAGCCACTGATCTAGTACTCGGCGCGGTGAGAGTCTTTCTTCTTGACACCCCGGTAACTCACTCTGCCAGCTCGGGCGTACCGGCACCGGTGAGGGATGGAGTTCACTGCTGGAGAATCAGGGAAAGGCTTCTTAAAGCAGCGCCTGCCCCAGAGGCGGCGACCCCGGGGCACGGGAGCGGAGGTGTCCGAAACTGCAGAACTTTGCATGTTCTGCTTCCGAAGGAAATACCTTCAGAGGCAAAAGGCTGGGGGAGAAAGTGAAAGCATGTGGGGAAAATTAATTTTGCTGAGACCCAACAAAACCATCCCCTCTGCCCTCGCCCCCCGGCCCCATACTGCATTGCCCAGGCTGTGGGGTCAGTGCAGCTCTCTGCGGCTTCCACCTCTGGTTCACCAGTGTGGCAGGAAAGGGTCTACTGTTTGAAGGTGTTGGATTCCTGCTCTTTTTGTTTTACCCTGTACCCAGCTCCTTTTCTGCTGCCACGGTGAGCTGAGGGAGCTAGTGGCTCCCAGTCCATCGGGGGGGAAAAAGCAGAAGGCTGGTTGCAGGTATCTTGAAGGAACCCCGAGCCACGTCCGTGGGGCTTGTCTCTCTGGTCCTCTGCTACCCAACGCTCGGTGTGGAGATGCATCTCCTAAGCAGAACGTGATGCTGCTGATGCAGGTTGAAGCCAGACCCTACACTCATAGCAAGTCACTTGGAGCCACCCTGGGGACATCAGCAGGTCTCCCTCATGAGCTGGTCTTCCTACAAGCATTCTTGTAGGCCCTAGCCATTTCTCAGCCTCTTCCTACCATTCCTGCTTGTGTTCTCCTCCTCTGAGTAACCTGGGTGTCTAGGGCCTCTTTGAAATTGCAGCCTGCTGATCTGGTAGCTGTTGACTCAGGCACAGTCACATCTGCATGTGGGTCGGGGTCGGTGACCATAGTCAAGGCTTCACTTGTTTGCGCTGTATTTATTTTTAAAGATGGGACAGAAATTCCATGAGAGGCAGACTCATCTGGTGATCATGTGAAGGGGGTGACTGGGCAGCTGCTTGTGGCTGAGCTGCTTCTGGGCAAGCTGAATTCAGCACGTCCAGCTGCCAGTTCTGCCAAGGGAGAAATTTTGGAGGGAAGACACCAGATAAAGGGCCCTCCAGCAGCTCAAGGGAAACACGAAAAACAAAGGCCTCTCTACAGTCTTTCTTGTTACCTGCCAGTCCTGTTTGAGTCCCAGACATCTCCCAGCTCTTCTGCTTTGCATCCCTCCTTTGCTGGTTTGATACTTTTCCAAGGCATAAAAAATGTGGGAGTTTTATCTCAAGAGAAAGAAAAAATTGGAGCTGCTTGCGAGTCTGGAACACAGCAGAGTTAATCAACTTCTTATTATGCAAATTTCAATACGACTGTCAAAACTCAAGGCAAGAACTAAGAACTTAGGGAATGTGAGGCGGGTAAAGGGGGAGGACAAATAATTTCCATGGTTTTGCTCATACAACAATATCTGTTCCCAGCTGGAGGAGGTCTCCACCAGAAGTGACCGGTGGTTTTAAATGCTGCTATTTTTAAGATATTTGCTTTGCGAGTAAGAACCTGGTTTCCAAAAAACACTAAGTACTCACTGTACAAACCTTCGGTCTCTTCATAGATCTCAAGCTGGGCAACTGAAATAATCAGTCAGAAGGGAATAAAAAGAAGAGTATAGGAGCAACAAATAGATAATCGTTATTGGTATCGCATTATGGGCTCTGAGCAGGATGCTGGAGAAGACGATACAGGTTATTCAGAGAGAGGGAAAGAGTCCCTCTACCCATTAATTAAGAGATTGATGAGAGTGAAGGTTTTGCCATCTCTGAGAAAAGATGGAAGTGAGGAAAGATGGCAAGAATAGCGAGATGGGGCTAGAGCCAGTGTGTCAGGAGGAAGGTCCTAGGACCTCGCAGTCCTAGGAGGCAGAACTTCCATCAAGGTGATAAACCTGCTAACTTAAAATCTTGGGTATATGGGGGCTTGACGGTGTCATTTACACAGAGCGTGAAGGAAGATTTTCACTTTTAACCTGAGACTCGATCGTCCCACTTTTATTTCAATGGCACTTCAACTTTGGGATTGCTTCGCTTGTGTTTTAATTTTTTTGTCATGAAAACACAGCATGATTTTTTGCTATATTCAGGATTGGTCACTTGGAGGTTAGTTGGTTGAGTTCATTGTAGTTCCATACCAGCCACTCAATTTTCTTCTCATCCTGGTTACTGCAGCCTTACGCAAATACGTGCATAATCTCCTGAGGATGGGAACTACATCTGCAGGGGCTTTTGTCCTGCTCAAAGCTCTGGCTGGGTACTGGTTTGAATGGGTCCCACCACCTGCTCTGCCCCCTTGCCCTGCCCTATGAGTTCCCCTGCCAGAGCCTGTCCGTCGGTTCTTGGCTTTGCCTGTCGTCCAGCACGTGAACCGCTTGAACGCTCGTTGTTAAACCTGTCGATGGGAAGCAGGGTCGCGCTGACGGAGGTGATGAGCGTGGAACCTTAATCGACAGAAGTGAAGTTTCTTAGCACAGCGTTATGACCGAAATAGCTGTAAACTAGTGCTGGGAAGCCAAAGGCAGAGAGAGAGAGAGAGCCCCGCTTGCAGAGATCTCCGTGCCAGCAGGGTTTCACGCGCCACCCACCCTTTCAAACCAGCCAGAAGCAGCCCCTGCATCCTTTCCCTTCTAATTCAGCATCCGCGCCTTCCAGAAATGGTCTCGGTTCTGTTTGAGTGACTGACGCATTTAATTCGGTCAGACTCAGCATCTATAAATGTGGGGGGGGTTGCCTTTACTATTTTATTTCTAAGGAAACTGCAGGCAGCTTCTTGTGAAAGCTCGTATTTTTAAGCAAGCCAGAAGGGGGCGGTGGAAGCCAACAAATAAGTGAAATCCCGCATCCACGCTCCTAACAACCAAACAGAAAAAATCCCCTCTTTCAAGGTACGCGGTGCCCATTTTCTAAAATTGGGTTTCAGTAGCATGGGAAAGAAAAGTTTCCTTAATGACTTAGTCTTAAATCTTCCAGATGGGGCAGAAATCACTATCGTGGGAAGGATTTATCTCCGGGGCGGTCGTTGTCAAGCACCATCATTCCCAGTGCCTGCTGCTGGGGATGCAGGCTCCACCTGACAGGTTAATTTATCAGCGCGGGTGTTGAAAGGTGGAGGGGTTCCTGACAGCAGTCCCTCTAGGCTGGCTTCAAATGGAAGCCTTGGGTGTTCGGAGCTTTCACCCTCTGAAGCCAGTTTGTGGTTTCTGTTGAACTTTTAATTGGGTGAAGGGAGGAGAAAAAGCCCGTAAGAGAAAACTGCCCCCAGTAGCATTTACTCTGATAACCTATGGAATCTACGTTCCAGTAGCTGTGGAGGCAGCTGGGTCAGGACAGACTTCACGTCAAGGCCCTCGTTAACCACTTTTTGCCAGATTTGCTGGCCAGTCGTGCGGCCCGTCAGAAACAACACGTTCCAGTGCCTGGAGGATGGGTTCATCTCAGGTTGTTTCATCTCAGCAAGACGTTCCCCTCTTCATCACTTCCGAACCATCAAAGTCCGCGGGACTGCAGTGCCAGAGCCAGCGCTGCGGTTGGGTCTGCGGACAGACATCCTGGCAGCCCTTCCCCTGCCTACTCCTGCACCACTCCGGGTCTTCAAACCAATACTCCGGAGAGATCCTCGTCACTGAATTGGGAGCTCAGGCTTCGGCCCCTCCATGCTTACCCCAAGCTGGTCTCTGACTACCCTGCCTTTACCCACCTCTGATCTACCGCTGGTACCAGCCTTAGAGCCTAACTTTGCTGTTCATACAAGCCAATCCCAGGACGTAAGAGGTGGCTTTTTCTGGGCTTTGTACCCAGGCAGCAGTCACCCTGAACCACATTCGGATCCCTCCTCAAGACAAACCTTTACTCTGAGGTCACCAAGTCCAGCCAGCCATGAACTCCAAATGGAGGAGATAGTTATGTGTGTGTGCGTAAGTGCCCGTGCGTGTACAGTTTCTGGGGCCTCTTTCTGTCTAATCCCTTGGGTCACTCTATGCCTGCTGGCATTCAGAGAGCAGTGACTGGAGGCGGGAGCCTCCAAACGAGGTTCTCCAGAGCTCCATGCAGCACTGGACCTCTGCAGCACAGCGACGGAGCTTTCCAGGGGTGGGAGCAAAGGCTGCGTGTGGGTGGGAATGGCCTTTCTTTGTCCTGCTAGGGGTTGCTGGCCGCCGCTGTAAAACCGGTCCGCATCCACTTATTGGAGGGCAGCCAGCAAAACTTGGAGCCAAATCCCAGATTTCCAGACTTGACAACTTTTTTGACCGGTGTAACTTGAGAAGCACCAAGAGGAGTATCCCGTGGTGGCACAGCTCTTAGGGACTGCTCAGTGCCTCCGCGCGGGGCAGCAGCCCTTCCCTTCGGCAGTAAAGCGCCAGTGGCTTTAATCGCAAAGACTCACCTCGAGCGATGGATTCTTCAGTGTAGGTCCCAAAGCGTCCCATTTTCCCATTTTCAGCCTTAGTCTTTGGTTTGTCTTTTCTCACCTGCCTTCCCCAGAATAAGCTTGGGGGATAGATCCAGCGTCGGTAGGTCAGGGGGGCTGTTCTGCCGTTGCTCTGCCTCTTGGCTGAACAAAGGCATTACTGTCTGCACGTGTCTGTCGAGGCAGTTTGTTCTCCCCTGCACCACACACACATCTGTGGGGAGCCTCCTTCTCACACACCACAGTGGAGAGGCTTCTTTAATTTCGTAATTTTCTCAGTGTGCTTATAAAGCAACCTGAAAATAAATTTAATTGGACCCTTGGGAGGAAGGGAGTAGGGAGAGGAAAGTCCTGGAAGCGAGGAAGAGATTCATTTGTATCATCTTCGTGGTTTTCTGTCTTTAAATGTTCCAGGCTTGAACATTTGATATATCTGCATTAACTTGAGGTGAGCAGTCTGTTGATGAGACCTGAGCCCCAGAGCAGCCCCAGTGCCTGGTGTCAGGAGGTTGTGTGGTTTCATAATGCTTCCAGTTTCACTGATGTGCTGGAACACGGCTTAGAGCAGAGGAGCTGCGAGGCGCTTTCTGGCACTTTTCTTAACGATGAGGAAAACTCTTCTCCGGCTTCGCGGAGCTGAGGGTCTGTGTTTGAACTGCTAGGGCTGAGGACTTTGCCCTGCAACACTTTTGCAGGGCCTTTGCAAAGTCCTGCTCTACAATGCGTGCCAAGCACGGTTTTCAAGAGAAGAGACTTGACTGAGGGATCCCAGATAGAAGTTTGACCCTGCTTATATTTGCAAATGTTGTCTTGTTCCAGTTGCTAGTGAATTTGCTCTCTCACATACAGCAACAGATGCAAGAGAAGAGATGGGGTTCTTCCTGAGACTTTCTGGTTCTGCATACCCATTTGGAAATCAATTTAATGCATTTTAATTGCCTATTTTTCTCCTTGGTTTTCTCTTTACAGCTACACACCAGCAAAAAAAATAATAAGGTAGAGTCTAGCCAGGCAGGTGCTAATGAGGAAGCTTGACTCAAGAAGATTTTAATTTCCAGCATTTGTTCTTCAAGATAGCTATTTCAGCATGCAGGGATGTCACAAAACAGGAATGCTGCCATTAGCTAATGGAACAAAGGGACCGGGCTCATGCGTCATTTTGTTACATGAAGAACCAAACACTTCACATCCCTGACCAAACTATAGGAGCCTGGCAATCCGTTTCAGGATGCTGGTGCCCTCAGCCAAGTCGTTCCTGTAAAGAAAACACCCATTGTACATGAAATATGGTGTGAAAAGAATGAGGGAGATACAATTCAAGCTGTGAAGGATGAAAGGTGTATGTTAAAAGCCCAATCTCTTGCCAGCCTTTCATGATCCCCCTGCTAAAGAGAAGCTGCTGGCTCTGCCAACCTGATCAAAGGGCTCCTCAGAAACGCCTCATCCGTGGGGCATTTCTGTGAGAAACAGGATTTAGCCAAGGTCCGTGGCGTCCCTGGACAGCCGGAGCAGGCAGGGTTGCACGAAGCTGGACTGGGAGTTAGGATCAAAGCCAGCCCATCGCTGAGGTGGCCCTCAATCCGCAGCTGGTGCAATTCAGCCGTGACCCACGTACCCCTGAACACCGCGTCTGAGACTTGCCGTCGCTATTGAAGTGCACTGCAGGCAGCTGGAGACCTCTGCGTTCAGCATCTCCACCATAACCCATCCTTTCCAATAGCACACAGTTTCCTCTTGTTTCACCTTTTAGGCTGAAAAGCTCCAAGTTTCACCCCTGTCCGAGGCCGCTCTCTTTGGAAAAGCTGAGCAGCTCGAGGTTTGGTGACCATAGCGTATCGCTTTACGCTGCGGGGCTGCGGTTCATCGTTACCCACCTTACGTGCTCCTCAATAGCGCGTAGCCACCTCGGCACCTCATTTCATCACCTGGAAAATATTTCCTTTCCCCCTCAATACTTCTCGTCCCTTGGGTTGTCGTATCATGCTGAAAGTACCGGGGAAAGGGGGAGGCAGGGACCGGTGTTTGCGAGCATCTGGCACAGGGGGCCGTAGTCAAAACTGCTGCTAGAGTAGTCCAAATCCTATTCATAAAGTTTGTGAAAGTGAGCCCGGGCAAGTTTAAAAGCAATGATTTTGTGTTTGCTGAGGTTTAACGAGGTTACTGACTCCGTCAGAACATGAGGCCAGTAAAAAAGCGTACAAGTACTGGAGTATCAATATTAGAAGGATAAACCTGGGTTAGAGAAGAGGAGAAGTGCAATAAATAGGAGCGGGCACATGAAGGGAGCTGACAGCCCACATCTCCCGGGGCTCGGTGCCGGGACTTGTTCTGTTTAAGAGTTTTGTACAAATGAGCCCGAGGTTGGCGCGATTCGCTGGGTGTCCAGATGCGGATGACATCACGATAGGAGGGGAGGCTGCTGATAAATTTCAGGAATGCACCAGACTACGGGAGGATTTGGAGACACTGGGGGAACAGGCTGATACAAAGGAATTCAATATTACACAACGGATGGAAGGTTATTCGTTTAGGGAGAACCGATAGCACGTTTAAATGCAAGTTTAATGACCTAGAGCAGGAGGGAGCTAATGAAGGAGAAGACTCGAGCTGGTGCTGAGGAGCAGTAGGGATAGCAGCAGCCCGACAAGCTGAGATTTTTGGGAAAGAGGGCTCACGCTGCAGCTGGGCAGGCCAGGATTTCATATGGGGTCACTCGTTTCATGTGGCAACCAGGATGCTCTTGGCATTGAGCTCAGAGTCCGAAACAGGCTGGTGCCTTATTAAAGCGAGGGAGGCCGCAAAGGGTTCTTCACCGCTGCTGGACCTGTTCTGTGCGTCAGGACATGGAGCCTTGGGTGCAAGAGGGGATGCTCCTGAAGCACGCCTCTCAGTGGAGACAGCTAGGGACACGTTTGGGCCCCCAGGGCACTTGGTTGTGACCACAGCTCAACAGCGTGTCTCCTTTGGTGTAGGTCAGATCCGTCTAGGTCTCCTCTGGCTGCAGGGGCAGATGCACTTGGGGACCAACTACCGGCAGAAGGGAGAGGACAAGGAGTTACACAGGCCCGGCACTAAAAGCAGACTTTCCAGGGGACGTAGAGCTTACAGGATTGCAAGGGGGAAAGGAGCCCCTTTCGCAGCGGGAAGGCCACGAGCAGCCTTTCCAAACTCCTGACCATCCCAGGTTCAGCTGCCGGTCCCTGGGATGCCGGGTGAAGCCGCACTGCTCCAGGTGCAGCCGGCCCCGGCCTCGCGTCCATCCCTCCTGGGTCACCGCTTCCACAAAGCCTCCTGCAGCAACCCGGCTCCTGCAGATGGAACACAGCCATCTGGAAATAAAAGAAACCAAAAAACACCAAACTGCTTTGCGCCACCTGAAAATGAAGGTGCGATCCCCGCGACTGGGAGGATGGATGAGGTGAAAGCCGCCATCCCCGCCGTGTGCGGGAACCGATACCTGCCACGGGTCCCAGCCTCCCACAGACACCGTAAATCTGACGTTTCCCTTCCCCTTCCCCTGGAGAAGGGTTCCGTTCTCCTGCCAGCTCGAGTCCCTGCGTGCCCAACCAGCCTTTCCCTCATTAAGTATTTTTGAGTGAGGCAAAAAAAGGGTTTTGCCACCCTCTGTACCGGCAACTGGGGAAGTCTGAAACACGTGAAATATTTCCAGAGCTAAAATAAGTTGTCTGGTAGAAAACTTTTCTCCCTGGTAAAAATTTGCCAGTTCTTCAGTACTATTTTATAAACAGAACGTTATACGGGCTCTTACTTTTTAACCGCCCCCTGTATTGTGCGTTTCCTAGGCAGTGTCCAGGAAGAAAGGCGGAATATCAGTATTTTCTCTCTTGATGGTTGCTTTGTGGTGGGAAGGGGGTACCCGAATCGCCGCGGTGGGTCCCCAGGGTCACGGAGCAGAGCTGGGATTCAGCCCACCGCTGGGACCAGCCGCAGGGAGGAGATGCTGCTCGTTGTCCCCAGCCAGCAGCGAGGGGTCCGCCCGGAGCAGGGGGGGGACACGTACGTGCCCCTGGTTTGGGTTTGTAGAAGGGGCAAACCCAAAAAGGAAACAAAGCAGCCACCGACACGGCGTGTATCATTATGGAATTATTTCTCTGAATTAACGTCTCGGTTTAATTCAGCGGCAGCTTTCTGTACACGGGTCTGGTGTGGCTGTCTGATGTCTGTCTTGATTTTTAAAAAGCGGGTGTCTGAAACGGGTGACTGTAGCTCCAAAAAGGTTTAAGGTCCTTTGCCTGCAGTCCCTGGCTGCATTCCTAAGCAGCCGTTTAAAAAGAGTCCACTAAATCAAAAGCCAGGTAAATCAACAGAGCACTCAACGTCGTAATGAGACCGGTTATAAGGTAAATTACAACATTATTCAAGCACACCAAATTCCTCCTCTGGCATTTGTCCTGCTAAGTGCAACGCACCTTAAAAGTGGTGAAATGATTTCTGGCAGCCTGTGAGAAGAAGCCGTGTCTGGGGGATGGGAGGCTGAGCCTTTGCATCGGCTTT
>VXAK01023214.1:87614-109126 GCA_013399435.1 Arenaria interpres | reverse complement strand
GGGGGGGGGGGAAGTTTGGCTCAGCAAGGTGGGGAGCGAGAGAAAGGGACAGTGCCGAGAAAAGAAAAGATTACAGGTGTGCTGTTCCTCATCCTCCCGCTCAGCCCTCGCTGGAACCTGTTTTCCTCTCCCCGACATGGGAGGGGTTGCAAATTAGACAGAAAACCATGGTGTTGGCTTTTGTTTTCTTTTTTTTTTTTTTTTTTTTTTTTTTACAATTTAAAAGGCAGGAGTTCAGGGNTTTTTTTTTTTTTTTTTTTCCTGAGCACTGAGAAGGCAGGTATTCAAGGGAGGAAACGAGCAGGGGACTCCGTAATAAATGCAACGGATTTCCCTTTATCGCTCTTCCTGAACGGTCTGTGGGAAGCAAACACAGTCATCTGAAATTACTCACAAAGGTCTAAGGTAGCGCATTTCTGGCCGGTGCATCATCAACTGTGAATTTTCCCCTCTCAAACCTGTTTGGTCAGCTACCTACGCTATTTTGTTCTCCTTCCCTGGTCCAGTGAGTTCTTTTATCTAGCCCATCCACTGCAAATAATCACACTTACGACCGTCTTGTTAGCTGAGCCCCTTGATTAGAATATTTGCTTTTCTTGTGCTCCATTGGTGAATTATGTGAGTCACAGGGTACAGTTGGTGTTCAAGGATTGGATAACTCCTGTTTACAATTCAGATGTTCTCAGAACTTGAGCTAGCATGAAAACTCTCAGAAAAACCCCCATGGGCTGTTTACCACATCAAAGAGGTTCAGCCCCTTCCAAGCTCAGATTGAAACTCAAACAAAGAATCTTTCATTAAGTTCAGAAATGCTTGGAGATTTCTTTGAAAATTATTATTTTTAATTTTTTTTTTTTTTAATGTGATGGGGACCTTCAAGTTTCCACCAAGGACGGGATTTGCAAGTATTAGAACGCATTTAATGACTTGGCTCTTTGTAGTATTTCCAGTACAAGCAGGAGGAGAGAATGGCAAGAAATTGGTCCTGGTGTAGCTGGTTGGAAAATGCCAGAGAAAATAATATTATCCATTGTTTATCATGTCTATCGCATCTAAGGGAACTTACTTAATGAATATGAACCCGTCCTGGAGAGGGTAGAGGTATGAGGGTACCCACTCACCAGCCAATTCAGCCCATCACTGTAATGCTGCCCATACAGCGTCATTTTCCATTTTGCTGCTCCTCAGGGACAGTTTAGGGAGCTGAACCCAGGGGAGGTTGAGTATATTCAACTGAAAACCCTTCTCAGGAATAGAAGGCTTGGGTGGTGTTCTCTAAAAATGTGGAAATGACTCGAGTTCGTTAAATTGAATGGAATAATTGGGGCATCTGCCCTTCCCAACTGATCATTCAAAATGCTGCTGTTTTAGGATGTAACGTTTCATTCTGAGCAACTTTCAATATTTGGTGTTTTTGTGGTTCTGTGCTGCGCTTTTGGGAGAACTCAGAAATCGTTATCTTGGCTGACTGACACCTCCTCTGGGACACAATGAGTGTCACAGCCTTTGGGTTTCCCAGGCCTTGGCAAACCTCAGGCTCTAAAACGCTCTGCCTGGAGCTTCTCCAGGGCTCGGTGTCTTCTCCATGGGAAGAAGGGACCTTCAAGTCCAACCTTCAACCAACTTCTTCACTGGGAAAATGTGGAAAGACAGGGTTTAAGCTGAGGGAATGGATCTTGAGGAAGCTCTTGGAGACTTTCTGCTCTCAGGCTGAGAGAAGGACCCTCCCAGCAGCACAGATGTTCGGAGATACATGGCAGAAGGGGCTGTGGCAGGTGGACCTTCTCCAACATCCCCCTCCGTCCCTGGTGTGGGCAGTATCTTCTTGGCCTTGTCCTGTGCTAGGTGCTGTGCAAGCTTGCATGGAAGAAGTTGACCCAAAGACCTACTGGTTCAGACACAGCGTTTTCGCCTGCCTTAGGGTTTGTTTTGTTTTGTTTTGTTTTGCTAACTGGTTTGGCGAGGAAGCTGAGGGCCAGAAGGACAGTGGGATTTGCTGTCCGCACGTGAAACCTGACCTTGCTTTTCCCAGACATGCCCAGGGTACTGAGGCTGACTGACATGTCCTACTGGGAAGAACAGGCTTTTTGGCCCGTTTTATCACTTGCTGAATGCCAGGAGGAGTTCGCAGGCCCCAGCAAGCAGCCGATGACTCACTCCGCCTTTGTCAGACCCTGCCCTGGGAATGTGCTGCTTTTCTCCTGCTTGGAGGAGGAGGCAAGGTGATGAGTGTGAGCTCTCAGATGGTTTGAGTGAGGCACAATGAATCCCACCTATAACCCAGCTGGGGAAGCTCCCTGAGAGCTCTACCAGCCTCTCCCATGTCAGACGCTGTTCTGGACCGGTGGCATGTAACCAGCGGGGAGCTGGAAGGCTCAAGGAGAGGGCCAGCAATAGCTAGAAACAGGTGGATGAAATTGTCCAGGTCATCCTGGGGAATGGTGACATCTTCTCAGATGCCTCCATCTCCTTAGATTGAAGGGGAGAAGGTGTGCTGGAGCAGAGGCTGCAACCCAGAAGGAGAAATGGAGCTGCAGGTGTGCCTGCTTCTAGTTGATGGTACCAGCAGCGGCTGTGTGACTATCCAACTTCGACTTTTGATTGTATGCAGGCATAAATCAGGGGAGCGCTTGAGTTCCTGCGTGTTTGACTGGGGCTGACGTAGCTGCAAGCCTCCCAAACTTCCAGGAGTTGAAATAACATTAGATGGTTCCATCTCTCCAGACAAACCATCCCAATGGCTGTACCAGCTCACACCAAAAGTCCTGCCCGGCTCAGCCTCCTGCCTCCAACACCGGGTTTTGATGGAAAACCTCCAGTTGGCTTTGATGGCCTTGACCCCAGCCTTTGCTGGGTGAGAGCAGCTCAGAAAGAGAAAGCTGTGAATGAAGGCGTGACTCCCTTAAGTCCTCATGTCCTCCCTTTCCACACTTTGAGAGAACTGCCTTCCTGCCCTAGCAGAGCAGGAAGCAATGGGTGAGGACAAATGGCTGTCCCCATGTCCCCCACCTTCCTTTGGGCTCCATCCAGTGCCGAGGCTGTGTGTGCTAATTCTGCAAAAGGGGAAACCAGTTTGGAGCTACTCTAGTGTCAACCTGGGAGCCCCCACCCTCATCCAGACCTGCCTAAGGCCAGGTGGGCCGAATGGCCTAGATGATCTCCAGAGGTCCCTTCCAACCTCATATGATTCTCTGGTGAAAGCCAGAGCTTTCTCCAAGCTCAGTGTCTCCAAGGTCTACCCTGCTAGTTATTTTTCAGTCCATTTATTTTTGGAAAGATTTCTGCTTGCTCTCTTAAAGCCTGCTGAAGCCTGGCTGCTCCAAACTGCTCCTCTTCCAGGCACTTGACCTTGGAGTTGGATGAGGGTGTTTTTCCCGGTTTCTTTGGCCTTTGGGATTGCTGACTGTAGTGGCACGAATTCTGTGATAAATTACCAAGGTAGATTGCCTTTGAGTGCGTCTTTATCAGCTGTCGGAGGAAAGGAATAGCAAACAGAGTCAGCAAGTCTGCTGGAAATGTGGTTGCCTACTGACTCAACCAGAGGCCAGCCAACCTCCCAGCTGCTCACATCTGCCTTGATGGTGACTCTTGGCCTCAAGGAAGTTCTTTGTTTCTGAGAAGGGATAATTACCTTGGGTCCTTCAAACACCAGGGCAGAAAAGAGCACCAGAATAACCCTCCAGAACAGTGTGGCTCAGCTCCTGGGCCATCCCTGAGCTCCTGGCAGAAACTTGGAGAAAGGGTTTATCTTGGTGGCCTTGTCCTGCTGCAGGAGCTTGCTCTTGCAAGGTGTGAAATCTTCAAGATGCGAAGGTGGTGGGATAGATCACCTCTGGCAGTCCTCTCCGTGGACTTCTCCAGAGAGAGCTTGCACAGAGACTTCAGCTTAGACGCCCACTTTTCAGGTGGCCAAAGCTAGTGAAGATGACTCTTGCCCCACTGCTTGGAGGGCAGCTCTAGTTTCTTGGAGTTCCTCCTAACCTCTTTGAGACACAGCAAGCAGAGGAAGCCACCCAGGGTCCTCTGCAGCCCAGCATCCACCTACACAAGCCCAGAGCTGGGCTCTGTTCCCTGCGATGGTGCTTTGTTATTTACAGGAGTGAAACGTTTGGCCCTGTGTGTACTTGAAAGGAAGAGTCCCGGGGGTTTCTTTGCTAATCCCGTTTTGCAGAGAGTTCCAGAAGACTTGAGGAACAAACAGAAAATAACGTCGATCGAGGTCAATATCAAAACCAAATGATCAGAGAAACAAATATTTACTCAGGTCAATATTTAACTAGGAGACAATAAATGCTGATATTGAACCAAATCTGTATATAAATACGGTCTATTTATAACATGTGCCTTTAAAGGGGTACTGCCAGGTACTTGCCGTGGCTTTTGATTGATGATTATCCTCCCCATTGTTTGCTGATTCCCTTGGAGGCTGGAGTTTCGTGCAGGTGCATGTATGAGAAAAAAGCTGTACCGTGTAATCCCAGGGCCAGGACAACGGACGCAACTGTTGTCCCACGCATGCCTGTGCTCGGGGCTGGGAACCCCACTTGCACCTGGAGCGGGTGCCATGATGTTCCCCCAGCCCTTGAACCCCCACTGTTGACCTGCCATGGTGAAGCTGGCGTTTTGCTTGCGCCCCTCTCCCCAAAACGGTCTTTGCATTGAGGCCCAGCTCAGCATCATGCCTGGGATCTGAGCAAGAGCTGGAGACCCAGCTGGGAAGTGGGGCTCGATGCCCCCCCAGCATTGCAGAGCAGATGCCGGGGGGGGAAACTGGGGCCAGGCAGGGCTGGAAGCTTCCAAGAACTGAAGAAACTTCTCCCCCCCCAAGCCCTTTTCCCCCCCTTAACAGCTCCCTCTGCCAACTTTACGAGCTCATTGCCTGTTTAGCAAACATTGATTTCTCTCCTTGTTCTCTGCTGCTTGCCCGTGTGGTGACAACATCTGATGTTTCTATGGCGGTTTGTTATTGATCAACTTCAGATTAGAAAGCGTTTAATCACGGGAAAGAAAGACACGTCCCGCCTCCTGCCTCGACAGCCTGCAGCGCCCGGCGCTCTTCTAACGATGCTCGAGGTTAATCACTAGCAAAATGGCATGGTTGGCTCAAGCGCTGGTTTCTTCTGCGTCCTCCCAAGAAATGTTTGTCTTGGGCTCTGCATGCATTGATCAATGTCCCGATAACGCCCCACCCTGCCTTTGACAACACCTGAAGGAGGGATAGAGGTCTCCGAGGCAGGAGGCTCCTGCAGGATTTATGAAAATCGGCGGATGGTGGAGGGGGGAGACTCGAGCCAGTGCCTATTAGCCACAGGAGTTGGACACTGGGGTGGACAAAGTACTCCTTCTAACCCCTTTCCCTTTCCTTCTTGTTTTGGTGGTTTTTTTTTCTTTTTTCTTTCCTGTCTGTCTTTTCTCCAGCAAGTTGAAAAGACCTTCTTCTGTGGTCAGAAATAGAGACTATGACTTTGAGGGTAAAATACCACAGGAGATCAGTGCTTTTATTGTATGAAAGGCTCTTCTTATTGGCTTTCCCTTCCTGGCAAAACCAAAGATCCCACTTGGGGCACATCTAAACTCACAGATTTGTTGATGTCTGCATCGTCTGTACTTTCCCTTTGCTCATTTTTTTCCCTGACCTACCCATCAATTACTCCTCCTGGAGTCCTCGTTGATGCAGCTGGTGGAGTCTGGGATATGCCCACCTTCAGACCTTGCATCTTAGCCTCATCTCCCATGATTGTGATGATGGTGTTGCTAGTGACCATAAGGGAAACTGGGCCACTGAACCCACTGAAGATCTAGTGGCTCTTCAGCTAGAAGGCCCTGGAGGCTTCCTCCATCAAGTCAGGGTGGATATCTTTCGCAGTATTGAGATGAACTGAACTCCCTGGTTATGTGATGATTTCAGTCCTTCTCAAAAAGGCAAGGAAATGGTTAATTCCCCGCCTGCGGCTGGCAGACAGGGAGGAAGGGATGGGCTGATTGTTCCAGGTCATTGCTATCTCCTGTGAGCCCACCGCAGTGTCCTCAGCTGCCCTCTCCAGAGCCGCCCCAGGGAGGGCTGCAGCCAGGACCCACTTGGGGTTGGCTGAGGCATCTGCAGAGACCCATTGTCTACAGGGCTTCCTCCTGGTGGGGCCCACTTTGCTCTCAATTGCTTCCTTTGTATTTATGCTGCTTACCATGGCAGGTCTTGAATGCAGCTGGCTGGCAGAGCAGAGGGTTTTGTTGCTCTCCTGGTGTGCTTGACCCCAAAATGAGTGATCCAGCTCCAGGGACCCCTCCTTGCAGGCTCAAGCATTACCTGTGAAGGAGCTTGGCTGAAATATGCAGGTGCTTCTGAAGCTGTTTATTCCAGCTGATGGGGGTGATGGGACACAGGTTTCAATCCACAGACTCTTGTAGATCTGAAGTGGAAATTTAATGTTTAAGCATCTCCTCATGCTTCCAGGCACAAAGACCACATGGGGACCAGCAGCTCTCCAGGGGTGGCAGCTCCCACCATCCCCAGCCTCTTTGGTACCCGTCCTCTCGAGGCCATGTGGCTTTTTGGACTCACAAGGAACATCCTCCATTTAGATGCAACTCCCAGAATATGAACACTCCAAAAATGGGAAAACCGAGTCTATTGGGTTGGTTTTTCTGGCTTTTTGTGAGAGAGAGGGGAGCCTGGAGTGGTGTCTAGCCCTTGCTGGTCTGACTGACCAACCTGACAATGTGTGCGTGACCCCAAACTGGGAGGACGAGAAAAAACTCCTCATGTACATGTATGCTTGAGTGAGTGAGGCTCAGCCCCTCATTGCCTGCTCTGGTGGTTTTCAACCTGTTCCCAGGACACAGCATTTCTGCGTACCCTAAGGTAGCCTTTGTAGATTGGAGCCCCATGGGAACTGGGAGAACCTACTGGTTTGACTGGGCTGGAAATCTCTGAAGGTCTTTGCGCCATGCCTCAAAGCCTCCTCTGGAAAGCTCTGTCTTTCTTTCCCCATGAGAAACCCTGAGTTCACCAAACCTGGCAGCCGAGCCAAGCTACTGCCTGGTTTCTCCAAGGGGCTGCCCTCCTTGGAGAAGCTCCAAAAGCCCCAGCAGATCCCACTCTGCCTCTCGGCAAGGATTAAGACATAAACAGAGACTTGGCTGTGTGAGCTGGGAACCAAGCCTCTGTTCATCTCCATCCCTCCTCTCACCCCACTCTGGGACAGGAGATGTGAAACAGGAGAATTAAAAAAAAAATCCTTGTTAGTGAAGAGAGAGAAGGTGATGTCAAGGCATGGCTGGGCAGGAGGAGGCACTGGTGATGGTGGTGGGGACCTGCCCGCTGACAGGGTGGGCAGCTTGAGGTCCTGGGGTCCAAGAGGGGCTGGGCAGAGGGTGGGAGAGGCCCACCATGGTCACCAGGGTGGTTGGGGAGGTCGGTGGGGAGTGGCCACCCAACTAATCCAGCCCTGTCTGCCCCCACAGCTGCACCCCATGAGGATGGAACAGCGGATGCCACCACTCATTCTTGAGGTGAAGCACTTTCCTCATCCTTCCCTCTGCATGCTCCTGTCCCCACTGGTGAAAGGTACTGCTAAAGCCCCTGAGAGACCGAGCTGGGACTGTCCCCTGTCCAGCCAGCCCCACTGCAGACCACCCAGATCCACCAGGGAGGAGATGGTGGCACCTCTGGTCCCTCATCCTGCTCCCACTGCCAGCCAGCGTGGGTTCCTCCTGGTTGTGGTGTCTCCATCTCTGCAAGCCACCCAGGTGCCTGTGTAGCTATCTCCTCCATGTCTCCATTATCCGGATCCCCACCAATGGTGAAAAGAGCCATCAGTGACAGCCAGAGGTAGAGACACCTGCATTCAGGACACTTGAGTTGTATCCCACCCAGACATGTCAGCACTTAATCATCCCAGTGGGTCAAGGAGTTGGTGTGGGATCGTGAAACTCCCCCACTGGAGTACTGCATCCAGCTCTGGGGACCCCAATGTCAGAAGGACATGGAGCTATTGGAGCGGGGCCAGAGGAGGCCACGGAGGTTCTGGGAGGGCTGGAGCCCCTCTGCTGGGAGGGGGGGCTGAGAGAGTTGGGGGGGCTCAGCCTGGAGGAGAGAAGGCTCTGGGGAGACTTTAGAGCCCCTTCCAGTCCCTCAAGGGGCTCCAGAAAAGCTGGGGAGGGACTCTGGATCAGGGAGGGGAGCCCTAGGAGGAGGGGGAAGGGTTTGACACTGAAAGAGGGGAGATGGAGATGAGATCTTGGGAGGAAATTCTTTCCCCTGAGAGTGGTGAGAGCCTGGCCCAGGTTGCACAGAGAAGCTGTGGCTGCCCCATCCCTGGAGGGGTTCAAGGCCAGGTTGGACGGGGCTTGGAGCAACCTGGTCTGGTGGGAGGTGTCCCTGCCCGGGGCAGGGGGTGGCACTGGGAGGGCTTTCAGGTCCCTTCCAACCCAAACCATTCTATGATTCTGTGGTAGAGCACTGGCTGGAAGGTGCTTAGGGAAGCTGTACAGGGTTGCTAGGTATTTCTGGGCCACAAACAAGCAAAAAACCCCCCTTTCTCCCTCTTGCGAGGATGCTGGGGCTCTTGGGGTGGTGTAGAACCCATGACTCAATCAGCAGCATTATGACAGCCTGGATTCCAGCTGTGGGAGAATCCTCACAGTCCCCGTCCTGCACACACTGGTGGGGCTGCAGCTACAAACAGGGTTGGTGGCCTTTCCTGTCCGATGAATGCCCATTGCTTTTGCTCTTCTGACCAACTGCCCCTTAACACACCCCCTCTCCTCAGGGCCCTGGGGATGCTCAGAGTCAGAATTGGGTTTAACAAGCTTTATCAGACTTTTCTGTGCCGGTAGAGGTGGTTATGAGAGAAAAGAAGGGTGGGAGATACAAAAGAGGGGGGACAGGCAGTGGACCAGGGGAATTTTGGCTGAGAATGTAGGTTTTGAATCTGAAATTAGGGCTCCCCAACACCTTTCTGCATTTAATATACCTGCCCGGTCACCTGCCATATAGGGACCTGCTGGAGTTATGGAGAGGGGAGACCTTCCCTTGGGAACTGAAGGTGAGAAAGTTAAATGCCAGAGATAAGGGAAGTGCAGAAGTAGAAAGGCAGCCAAGACCTTCCCCCACTGCTGGCAAGTGGGACCTTTCATTGCTCAAGTATGTCCGGCATTTGCAGCCTCTGGTGCTACTCCAGCGAGCTGGCTCCCAAGGGTGACAGTGAAACCCCAGCATGGGGGCACGGGGCAGGAGCCCCCAGGATTTTGCTCCGAAGCTCTGGTGTGGTTCTTGGACAGGAACCCAAGGTGAACACTGCTGGGGGGGGGTGGCAGAGAGGAGACTGGGGCTTTGGACCAGCCTGTAGGGACTGAGCTGAGGGTCTCTGATGCTCTTCCCTGCTGATGCTTTGGCTCTAGGTGGTGCCTGAGCCAAGGTGTCCTCACTGGAGCATGGTCAGGGGGGTGTTGATGAAGGCAACACTTGAGCAGAGGTGGTTAGGTGAGGATGTGCCCCAAAGTGAGGTTGTAGTGACAACACGTGGCTTGTTTTAATGAGAGAATGGGCTTTTCGGGTCCTGCATGTTCGATGGGGCCGGACAGGATTTACAGCACGGTGTGTAGCCACAGCAGCGTGGCGAGCACGGGGTTGAAAACACGGTCCCAGGGCAGCGTAGACCTTCCAGGTCCAGCTGCTCTAAGCTCCTACCTGTGTAGAAGAGGGTGCATTTGTGGCACGTACCCATGTTTGGGTGGAAGCCAGCTTACCCATGTGTTGCCAGTGTGGCTCGCAGAGGTGCAAAAAGGCTCTTTGAATTAGCTGGAAGCGCAGGTGATACGTTTCGCTGGAAAGGGTGAGGAAATCTCTTGGGTCCCGTCCAGCTTTGTTCAGAGCAATGGAGTTGCAGCAGGGATGACTTTGGCCCATGGCACTCTGGTGACATAGTTCAGGGCTGTAAAACCCACGGTTCAAGCGTGCAAGGGTGTGGGGTGAGATCAGCTTGCTCTCCTGAAGTGCGCTGTAAGGCTCTGCCAGGGAAACCTGGTGGTTTTGCCAGCTCCTCTACATATGAATGAGTCTACGAGGGCTTCGCAATGAGCTTGACACATGGATAACCACATAATTAAAGGCTGTAGCTTTATGGAAGAGCATTAGCGCTGGTATCTCTAACCACAAAGAGCAGAACTTGAGTCATCAAATGCCAGGGGATGAATTTCCTAGCTGGTTGCCCCATCAGGTTGCTGAATTATTGGGCCTGGATCCAGTGGGATGCCGCATCAGACATGAACCAGGAGGAGAGGAAACCTGGCAAGCGGTGATTGTCTGAGCTAGAGGTCCTGTTAGCTCAGAGGACCCAGGCTTGTCAAAATAGCTCGACAAAGCTAGAACTAAGCTGGAGGTTAGGTGAGGGCTGAGACACTTCACCAAGACCAGACAGTACAGTGTGCCTGGCAGTGCCCACTTCAGGTTCACAGTCTGCTGAATCAGTGGCAACGTCACTTAGATTTCTAGGGCTACAGCCCAAATTATTCTCAATGAATTAAAGATATTGTCCTAGAATAAACTACAACACATCCCAGGCTGTTGAGTTTGAAGGAGAGCAGAGTCACCACGTCTAAGGTGGGCTGCAGATCCAACACACCCCAAGCGTGAGGCTGACTGGAGTGGAGTTCATGATTTCAACCCATTTCTACTGTTAAGTTCTCTTGTTTGTGTGACCAAAGCCTTGTACCCGAAGCTCGGCTCTCCTTTATCAGCCTATATCTCTCTCATAACTGCATCCTCTGCTTAGCTTGCCCTTTGTTATCAGAGCAGAGAGGTAGGAGGGAAGTGGGACAGAGGACAGTGATTCACTCCTGGGGAGAGTGATTCAGAGACTGAAGCTAAATCACAGCAGCCTGTGCCTCCTGGGCCGTTCTTCTGCTCTCTGGGTTTCCTGCTGGCTGAAGTACTCGTTGAACGTTGAACTCCCACCACCAGTCTGTCAAGGTCGCGCCTCACAAGTTCTCTCGTCTGTATTTTTTGCCGCAGGCACGGTCTGAAATGGACAAGTACCTTTCAACCGAGGTGCCCCCCATCCCCATGATACCAGACAAGAAGTACCGCCGAGAGAGTGCCTCAGTGGTGGACGAGTTCTTCTCCACAGAGAAGCCCACTTCTACGCCCTACAGCGTGAACATCAACGTGATCCTGCCAGACACGACGCACCTCCGCACTGGACTTTACCGGCCACCCAAACCCATGGCGCCGTTCCCACAGATCAAAACGGAGCCTGGCACCAGCTTTGCCCAGCCCTGCTCTTCTGCCTCCGGCTCCACGCAGACCCTGCCTGACTTCACCAGCGTCTTCAGCATGCCCCAGTCGGTGGCAGTGAACAACATCTTCATCAAGCAGGAGATGCCCTCTGAGATCCCCTTGTCCACCAACCCACAGCAATCCCAGCTTTACCAGCTGCCTCTTGGCAATGGAAGCGCTGACATTACCACCTTGACCTCCTCCTCCAACAGCACCACAGCCATCAACAGCCTCAGTGGTGTCACCATGTCCACAGGTAACACCATGTCCAGTGTGGTCCACAGGCCTGTCCAGGCAGGAGGGCCGGTTAAGCAGTACCCACACATCTCCCAAGGACAGGGAAACTACAACATCTCAGGGCAGTTCTACCCTGCTCCAGGGGTCACTCTGCCCCCGTCACCCCCCAACTCGCAGCCTGGCAGCCCGGAAAATCAACCTGAGCTCATCAACACTATCTCTCCCCCACCATCCTATGAAGCTACTTTTGGACTGAAGTTGGTCCAGTCATCGCAGGTCCCCCCAGTCCCCAACGGCCTTGGGACCCTATCCCAAGGGCACATTGTCATGCAGCCCCCCAAATACAACAGACGCAACAACCCTGAGCTGGAGAAGAGGAGAATCCATCACTGTGATTTCCCAGGTACGCTCATGGTTGAGGTACTGGCTTGGTTTTGGGGAGGAGGGGAGTCTCTTCTTGACACACCGGGGCTGGGGGGCTACCTTGGGCCTCTGCAGGAGTTTAATTCAAAATCACTGTGTCTGCATGATGAAGGGAGATATGGAGCTGGGTGGAGAGCCCCAGGGAAGCGGGGTTCCTACCACCACCAAGGGAGTAGAAGAGGTTGATTCTGCCTGTGCTGGCTGATGCCATTTTTTCTCCCTTTCCCTGGCAAAACCAAGCCTGACTCTGAGAGGCAGAGAGCTCCGGCAAAGCACAGGGGTGCTCCTGGAAATCTGCTGTTTCAGCTGCCCGTTTAGCTCTGGTCTTGCCTAACCCCAAGCAACCACATGCTCTCCGCAGGTGAATCCATGCTGGCTTTCTCCCTGGCTTCTGCTTTCCTTCTCTCCCATAACAGGTCGCAAACCATCAAGGAATTTCCATAAGAGCCTTTATCATCTTTCCCTGTAGCCCAAATTATCTTTTTCCAAAGAGCTGAATATCTCTGTGTCGTATCCTTCGGCAGCTTCATGTCGGGATGGTGTGGAAAGGCATTTTTGGGGTAATGACCAGCCCACAGCTGAGGCTGTTCCCTGTGTGTCACCTCACTGCATGAGCATGTCCATCTAAAGACCTGCAATGCCTTGGCAGGAGGACATCTTGCAGGGTTTCCTGCACTGAGCTTGCAGGACCCACAGCTGCGAACTCATCCACGCCGCACGGGAGAGAAGCAATCATGCCCCCAGGCGAGAAACCCCAGTGGAACAAGTGTGAGGGCTTGAAAATCACCAGTCTGGGTGCAGGGACACGCACCTCCCTCTTCCTGGGCCGAGCCCTGGCCACGGAGGAGCTGGGGATTAGCAAACACTTTTCCCATGGGGGTGTGTGAACTGAGGAAAGTCATTTCCCAACCGCCTCCCACGAGATTGATGTGCTCTTCCCGTGGCCCAAGAGTGGCCATGGCAGGTCAGCCCAGAGGCCCGACCAGCCCAGATCCTGTCTCCAGCACTGACGCGGGGAAGTTCATAAGAACAGGACTTGTTTAGAGAGGTATTTCTGTGCTTGTGCCTTCCCACCCTCTGGCAACCTGCAGATCGGGGACTTTCTGAGCCAGAAGCTGCACCCATGTTCTTGCGGTTTACAGCTTGGGATGGTTATTTATTTATTTACGTTTTACCTTCTGCTGGTAAGAGACAGATTTAGGGTGTCAGTGGACCACTGCTCTGAGACAGACCCCTCTGCTCTTGTCGGAACAGCTCAGGGGAGCACCCTCATCCTGCAGGACCCATTGCCAAGGCAGAGCTTGCCTGTTTTCAGCCCAATTTTGTCCTGCCTGGGAAGGCAGAAACACAACTGCGAAGCAAAAAAAACCCAACCCTTAACATGCGCTGAATAAACACTGAGTGGCTCCATAGCGTGTACGTGCAGAGACGGAGGAGGGCTCCTTCTAATCCTTCACACACTGAGGTTCAGCTGGAGGTGAAACCAGTCAGGGCTGATGGCAGCAGGGCTGAGTGACACCGGGGACATGCCGAATTCACGCCAGTGACTGGATGAACAAGGGAGACCTGTTTGCAAAGCCCTGATCCAAGCTTCCAGGTGGTGGCCCCAGTGCTTTCTCCTCTGCGTGTGCATGGGGATGTGAAGCCCAGCCATGCCCTGCTCTCTGGGCTGCTCCCTCTGGGTTTGGGAAACCTTCTGGCTTTGTTTCCACCCCCAGCTGGGAGGTAGCCCTTGGTCTTGTGTGAACTCATCTCTCTTGTCACTGGTGAGGCCTGACCTTGAGTGCTGTGTCCAGTTTTGCACCCCTCACCACAAGAAAGACACTGAGGTGCTGGAGCGGGTCCAGAGAAGGGCAGTGGAGCTGGTGAGGGGTCTGGAGCACAAGTCGTGTGAGGAGCAGCTGAGGGAGCTGGGGGTGTTCAGCCTGGAGAAGAGGAGGCTGAGGGGAGACCTTCTCGCTCTCTCCAACTCCTGAAAGGAGGGTGTAGCCAGGGGGGGTCGATCTCTTCTCCCAAGGAACAGGCGATAGGACAAGAGGAAACGGCCTCAAGTTGTGTCAGGGGAGGTTCAGATTGGATATTAGGAAAAGTTTTTATACTGAAAGGGTTATTAAGCCTTGAAATGGGCTGCCTGGGGAAGGGGTTGAGGCACCATCCCTGAAGGTGTTCAAAAGACGGGTTGACATAGTGCTGGGGGACACGGTTTAGTGATGGTTTCTTTGTCAGAGTTAGGTTGATGGTTGGACTCGATGACCTTGAAGGTCCTTTCCAACCTAGATGATTCTATGATTCCATGATTCTATTCTCTCCCAAGTGTGAGGGATGTCTGAGGCTTCCAAGCATCAGAAGCACAACTGGACTGGGTCACCAACCCATACCCTCTCCTGCCACGGGGAAGGGATTGGCACTAGCTGCTCCTGCACCCCCTCAGCAGGAGAGGATGGAGACCTGATCTCCTGGGAGAGCCTGCTTTAGGTGGTGGGGAAATGCTGCAACGAAAAACAGGACTCTGCTGCTTCTGCGGGCTGCGGGTCATAAAAATGCAAATTCATATTTTAATATACTCGTCAAAACACAATGAAGCAGGGCCATAAAGGCCGCATGAGAAGCTTTTCTAGGCTTTATCTAACCGAAACGAGGAACTGACAATGATTCACTTTGAGGCGCTTGTTGAGACTTATGCCAAAGTCACGGTGTTTCTGTTAAGAGTCTTTCTTTGACTGAACCTGTTGTTGCTGATCTTCTTAAAAAAAAAACCAAACAAACCANTCCCGGCCCCAGCAGTGGTATCAGTTACGTCTGGAATCCAGAAAAGACCAAAAAAAAGGGCAGCTAACAGTGCTGAAGTTCCTGTTTTCATCCTGCCTGGAAGAGCTGGTTGAGGAAGGAAGCCGGGGGAGGAATTGAAAGTCTGTGCCTCCTTCTTCCCCCTCCCCGATCCCCCCCTAATTTCCAGCACAATGCCCACGGGTGTCAGGCAAAAGATGGAGCGTTGTAAAGGTCGGTCTGTCTCGGAGAACAAATGCTCTTCAGTCACTGCTGGCACCAAGTTTATTTTCATGCTGTCACCCAGAGTGCTTTTCAGGCCGGCTCCATCCCTAACCCCACATATGGTATGTTCTGGGTTTGTTTGAGCCCCCCTCTCACCGGGAAGTTGTGTCTTTTCTGTTTTCTGCAGGTTGCTCAAAGGTTTATACCAAGAGCTCCCACCTGAAGGCCCACCAGAGGACTCACACAGGTAAGAGCACACGCCATGGGGAACCGCTGCCAGCCCACACTCCTTCCACTGTTAATGGCAGTGATTGTGTGGCTGAGTTGATTACCTTAATCTAGGGTGGCTCTTGGGCCGAGGAGCACAGTTAAGTCTATTGATGTTAAAAAAAAGTCCAATGGTTGCACTGGTTTATAGTGACTGTGTGCACTTGTTTGCCTTCTGGAGGGATGGTCTAGAATTTAGGGGAACTCCTGGAAGCTCTCGAGTCGATTGATTGGGAGGAGGATGTGTCCCCAAAACTTCTATCACTCTGAGGTCCTCCTTTGGCATCTCCCAAAGCCCAGCCAGGTTTCATCCTGCTGAGCCCAGGGATTGCATAAAGGCGTGTGGTGCATATATAGGACCTCTGAGGAGACAAGGGCTGTCTCTTTTGTATCCCCAAGGAGAGGAAGGAACCCCTCAATCTCCTTGTGATCCAGCCACACAGATCACGTGCGCCTGGTGCTTGTCCCCGCTGTGTCACTGGAGCTGCCAAATACACGTACAGAATGGCTCCAAAATACCGGTTCAGAAGGGCTGTACATGATTCCTGAGGGCAAAGGTGCCATGGACTGCCCTCGCTGGTGTCAGCAGGGCCACCAGCACAGAGGAGCTCCCACCACAACCAGCTTCTTGGGGTAAACCTGGCTCGGTGGCACTTGTGCATTCAAGCACATGTTCTTCTCATTAAGGCATTTATTATACCTGAAACTTTATCAGATCCCCAGGTAGTCCAGGAACCATCAGTGCCCTCATAAATCTCTTTTATAGAAGGGCTGATCTTTACTGAAGGCAATTAAGCTGGCCCAGAGTTCACTTTTCTTTTTTATTAACAACGAACAAAACCCATCCTGAGGCTGGGAATCCGTTCTTGCACTTGGCTGGGTTCCGTTTCGCTCTTATCAGTCCTTCGAACAAGCCAGCAAAGAATTTTTCTTTGTGCATGAGGTACAATATTTTTTTGGCAGGGCCTGGGTAGGAGGGGGCTGGAGAACAACACGGAAGGGGTGGAAGAAAAGGACAGGAAGGACATTGTCCTGGCTCCCAGAGCTGAGTGGCATTTGTCACAGCAGCAAACTGGATTCAGGGATACACCGGGGCTCTCGCTTTAAAATTAAGATTCTCTTTTTTCCCCTTCTGTTTGGAGTATGGGGCTGAGCTCTGTGCCCAGAGACGTGACCCGTCTGAGACAGGCACTGTCCTTACAAGTCATAATTTAAAGATGTATCCTGACAAACTTGGGTGGGTTTTGAACCCGATAAAATGCAGTTATTTTTCCAGTTTTCCCACTAATTGGGCTGGAAACCTGAGTGCGTTTGCCTCCTTCCACTTCACAGAGGGAAGGGCAGAGAGGTCACGATGTGACCTGAGCGGTCAAGAAAACTGGCGGTGCTGTGGGGTGGGAAAAAAAGAAGAGAATCCAGACCAGAGAGCCATGTGAGGCAGGCTCGGGGTGTCTGTGTCCAAGTTTTCAGGTTTTGAAGCCTCCTGTTCTGCTCTTGAGAGCTCAGCCTCGCCGAGCACCGGAGCAGCAAGGGCAGGGACCGTCCCAATTCCTGCAGCTTCAGCTCCATCACTCCAAGGGTTAATAAGGCCCTTTCTCTCCTGGTGGGAGCTGGGCTGAGAAGTGCCCGATCTCTAAGATCTTTCCTTGTGGTTTGCCCCGTTGCCATGGGCTGGGCTGTATTCATCTCCTGGAGACACCATTCATTTCCTGGGTGCCATTGTGAGATTAAATATATAACCCGGCGGCTGCTCCCCCGCCTCCCGGGGGCTGGGAAATGCCAGTTTGGGTCCTTTGTTTGAGCTTGCCCTGCCGTGCTGTCCTGGGAGATGGAGCCAGCTCCCGGGACAATGGAAAGCATTTTGTTTCTATCCTGGAGATCAACCTGTTATTGTTTGAAACTGAAGGGCCTTGGTAGGGTTGACCCAGCCAGGTGACCTGCCTGGGACAATGTCTGTGGCTGCGCGGTGCAAACCCTGCCTTTGTCTTAAAATTTGACTTTTTAAGTTCTGTATTTACCCGAGAAGCAAAAAATACACTTTTCTCCTCCCCATGGTGCAGAGCTCAGGGTTTTTTTTGGAGGAGCAGGACGTGGTCTTGGTGCCCGGTCTCCTCTGGGTTGGGATGTCCATGCGCAAGATGCTGAGCGCAAGATGCTGTAGATCTTGCCGTGGCTGAGTTTTTTTCCTGTTTCCTGGCCAAATCCACCGCTTGCTGAGCCCACAGGCTATGGGGAGGAAAACAGAGAGGGAGAAGGAGGGGGGGAAACACGTCGGAGCACGACACACATGCCTGTGCATGCACGGGCTGCGTGTCTACGTGCGCTCACGCCGCCATGGTGCCGCTCAGCCATGGGCCGATGAAAGGGTAAATATTTGAGGTCGGGGAAGTCAGCACATTCCCTGAACTCTGCCTGCTTGTTCAGGCTGTTAAGAAGCCAGGGCTAATATTTGAGAGCACCCCACCCCTGCGGGGAGAAGGCTGCAGCCAGGGTTCAGCCCCACAACCCCCGGGAAGGCGGAGAAGCCTGGAAGCCAACACGGGCTTTTCCAGCCCAGTTCCCAGCTGGCTGAGAAGTTGCACAATTTAATTGATTTCAGTTGGGGAATAGGTGTGTATGGGCGGGAGGAGGGGGGGGGAGCAGGGGAGGAAAAAGGGCATTACGTCACCCAAATGCTCTGGAGAAAACACGGTGTTTTGTGTACAGGGAGCTGCTGCAGGGCCGGGCTTCGAGGCAGGAGTTGGGTGGTGGTTTCAAAGATCGGAGGCTTTGAGAAAAATTCATATGGCATCGCCCCCTTCTTCCTCCTGAGGCCCCCCCACACCTGTATGAGTGGCAACACCTTCCATAGGAATTTTTGCTTTTCTAGTTAAAAGAAAAAAAAAAACAACCCTCAATTTTTTTTAGCCAGAAGTGCTCCAAAATCCAATAGCAACATGAACATCAGTAGAAACCAAGACTAGAAAGCAAAGCAGGGAGGACACATGGACAAGACCTGGTTATTGCAGGTCATTTATGGTCCCTTGGTGGCTATGGACTGTGTACAGCTGGTAGTGGCCACCAGTGTGGCCACCAGCCCTGTTCTGCAGCGGGGCAGCCTTGGTTGCCCTCCAGGAGGGGGACAGGGCACCTCAGGAAGGACGGGGTGGGTGGTTGGGATGCAGACGCGTGTCCATGTAGGTTCTTGGGTGGCGGGGGCTGTGACCTGTGGCTCTTTCCACCCCCCCGGCAGGCGAGAAGCCCTACAAATGCACCTGGGAAGGCTGCGACTGGCGCTTTGCCCGCTCCGACGAGCTGACCCGGCACTATCGGAAGCACACGGGCGCCAAGCCCTTCAAGTGCCTGGCCTGTGGCCGGTGCTTCTCTCGCTCTGACCACCTGGCCCTCCACATGAAGAGACACCAGAACTAGGAGCCGCCGACCTTCGCCCACGTCTCCCAGAGCAGCTGAAACTTTTTGCTTCTGTGTTTATTTGTGTTTTTTTTTTTTTTCTCCCGAGGGGACCTCTCCTCTTCTCCTACGTAGGAACAAACCCATGCTGTGATCAACCGGCAGGGCAAGGGTGGCTGGCAAGCCTCCTCTGTGAGCTCTGTCCCCAACTCCTCCTCATTTTAAAAGAAATCTCATTAAAAAATAAGTTATAATTACAAACTGATCTCATGACGAGGCTCCCGGTGGCACTGGGGCAATCAACCTTGGATCCCAAAGGGCTTTCTTCCAGCAAGCCTGCTATTTATTTGTCACTCAGGAGCATCTGTCCTTTGTGTCTCAAGCTCATTGGGATTGGTTTTGGACCGCTTTTTGGGGTGCTGACTTTGGAGAGCCTGAGGAGTATCATGAGGGGTTGGTAGCCTTGGCTGCACGTGAGGTGTCTCACGTCAAACTGTGGGTGGAATCCCCTTGAACTGCCCCACGGCATGGCCATGGAGGTGGCACCTCTGACATGTGACAACAAGGGCACATAGATGCCCAGGGCTCTTTGGGTTGACAATCCCAGTCTTGGTGGGGGCATAGAAGAGGAAAGGGCCAATGACATGTTCACCTGACGTGCCTTCAAGTGAGGGGCAGCACAAAAGGAGATGACCAAAGCCATCATCTGTGTCCCCCTTGAGCCCACCTGCGGCTTCCTGGCAACCAGCTCACTCAGGGCTGTGAATCTGCCCTGCTCAGCCAGCTTTTTTTTGGTTGTGTCCTTAGCATTTCTGCTTCCAAGATGAATTTTGACTTCAGGTGTCCCTGGGAGGACCAGCGCGGGTCTTGAAGCCACCCAGGGGACTGCAAAAAAGAAGCCACTGACAAAGGTCTGGTTTCCCAGAACACACTGTGCCTTTCTCCATAAAGCACTGGGCAGGCTCTGCTGCTGCTGGAAACACGCACACGAGGAATCAGTCACCACCAATCATCAGACCCGGCTTTTGCTGTTGCCGTTTCATCACGTCCAGACAGAAAAGAAGGAAAAAAAAAAGGAAAAAAAAACATCTTTGAAACAAATTCCAATAAATCCTGCTGTTCAGATTGTAATCATGTTACCTACCTCACAGGTTCTCCTTAGGCACCTTCCTTCTTCTCCTGCGGGATGCCGTTGACGTGTGGGACCCACCAGCTATTCTTTGAAGCCTACCGAGGGTTAAACTTAGGCAGAACCAGGCCATGCCAGTTTAAACAGCAGCCGCGCAGGTAATAAATAAATCAGGAACAAATAATGGGCCCCGGTGCCTCCAACAGAATATTGATTTCCCCCACGCTGTCCTCCTCTTTTATTCCTCCTCGAACAAATTTGAGTAATGCCTCTGCAGCGTCAACTGAAAGGTGAGGCTGAACCGTGGCATCTTCAGGTGGTGGAAATTTGAAGGCCACCCCTCTCTGCCATGGCCCAACTGCATATTCACTGAAAAGCTGGGTTCCTAGTTGTCCTTGGATAAATAAAGCCCATCACACCTGGGGCGTATGTGGCTGGTCTGGTGTGACAGGAGAGGAGGACAAGAAGGATGTGGTGGTATTGGGGTTCATGGTGTGGTGTAGGTTTCGGGGTGGAGGACGTGCCTGGGGCTGGTGGGGTGAGCCTTTCGTGGTGCTCTTTGGCAAGAAGCCTCCTCCTTTCTCCATGCCACCAGGAAGATTGGGAATGGAGGGGTGAAGTGAGGCCACTGAATTGCTGAGAGCCACTGGCTTGGGTGACTTTCCCCGACAGTGTGTGGGAAGGGCTTCCCAGACGGCAGCACTAGGGCCTTTCACCTGGCTGGAGGGTTTGATGACGCTACCCTCTTGACACCGTGTTCAAGTGAGGATTGGAGAGTCTGGCTCATACACCAGCTTTTGCTGACCACGTGCAGGTCCTCCATGGCCTTTTCCCAACTCTTCCATTGCTCGTCATCACAGCTCGCTAGGGCTTGTTTGCTGTCTACCTTGTTGGGTGCGGGGTCTGGTTCCTCCTCAGGGCACAGAGCAGGACCTTGCCAACACCACCACTGTTAGCTGGTCTCCTTCTTTTTCTCACCTCGCCTTGGAGGCTGGATTGAGCTATATGAGTGAATAGGGCATGCAGTGCCATTCCCCCCCCAAAAATTGGGGGATAGGAGTGGTGCATGGCCTGAAGCTTTGTGCAGGGGGTACTTTTACCTCTTCTGCTTAGAGAAGGGTCTGGTGAGGCTCAGGGAAGGTCTCTGGATATGGAAGAAAACCCCTGGGAGGACGGCGGTGGTGCAGGGCGTAGGAGCACGCGTGTCTGCTGAGCTCATGCCAAAGGAATGTCAGGGCAGCCTGGAGATGTCTCAGCCGGTCCCTGCTGGTGTCTCCAGGAAGCTCAGGCTGGTTTGGTGGGGCTGGTGGGGACCCAACGGAGCCGTGCTGGGGCCTGCCAGGCTCCACCTCACTCTTCAGTGGGTGAACCCTGGCACGGTGAGCCTGTGGCATCATTGTCCCCTCCAGGAATCATCAGCCCTCATGGCTGTTAACTGCAACCTTGCATATGGGAAGATGTTTCTTTGGTGCATCTGTTGTGGTTGAACCTCCTAAAAGTGTGAGCCAAACCACAGGGCACAGGGGTGACCCAGCCACGATTGAGGCCACCAGGCTGCTCATGGGGCTAGCCCTCACCCGTGGCCCTCAGGGGGATCTCATTGCCCCCTCTCTTTTTTATTAGAGAAGGAAACCTCTGCTTAACCCCCATTTCCATCTCTCCCTTCCTTGTTTTGCTGCTGGGGCTGGAAACCTGCTCGCTGAAAACCAGTACAAAGCCAAAACAACCAACAGGCAGCTTTAAACCTTGGGGGAATTTTAAATAATTTTCCTGACAATCTTGTTTTGTTTTTTTTTTTTT
>VXAK01023214.1:52269-85446 GCA_013399435.1 Arenaria interpres | reverse complement strand
ATGCTGTTGGGGAGCCCCATCCTCACACATGGGGATGTCAGAGCCATCCGCAGCGTGGGGAGGGAGGTTTGGGGCTGGAGACAGGAGTTTCTGTGGAGTGATGTGTTAGAAAAACACAGACCAGTGGTTGGAGCCTCTGTGGAGGTCTGGAGGCCAAAGAAAGCCTTGTGGAGATCTCCCTGGGCCCATCACGGACTGACTGCTGGGTACAACATGCTTCCTTTGGAGCCATATCTTGGTCTGCAAGTATTTGTGGAACCTCATTTTTTGATGTATGGTCTCATGGTGGCTGGTATGGATGGAGACAGGACACTCTTCATCTTTGCTAAATACATTTCTGTGGAAAAAAGCATCATGTGCCTGAACACCTCCTTGAACCTCCTCCTTCCACCCAGCACGTCCTTCGGAACACCGCTGCACTCTGGACTTTGCTCTGGCTCCGCAGCCAAGCTGTTCCTGGTGAGATCACCAAGAGAGCAAATGATGGGGAAGAGCTGTCATGACGTCAGAAAGTCCAGAGAGTGGCTGTTTTATTGCATGCAAAACTGAAGTCCCCTTCCTCAAAGGAGCTGCAACTAGGAAAACCCCAGAGATGGCAGCAGAGGAGGGTGTGGATGGGGCTGCCATGGCTTCTTCTCCTTGGTGGCATTGCTATCGTGTGGGATGGGGACTCCCAGTCCCAGAAAGGCTTCCTGTAGCCACAGACCACAGCTGGGAGGTGGATAATTCAGGAGATGGTGAGAGGGGCTCACCTTTTGGGTCACTCGAGCTAAAAATGCCCCTGTAGGAAAGCCCCAGTCAGGTTTCCAGACCATCTTTTGTGCAAAACAACCTGTGAAATGCTCCCGCAGCTATGTCTGCTCACTCACCTCCACCTCCATTGCCAAAAGTGGTTTGTATCATCCCCAGTTTGGAAGGACAGGGCTGGCTGGAGCGTGTGGGTGATGCTGAGTACGGCAGGCAGGCACCAAGGTGGCCACGGACTGTTCTAGGGATGCATATCCCCTAGTTTTCCATCCTGGCCCTTTCCCTGCTCAGGTCCCCAACCCTGGTCCTTTGCCCTGGGGGTGGTGATGCTCTGCTTCACCCGTACGGCATGATGGACTTGAGAAAGCTCTGCTCCAGTCAGCTGCTGACCCAGGCGTGGTGAGCCCATCTCGAAGTCAGGGTGGGATTTCCCAGGACACAGTCCCTTTGGGTGCTGGAGAGCTGTTTTGTGGTGGTCATCCCCGAGGGAGAGGTGTAAGACCCTTCTCAGGTCCCTTTGGGTCATCTCTCTCCCTGAAACACAGAGGAGAAGGCGGCAATTAAAAAAAAAATAAAAATCTCTTTTTTCCCCCAAACAGTGTCAAATCAGGGGACAGTTCAAAGTGGAGCTGGAAGTTCAGGTTCACCCCCCAAAAGCTTCTTAGCAGAGAAGGACCTCATTCAGCCAAAAGTCCCTCACCCCACAGACCCAGACAGCGAGAGGACCCCCCCTTACCCACCCCATGACTTTCACTGCCTGCAGTGTCCCCTCCAGCTGCCGGTACCATCCTCACCGTGTTTGTGCTCCGGGGATGAAGCAACGCTGCTGTAAAACCCTGGTTTGATCGCACTGACTGTTCCTGCGCGGTTATGGGGCTGTTAAAGCTGCAGGAATGCCAAGATCGCAGCTGGTCAAGGACAGGGAGGGAAGGAGGAGGTGGAGAGTGGGATAAAAACCAGAGGTGAAAGCCTGGAGGAGAATCTCACATGGCATGGCCAGGAAGTGAAGGCACCAACTGGAGAGGACTCGAGGGTGCTCTGAGATTTTTTTTTTCCTTGACATCCAGAAGGAAGCAACGCTGATGCCACCAGGCCGTGTTTAGCACCTAGAAAGCAAGGGGAGTCACCAAGGGAGGAGGGTCTGGTGGGCTTGGTGGAGATGGGCGGCTTGGTGGGGGAGGCTCAGCAAAGCTCTGGTTTCCCTTTGCCCCCTGGGGTGATTTTCGAGGGGAAGGCTGCAAGGTCCCACCAGTATGGGACAGCGAAGCACCCACACAGTGGCACCGCATGGCCAAGATCTGGTGGGAGGGGAGAAAACCTAACCAAGCTTCCCATGGGACCTGGAGGAGATGCCATGGACACCCACCTTGCAGCCCCAGCCTGGCCGAGCAGCGTTGGGTTTGCAACGAGCCTGGAGCCGACCTCTGCCTGCGGACACGGCAGTGACTTTCAGGATGGTTTTATTTTTGAACTTTATTGTCCCTTCCCCCCAAGTGACTAACCCGGCCCATCTCCCCCGCGGCAGATAGCTGTCTCCCCAAGGTTATTCTGTTTGATGTTTCGTGGCCCCGGCTGTAAAGTTATCCATTGACTCGGGAAAACACAATCAAGAGAGAAAGAGCTGCCGGGCAGGTTATTCAGGTATCTCTGCAGCTCAGCAAAGGCTTGTGGTGGCACGGGCCAGGGATGTGGCTACCGGCGGGTATGGCAAAGCCTCTGATGGCACCCCAGGGTTGGGACAATGCCCAGCAGATGGGGGACAGAGGGGACCATCACCCATGGGTGCTGCTCTCAGCCCCCGCCATCCGCTTGCCTGGAAAACACAAGGACTGGGAAGGGAGTGCTAAAAGCAGGCTGTTTTGGGGAAGGTGACCGAGGTCCATGTGCTGGTGGCAGCTCCCACCCCGGCCATGCTTGCCGTGACAGCAGCCGCGAGCGCTGCCCTTCAAACCCAGACCTTATCTCCTTTATCCTGAGGACTCTCAACCCCTCCAGTCTCCCCGTGGTGCTCTATCATGCAGCCAAAGCCAGGACTGGGCCATTAAAGTTAACTATTACCCAAAGTGAGTGTTTATTTGGGGTAATACAGGCCCGGGGGAAAGTGAGGGAGGGGAGGAGGAAGGCTCTTGTTTCTTTTCTACAAGATATCACCAGCCCTGCAGCGCTAAAGTGGTGCTTAAACAAGATGAATGCTTAAATAACAGATGGCAAACAGCGCTGCCGGGAGGTGGGATGGGACAGCCCCGGCCATCGCTGGCCACTGGGCTGTAGCCAAGTGGCTGGGACTCCTCGGTGTCCCCCCAGCCCACGGGGAGCCATGTACAGGGGGTTGGTCTTGTACTGGTGGGAATAAAAGTCCCTACAAGTTTTCCCCTGGCTTTTTGTCATGGGGCAACTTTGGGGAGAAATCCTGCCTTTCTGGATGTTTTCTCTTTCCACCCGCACACCCACGACCTGTCTCTGACCACATTGTATCTCCACCTGGACAGCTGCTTGTCCCATTCCCTGCCCATCAGCCGTGAAGAAGGAGCCAGGGCAGGGAACATCCAACATCCAGACCTTTCCTTTGGTCACAGGGGGGCACCACCCACCTTCAACTCTGAAGCTGAACACCCCTCCAAAGTAGGGGGATCCCCAGACCCAAACCTGCCCCAGACAAGTTGTTACCCCAGAATATAAATCCTTTTCTTCCACTCCCAAAGCCGTTTTTTCCTCTCCCCTCTCCCCCAAGGGCACCCTGTGCTGTAGGGCAGAGGACCTGCTACCCCAGGTGAGAAAGGAACCCTTTCCACAGCTGCTACGGCCAATTGGTTTGGGATAAAAATGATCCCAGGTCCCCCCTGCTGAAATTGAAGTGGTGCACAGAGATGCTGTGGTCTTGGTGTCACTGCTGTGGTGGTGGCTTTAGGGACTGGTGGGGATTTTGCAAGGAGATGGGTCAGTCTGCACAGCCTCAGCCCCGGGGGTGAGGTTTGAAGGAGGATCCCAATAGAGAACCCACCAACAGCTCTGGAAGGACCTTGAGGAAAACTGTGGAGAGCAGAAGAGCAAGTAAAGTGTCCAAAGCCTTCAGGAAAGATGGCAAAGAGGGGTGATGGGGTGCAGAAGGGGGAAAGCAGTCCCTGAAAGCCTTCTAAGGGATGTGGACCTGCCAAAGCCATCAGCTTTTGATGGGATGCAAGGCTCAGGTGGTGGGAAAACAGCAATAGCTGGGCTGCAGGACCAGCAGGGAGGCACTGGGAGAGCTGAGCCAGTGGGAGGCCATCGAAGGCACTGAGCTCGGCCGGTGTGTGACCCAAGGCATGGAGTGCCCTGTCCCTGCCCATAGACCCACAGACCCATCCGCAACTGCAACCCCCCCAAACAGGGAGTCTGGGGGTGCAAAGCCAGCAGGGGAATGCCACCAGCAGCAACGAGATGGCCTGGATGGAAGCAAGATGTCCAATGTGGGGAAGTGCTGGCAGCACTGATTTCACACGGGTGTTGGCTTGTGGCGAGCAGCCCGTGCAGCGGGAAGGGGGCGGCTTAGAAACCCCAGCCCATGGGTCCCTGTCCTCCGTGGGGGCACACCTGAGTGCTCCCTGGTGGGAGAGGTGGGGAAGGGCAGGGACATCCCTGTGATTCTCAGTGCCAGCACCCGTGGCCACAGCATCAGGCAGTGGGATGGGTCCTTCACTCTCCTCATCCTTCCCTTGGTCCCTCCCAGGCACCTTCCCACCATGTGCTGAAATGATGCTGTCCCCAGGAGCAACCGGATCGTGTGCGGGAGGGCTCACCTGAACCCTCTAATCCCATAATCCGTCACCAAGGAGACCCGAACATTACCTGGCACGGCGGGAAGCAGAGGGGCCCCGGAGCGGGAGCATCGATTCCCCACACCTCTGCCAAATCCTGTTGCTCTCTGGCTCTCCTCGATGCTCCTGCCGGACAGAGCAGTGCCAGGGGAAGGACCAGAGAGATGGCTGCTCCGCTCTGCTCCTCAAAAGCTTCAGCAAACAGCTCCAGCACCCTCCTTGCAACCCACCACATCCTCTGGCTCTGCAATCCATTCCCACACCAGTTCCCCTGACCTGGGCATCGCCAGCGTTTAACCATTCCTGCTTCCCAAAGAGTCTTCACGGCACCACAAGGGTGGGAGGTGTCCCCCAGGGCTGGCTTTGGTTTGAAGAAAATAGGGACCTCGAACTGCTGGGGGGAAGGTCTGCCCTGCCCTAACCCCATCGAGGGTGGGCTGGGGAGAGATGCGGCTGGGTGCGACCAAACCGGGTAAGATTTTGGTGAAAAAAAAATAATCCCCACTGGCACCAGGAAGAATGTGGGGTCTCTGAGCCAGGTGGAGAACTGCCCCGTTGAGGCTCAGATCCCTCTCAAGCACCAGAAAGATGGTAAAGGGGGACGGGGTGGGGAACAGACACGAGGACGACACAAACCCTGAGCTGGAGAGTGTCAGGGGGTGCAAAACACACAGGGGGTCGTTTGCTTCCTTCCAGCCACCTGGAGAGCCATCCTGAGCCCAGGGTAGTCACTGAGAGTCCCTGAGTGGCCAGGGGGGGATATGTGCCAGGAGAGGGTGATTCAACCCCCCCTTTGCCCCACCATTCACCTTCTGAACACACCAGGCTTTCTCCTGTGGCTGCGAAGGGTGCAGGGGGAGGAGAGGAAACTCAGTCCCTATGAGAAAGGATTAATCCCACCCCGCAGGGGAACCTCCCTTCTGCTCCCACCACCTCCTCCGACTCACCCAGGCCACAGAGCACTCCAAGCCCCCGCAGCCCCTCCTGGGCACCCACAGGGATGTCCAGTGATGCTCCCACCACCTCCCACTGGACACCCGTTAAGCTGAGATCTCACAACTCATTGCACTGGTGAACCAAACTTTTCCCATTGGTTACATTAATCTCTATCTCTGCTGGTCCTTCCTTCCATAATGGAGCCCTGGGTCACCCAGGCTGATTTTTTTTGGGGGGTGAAGACACCTGCAAGAAAGACACGGGGGCAGGGAACGTTGGTGCTGCCCCTGCCGTGAACCGAAACACAGAGCGCCCGGGCAGAGCGGTGCCGGGGAGCGAGGGGGAGGCCTGTGCAAACAGGCAGGGTGGCAAACAGCCACCACAGCACACCACACCTCGCCTCACGGCAGGGGACACCCGGCCAAATATGTCCTGATCAAACAAACCAGCCACGGGGCTGCACGTCCTCCAGCCCGCCCCCCCCCCGCCCCGACAGAGCCCGAGGGCTGCGGTGTCAGGACGCGGGAGGAAGGGGTGACATCCTCACTTGATGGCACCGAGTTCTGGGAGGGGGGTCTCATTCCTGGGGGAGACGCATGCACCCCCTCTGCATGGAGAAGAGAAGGCTCCGGGAAGAATTTCTAGCCCCTTCCAGTCNCCTGGTCTGGTGGGAGGTGTCCCTGCCCAGGGCAGGGGGTGGCACTAGGGGGGCTTTAAGGTCCCTTCCCACCCAAACCATTCTGTGATTTGCCCAGGACAGATCTCTGTGCTCTGGAGGAGCCAACACATCTGCCAGTAGCCCCGCTGTGAGGAAGAGCAGGGGCAATCTGCCACCCTCCCCCATGGCCAGCCAAGGGTGAGCCAGATCTTCACCCCAGGCTCCTTCACCTTCTCCAGACTCACCCTCTTCCTCCTCACTCAGCTCTCCTGGCTCCGGCCGATGCCATTCGTCTGTGCAGCACTTGGGGCAGCAGAGCCCTGCTCTTGGGTTGGAGCTTCAGCCATAGCTCCTCGGGAGCTGGGCCAGCTCGGGCGGGAGGTTTGGCAACAGGGACAGCCAGAGGCAATACCTGCCCGAGGAGCTCCTCTTCCTCACCGAAAGCTGCAGAAAGGAGAGCAGTGTGTCCCACTGGGGTCAGTTTGGAGCTGAGGTCTGTGGGAGGATGCTCAGACAAGCGGTGGGGACAGCAGTGTCACAGAAAACAGCATTAAGTGTCACAGCCTGAGCAGGAAGGAAGATCCTCACAAAGGTGCAGGGTCCTGCGCCTGGGTTGGGACGACCCCTGGTATCAGCACAGGCTGGGGATGAAGGGATGGAGAGCAGCTGAGAAGGATTTGGGAGTGCTGGGGGGTGAAAAGCTGGCCAAGTGCTGGCAACATGCGCTGGCAGCCCAGAAAGCCCCCCGCACCCTGGGCTGCATCCCCCTCTCTACCCTGCTCTGGGGAAACCTCCCCCAGTGCTGTCTCCAGCTCTGGAGCCACCAACAGCAGAAGGACACGGACCTGTTGGAGCCAGGCCAGAGGAGGCCACCGAGATGCTGGGAGGGCTGGAGCCCCTCTGCTGGGAGGGGGGGCTGAGAGAGTTGGGGAGGTTCAGACTGGAGAAGAGAAAGGTCCAGGGAGACCTTTGAGCCCCTTCCAGTCACTAAAGGGGCTTGNCTAGACGCCCCTTCCAGTCACTAAAGGGGCTTGTAAGAAAGATGGCGACAGAGTTTTTAGCAGAGGCTGTTGCGTGAGGACAAGGGGTACCGGTTTTACACTAAAAGAGGGGAGATTTAGAGTAGATATAAAATAATTGTTTTACACTGAGGGTGCTGAGACCCTGGCCCAGGTTGCCCAGAGAGGTGGGAAATGCCCCATCCCAGAAACATTCCAGGTCAGGTTGGACAGGGCTCTGCACAACCTGGTCTAGTTGAGGATGTCCCTGCTCATGGCAGGAGGTTGGACTGGATGGCCTTTAAAGGTCCTTTCCAACCCAAACCATTCTATAATTCTCTGAAGATGAGGGACTCAGCTCTACATTCAAAGCCCATCTTCCAGGCTCCCACGGCTGCTCCGGGTGGGAGAGAGGTCAGAATAAAGACACGATATTGGAAGAGCAGAAATATGAAGTGGAGAGAGGTTCTGGCCATGCCAGAAGCTCAAATCACGGTTGAAGCTGTCATTTAAAGCATCACCTCCAAGACAGATGGCACCAGCGGGGCATGTCCACACCAGCAGGTTTGCTCAGGCTCCCGGCAGAGGTAAGAGCTTTAGGCAAAGGTGTTGAGATCTTTTCCTTTGCTGTTTCCCAGCTTGGAAGGCTGGAGGTTGGAGCAGTTCAGGGGGGTCTGGAGGCTGTCCTGCTGTGCCATCTAGTGGGATGCTGGCCCTGGTCCCGAGTGGGAAAATCCCTCTGGAGCTGGGGGACACCCACACAGCCTCCTACAATACTCCAGAAAGACCCTAATTTTACGTACCCCAGCAGAACCACCCCACTTATCCTTTGGCGATTTCTACCCCACAACCCCTTCCAGAGACAGCAGGGCAGGTCCCCGCTGTTAGGACTAGACAGGACATTGTGAATCCAGCCCTCCCCATCCTGCACCAGCTCTGGGTATACGTATTCACCTGGGAGGTCCAGGAAAACAAAGCAGAAGACTCAAATACCATCACTTGGCTGCTTCCAGAAGCTGCCTGGAGAGCAGCACCGAATAAGGGAGCATCATTGCTCTCTCACTAATCAAATCCAATTTCAGAGCCCACTCCAAAGGTCTGCATTTGCTGCCTGTGCCAGCAGAGAACAGCCCGCGGGCATCCCCCCACCACCCAGGACCAAAGTGGGGTTCTCACCTAAGCAGTTGGAGGAAAAAAGGAGCGCTGGAGGACTCTGGCTCAGGTGAGGGGCTGTGACTCCTTGAACCCAGCCAGGATTGCAGCTGGACAGAGGTCTTTCTTTCCGAGAGCGTCCCTGTGGAAAGAAAAAGCTGATTTATTGGTTTTCTTATCTGCAGCAGATAGAGTTTAGCTTTGAAGAGTCGCTTTAAAAGCAAAAAATCTGTTGTTAGATCTCATCAAAGTGAGATGCTGCCACTCAAGACCGCTTAATTTCAGTGAGATGCCGCGAGGATGGATAAACTTTCTTAGACAGTAGTGTCAAGCAGCAGGCTTCCAGGCACAGGATGAGCCTCCTGCCTCTTCCACCACATTATCAGACACGTACTGCAGAGACAACTGCAAGTGTCCCCGTTCCACGTGCAGGAACAAGACCTTTCTCACACTGGAAGCCTCGTAGCTCCACCATCAAACATCCTGAAGTTGCCCATCAAAGAGGAGCTTGCCAAAAAGACCACACATGGCCACTGCGAGGGCGACTCTTCCTGATGCTGATGGCTTCAGCTTTTTTTTGGCAAGAAGCATCTATATCCTCGCTCAGCGGCTTCCTGAGAGCTCGGAGGACCCTTCCCCTGGGCTGAGCCACGGCTCCCGTAGGGCACGCTGTAATTAACGCTATCCATCACGAGCAGTGACAGAGCTCCTTGGGAAGTGTGATTAGGTTGCACCAGCTGAGGGGGTGCAATGTAGGGGGTGTCCCTTTTGAAAAATAGCCCCGTCATTAGATCTGGGGCATTAATTGAATGCTGGGCCCCATGGATAATCCTTTCAGAGCCAATCGATCTTCTCTCCAGAGCTTGCACGCATTTGCTGGGGGAGAAACGGAGATATATTTTGCTTGGAGAAGGGCTCCCAGAGATCTCTCTCCAAACCACCAGCACCATCATCCCACAAGCAGATTCAGAGCCCACCTTGATGTGATGGGGGGGGGATCTCAGAAATGCGTCAGCCTGGACACGCAGAGGGTCCAGCAAAGCTCTGCTCCGAATCAGCTGGGTGTCAGGACTCGGAGCTGAACCAGGCAGAATGACACCCTTGTGAGAGCCACCTGGGTGGCTCCAGCGCCATTCCCAAACCATTGCTCAATGCAGACTCAGCATGGAAAACCCAGCAAGCCCCCCATGGCTGTGGGGTTGAGCAGAGAAGCTCTGCATGGTCAGCAGACACCAGGGAGTCCTTGGCAGATCATCTCTCTTGGGTTAAGAAATGCGTTTTATTTCTTTAACGCAAGTAGCACTAAGAATCCTGCCCAAGACCAGCACTAGGAGAAAGCAACAGCAGCTTGAGGGGGGACTTTGAAGATAATCTCAGTCTCCACAGCACAATGGTGAAGAAGACTCCACATACATCCCATCTTTCAGATGCTTTAAAGTCTCCTTTGCTCATTCAAAGCCTTCATTCCCATCCCAGTCTATTCCTGCTGCTTTAAGGTTATGCCAAGGCCACGGGAGGTTTTGCAAAACACCCTGAACTTTTCTTTGAAGCTCATTTTGGTCTCATGGTCCTCCAGGGCTTTCCCATTCCTCCTCTAAGAAGATTCATGAGGTCTGCCATGGAGCGAAGGGCACAGCTGTCCTCGCTGGATTGTACCCACAGGGAGGGCGAATGACAATTAATAACACTCATCAGGGAGGAGCAAAACAGGGGCTGGGGAAAGAATCAATCAGGCTGCATCCTGGCCGGATGGCATTCAGGGGAGGGCATGGACAGCTTTGAAATATGGGGAAGGAACCTCTGGCAGCAGCTGGTTCCTGTTAACCCCTTCTACAGCAAGCTGGAATGGTGGAAGGGGGTGCAGGATGCCCCAGGCCACATCTTGGGAAGGTCAATTTTGGAGCTGATGTGTCCATATTCCTCTTGAATAGATCAGGAGGAACCAGCCAATGCTCTTAGGGACCAGGAATTGAAGGTGGAAGCAGCAGGAATGGGCAGGCATCGCTCTTTGGTGAGGCAGCCCAAAGGACCAGTGCAGCTTTTACTGCGGGAACACTGACCCAGGGTGATCTTTCTACACAGAACCATCAAGTTCCCACTTACCAACATGACCTCCAGGACCACCAGGTGCTCCAGCAGGAGGCACTGAGCAGGCAGCACCGCTGCACAGGCGCAGAACTCCACACAGCCCTGGGTCCAGCTTCGGTCGGTGTTTACTGGGGACCGGCTCTTGCCAAGAGCTGTGCACAGCCCGCGGCTACGCATTAAATGAGCTGTTTTACTTGCAGCAGGCGATGGCCTCCAGCAGAGGAATTAGAGTTGCTCAGCAGAGCAAGCCCTGCTGCTGCGCTGCTGAGGAGAATCACCCTGGGAATTCACCGAGGACTTGATGTTCAGAATTACCAGGTAGGATTAAATTAGATTAACATATGCTTTGGGGAGGAAGTGAGGGTCTTTGAAGTGGAGGAGGAATTCTTGGAGAAGGATGGGTTTGTAGAGCTGGGTTCACAGGTGCCCTCTGAACTCAAGGGGACAAACCCTGCTCGTATTGAAGGGATCACTGTGATTTTGGCCGTGCCTGAGGGAGCAGCTCCTGGTTCTGTGGGGTGGGAAAAAACCCGACCCCTCAAGCATAGGGGGATGAGCTGCGTTGGTGCAGGAGTTCACAGCGCCAAGAGGCCTCAGCTAACGGCTTTCAATAACAGAGCACTGAAATATTAAAGTAATATGGTCTTTATTTCAGTGTTTTTACTATATTTGCCAGGCTCAGAAAGACACAGTGCAAAACAAAAGTGACTGGCTGGTAGAATCCTATTAGGCCCATTAATCGCCATCAAGTTCTAATAGCTGCGTACTACCTCCCCGGTGGTATTAATTACCACAGCCATCGGGGGAGAGAGCAATCCAGCCCTGACCCCAGGGTGGTACAGGGTGGCTGCCCAGCACTCAGCCCATCCTTGCCGGGTGTTGAGACTGCTTTGAGCTCTCCTTCAGTGCCAGAAAAGCTCCAGCCACCAGGCATGGCTGCTCCCATCATCTCTCCGAGCCCACACCTGCTCAAGTGGGCTTCATTTTTCCCCTCTCCACCATGAAATTCCCTTCACCCACCTCTGCTCTACAGCAGCTTCACCTGCAGGAGCACACAATGACTTTAGCAAGGGAAAGATGAACCTTGCAAACACCAGTCTAAAATATCCCCCACTTTAGAAAGCACCACCAAGCCCAGTGCAGCAGAAGCCGTGCCCACCCTAGTGCCTCTCCTCACCTGTGTTTGTTTCTCTGGAGGCAGCTCCAGGAGCTGGAGCAGATGACGTGCAAGGAGAAGCCTCAGACACTAAAACCTCTGGAGCTCCACAGGAGATCCACCCAAGGACACAGCCAGCAGGGCAGGCACCTGGTCCTACCATCTCTGGACAGTGCAGACATGGGGATATCAGCTGGAGTCAGCCAAAGAGATCATAAGACAAGCTCATGGTGGTAAGGCAGGTCCAAGATCGAGCTGGGAAGCCACTCCATGGGCCAAGGACAGGCATGGCTGCAGGTGAACTGGAGGCCAGCACCCCTACAGCACTGCCCAGTAAGGGAGTGGTGGCCCTGAGCTGAGCTGAAATGGGCTCCTGGACCATGGGTGTGGGTGGAGGCCCCAGGTGAGGATGCTCAGGGCCATTAAGACCAATTAGCACCTTCAAGGCCCTGACAGTCAGCTGTGAGGTCTGACCAGGTCGCTTGATGCTTGATCCAGTTGGGTCCTGGAAACCTCCCAGGGAGGAGGTGGCACGGCCCCTTTGGGGACATACCCCACTGTTCTCACTGTGAAAAAACCTTTTATATCCAGTGTCTCCCACTCTTGTTTCTTTCATGTCCATTGTCTTTCTCCCTCCTGCCATGTGCTGCTGTAATAGCCTGGCTCCATCTCCTCAAGCTCTTCTCCCAGGAGCTGGAAAGCTGCTGTCAGGTCCACCAAAGCCACCTCCTCTCCAGCCAGGGCAAGGCCCAGTCCTGCAGCCCCTTCGCAGGGCAAGGGCTCCATCTCAGGGATCCTCTGCTGAAGTTGCTCCTGTTCCATCATAACTAGGGGTGCATGGGACCCCCAGGCTGCAGCAGAGCAGGTGGCCCTCACCGCAGGCAGTGGTGACTGGCCAACTGACAGCAGGGACCTTCCGTATGGAAACCCGGGATGGCAAACGCGGCTTTGCGGCAGCAGTGCCGTTTGCTGTGTGTCCTCTGTGCTACTGAAATGTAAAATAAATTATTTTTTTTTCCTTTTCTTTCCAGCCTTCGCCAGTGGAGGAATCATCAAGGTCGTATTTGTATTTATTAGATTCATCTTAATGGCTCCCAGGGAGTGCTGCGCTGACACCCAGAACAAATCACCGTGCTGGGAAGGACAGGGAGAGTTACCAGAGAGTTATTTAGGAGATCAGGCTCTCAGTGACCACCAGCAAAGAGGAGCATGCTCCCCATGCCATGGCAAGGCAGAGGAGCCTCCATGCTCGACCATCGGCTCAACCTGGGACTGCTGGCCATGGAAAGCAAAAGGCAGAGTTTCCCACTTTGTTCCAGTTTAGTTTTCTCCATGGCATGAACCGTCGTGCTGGGAAATCTCACCCGCAGCCAAAATCTGGGGGCTGCAGGAAACATGGCTGCAGTCTTGGGGTTCAGGGAGGGCAGCAGCTTTGAGAAGCCTGAAGAAAGAGGGGAGCCTCTCTCCAAAGAGACACTGGTTCCTCCTCCCAGAGGCGCTCCTGGTGTTGGCTCAAATCCCTGGGCTTTGTGGGGCTGCTGCTCATGGACTGGTAGAAGCCAAAATCACTTCTGAAAGCGGGGATGAGCAATGAGCATCATTTAGGGCTGTCATGGGCAGAGGAGGGACACAATGTCTGAATCTGCTGACTTGCTCCTGAGTCTGAAGCTCCTGGCATCTACATCTGCCAAAGGAATGAGGGGTCTAAATCTCTTGGGTCTGCTTCTAGGTGTTTATTCTGATTTAGCAAATAGGATCCTGGACCTCTTCAGCTGTATCTTCATCATCCCAGCAAGGTCCTGCCTCCCTAGGCAGTGGTACGGGACTGTACCAGTAGGATGGGACATCTAGCCATACCATCTAGCCATCTCAGCCACATCCATCTCACCACCATCTCAGCCACAAGATCACCTTGTGGGAAGGAGGATTTTATAAGAGCCTCATAACTGACTGCCATTCCCCTACAAAAACCTAATGATGTATTTAAGGCATGTAGTGAATCAGTGTTTAAATGTCACAGAGCTTTGGCACAAGGAGGACACTTAGCACGAGCCCATTAGAATATCCTTTGCTATTTATAGATGTGGCAATGGCCTTCTACAAAGGGAGCACGACCCTTCCTTTATTAGTGGTAATGTGGCAGAAGGTCACAGTAATCATGCTTGCCAGCAGTTCAGCCTCAGATCTTGGACTAAACCCCAGGAATTTTGGTCTCCAGAGGCTCGTGCTGCCCCTAACACTCTTCTCCTTGACTTTGCTGGAGGAGTCCCACCACTGCCTGGAGTCAGGAACATGCCAGGGATTGGTGCTGAAAGGATCACATCCCTGGGTCCCTGTTTGACCAGGGGAAACAGAATGACAGTAGAGCCAATGCACTTTGCAAAGCCTTTTGGGAGCCAAGGGCAGACGCACCAGCCAGGAGGCATTGTCCCATCAGACTCCAAAGTACAAATTCTTCACCAAAGTCCCAGAAAAGTTCAGCTTTCAGGGAATGGTGCAAAATGCAAGGAGAGAAGACAACATTCTCACTTCCTCCTTTCCCTGGGCTCCAGATCCATCACAAGCCTTGCTGTACTGGGCCACAACTCATGGGTGAGTTTATCTCTCGGGGCTTTCCCTGAGCAGCTGGGTGGGAAGTGGTGGGAGCAGCCAGTGCTGCAGCTCCTGGGGTGGCCACAGCACCAGGAATGGGTAAGGGGGTTTGGGAAAGGCCAAGGAATGACATGGGCACCTGGGCAAGCCTGGGCAGTGGCGGGAGGCATCGGGGCTGGGGGGGGGGGGGTGATGGCGGGTTNGGGGGGGGTGTGATGGCAGCTTTGGGATGGCTCTTTCCCCTGGAGGGGTTCACACTTCTGAGAGGAGACACTTGAGGTTTCAGCTTGCAGTGTTTAAAGATCAAAGCCTGCCTTGCAAGCCTTCATCCCAGCAGGCAGGGGGAAGAGGGGTGGGCAGACAAAGCGGCAGCAGATGTGATGACCTTTGCATCCTGGGCGAGAAGAAGTGGGAAGGAAAATGCCAGCCCCATCAGGCTGCTTTGCATCCAAATCTGCTGCTCGCTCCTGCTGCTTTTCAGAGGTGTTGGGAGCCCTGCATTAGCCTTGATCTGCTCCTGCTATTTGTTTCAATTGATTTATTTTTAGATTTGTGGAGGGGAAGAAAGCAATAAATAAATAAATAACCTCCCATCCCCACCCCCAACATCTCACATCCCGGCGAGCTCCTTGCAGCTTTGCAGGGTGATGGAAATCATCCCCACCCTTCCTCCCGAGCAGTGCCATCCATCACTCACCACGCTCAGCCAGCAGAACAGAAGGTCTGTGGGGTCAGCAGCCATCCTTCTGCTTCGTCTTCTCCTGATAAACTCAGACACCCTTGGGTTTGGCAGCCGTCGTGGGTGAGGAACCCTGTTTTGTGGAGCTGCACTGCTCTAGGGATGGTGCTTCAGAAAGCAGCTCATATGGAGGACCTGCTGGTTGAGATGGGGTGGGCAAGGTGTCCACATGGTCCTCCTGGCTGCCCCCATCCTACTTGTTCTTACAGCCCCAAGAGTTGCACCGCAGTGGGGTGCAGGGACAGGCAGCTGCTTGTGGTGGCCCCAAGAAGACCTGCACTTTGTGTGATGGCTCTGCGAGGAGAAGCATGTGCTTGGGATGATGGGAGTGATGCAACCAAGCCTCGCTGGCAAGAGATATTTCTACTGTAAGTCTGTGAAAGACATGCTGCATCACAACTGGCACCATGTGGGTGTCTCCTCCAATGCTGGCCAGTAGTCCTGCCTCTGCCTGCAGTGTGTTACTGGTGTTCTGGCCCCTGCGACAGCTAAAGCAAGGAGCATAGGTGGAGCTGAGGCACTGGGACTCCATGGTTCCTCTTTGTGGCACTGGTATTGAAAGAGAAAAGATTCATTTTCCAGGTGGCTCATCTCCACATGTTCTCCACATCTGCTGGTACCCCCTCCTGCCTGGCTGACGCGTGTGAGAAGTGGGAGGAAATGGACTGATGTCCCTGCAGCTGGCCAAAGCTGCTGGTGAGACCTGGCAAGAAGCCACCACAAGGAAATGAAGCTGGGGTTCCCACCGTAGCCTGCCTTGTGAAGGTGCTGGCTGCAGGGACATGCTGGGGCTCTCCTGAGGCAGCTGAGATGTGACATTCCTTTTGGGGTGTGTGTTCCTGTGGTCCAGCATTTGCCCCCATTAACACCCACATGCTGGTCAATGCGCAGCCCAGCATCTTCCACTACAGACCAGTTATGAGAGTCCATGGGGGTTTAATTGTGTGGGAAACCTGAGGAGGTGGTGTCCTTCCTTGGCTAACTGGAGCAGGAAAAAAGAGCCTTACCTTGGGCTGATTCGCAGCTTTTCTTCTGAAGTCCCCCCACGTGATGCATCTAAGACCTCTCACGCTGGTGGACACCGCCACGTGTTTCTCCTGCCACAAGCCTGGGAAGGGAGCACCACTTCTCCGGGTTGAATGGGGCTGCTGGGAATACACTTCACTTCTTCATCCCGATATTTCACCCTCTCCTGCTCCAGCTGCCTCCTCCCCTGGAAAAGCCGCCACCGGGGTGTATCACATCTTCCCTGGGGGGCTGCTGGCATCGCATTGGGTCCTGGGCAGAGCCGTTGTGTCCCCATGGTGGTGAGAAACCTTTGCTCTAAGTTGAATCACAGCTGCTGTCGCTTGGCTGGTATTTATCAAGGTGTAACTTGCAGGCTCTATAGCAAAAAAACCCAAAAATTAAGGGAAAAAGGAGTCCGTCTCTGCTTGCTGGGCTGTAGGAAATGGGGGGCTGCTGGCTCTTACCTGCCCTGCGCTCGCTTGGCATCTGCCGAGCCCGGAGAGCGCTGCCCGAGCTCAGCCGGGCAGGGTTACCCGGCAAGAAGGTCCCCGACAGCCAGGAAGAGCCCAGGATGACGGCTGCTGAACAGGGACGAGTTAAATGCCCCGGCAGCCGGTATAATTCAGCCTCGTTGAATAAACACGCCTAAGATTTCTATATAAAAAAAGAGATTTGCGCTGCAATCTCAGCTGGTTTTCGGTCCGGAACAGAGCCACGAGGCGCTGCTCGTGCCTTTTAGGATGCTACTAGCGTAATAAATAATAAATGATTCCATACAAGCCGTAATTAGGGCTCGTCCTCGCTGGGGATGAGGTGGGGGGTGCTCAGCTTCAGGGTACATGGGGGGGCCACTCCACTTACCTGTGGCCAGACCGTGTGTCCAGGACACATCACGGAGCCAGACCAGAGCTCGGGGATCCCGGCAGCAGCGAGGGGCCGGCGGGACCCCGCTTAGGGGGGATGCTCCGGGTGAGGGTCCCCCGAGTGGGGCTGGTGGGAGTGGTGGCACCCGGGCACTGCCGCCCCGGGCGGCCGTGAGCAGAAAGGAAAGTCGCTTGGAAGAAGGCAGGCGAGGTTCATAAATCAGGGACTGCAGATCGCACCGGTGGCATTTACGGCTCCCCCGGCTCCGGGTGCGCTGCCGGGGAATGATGCAGAGCTCGTCTCTGCTCCTGCAGCACCTCAGCACCTCCTGTCCCCTGCCTGCTGCTGCTATTCATCCAAAAACCTCCATTTCTCGACTGGGAATTGCCACCTTGTGCTGTGCCCTTGCCTTCTGCCTGGCCCAGGGAGTCGAGTCCAGCACCATTTCCCTGCTCATTTCCACTTCTGGTGGAGCTGATGGAGTTGGCTCCTGCGGGTGAATCTATACATGGTTGCTTTAAACTGAAGAAGCAGCAGCTCTTGAATTGATAAGTCTATAAGCCCTGGACAGATCTTTATCTCCCGAAGAGGGCAGAGCTCTAATCACAACATAGCACCTGACAGGTATTTTTTTTCAGATTTAATAACTTCCAGGAATACTGGTTAACCCCAGGCCACACCTGCAGTGGCCGTATCTTTCCTAGATCTTTGGCAGCATTGGACACCTTGCAAGCCTTTCCCTCAGCCAATATTTCCCTAACTTAATCGTGGCATCACCTACGTTCTGCTAAAATAACAGTGTTCTTCCCATCATGCAGACAGAGCCGGGCAAGGCAGGGTGTCAGCTCCTCTGGGAACGCCTGGCCACAAAAGTGAAATTTAGGACAAGAGATCTGGGCAAACTCCATGTATCTCTGCAGATGTCCTGGAGACTGAAATGCTCAAGCAGAGAGGTCAGGTTCCTCTGGGTTAGGAGACCCTCCTCTCCCAGTTTGACACAGTTTTGTTGAGCTGGGAAGGGTTGGCATGTTCTCTGAGGCCCAAGAGCGTCCATGTAAGCATGTCCTGAAACAAGCCACTTTCTGTGACCTGAATTGTCAGGTCAGGACAAAAAACCGTCAGGTCAGGAGGCAGGAGAAAAGGCTGTCCCCTGTCCTGGTCCCTGGGCATCATCCCAGTATATGAAATACTTCTCCCTGCTGGCACCTTCCACAGCATCCATGCTGGAAACAACTGCAGTATCTTGGATGTGATTTTTCCATCTGATCGCTCAGCTGTGTGCGCATCAAGTTCATCAGCCCAGAGGTGCTCTCTGCCTGAGTCACCTGTCCTGTCCTGCTCTCCTTTTCACAGAGACATGCTGTGAAACGGAGCCTTTTGCAGGCTGGAAACGGTAAATTCAGTTAAACAACAAACTGTGGGGCTTTTTTACAGCAGTGTCTGCTGCATGATACCTCATCCATCCGTGCTGCAGGAGCGTAATTGAGCTCTATGGAGAGCAACCAAGGCAGGGAAAGGTTTTGATTTCCACTGTGCTGGAGGCACCCAGCTGGAAAAGCCTCCTTGGAAAACTCCTGCTGCAATTAACCCCGCCGGCCCCAGGTCCCCAGGGAGCCCGAGCACCGAGGCAGAGGAAAGAGGGAGCAGCATCATTAACACGGCATTTCTCCAGGTCTCTGTGCACGGGGGAGGTGGGTCAGCATGTCCCGGGGTGCTAACGAGGGACCCTGGTAATGAGTGGGCACCACAGATTGAAAAGGCAGGATGGGGCTGTGGAAGGGAGCAAGGAGAGCAAAGCGCTTCCAAACTCCTGGGCTTCTGAGAAGGGAGATTTGGGTCAGATTTGGTAGTTTCTCTCCCAGCAGAACGGGAGAGCTTCCCGTGGGGAGCAACCCAGCACCCATGGGTGGGGCTGTGGGAGGGGGATGTGTCCCTTTGGTGAGGATTCACCTCTCCTGCTTGCACCCACCCACCTCTGTGCCCAGAGGATGATGTATCTGGGGAAGCAACATCATCCAGGGTATTTCCCCTTCTTTTGTTCTCCTTATTGCAAACACTGAAATAGTTTGTGGCTTCTCCTGAGGCTGGGATGATCTCTCTTTCCTTCCCTCTCCTTTTTTTCCCTCTAGCTACACATTTGGAGCAGGCAATGTTTTGCCAGAGGAGACCTGCTGCAGCCCAAAGGAGAGGAGCTGCTGGGTTAGGGACAAGATGCTGGGACAGCAAAACCCAAGGCTTAGCTGGTTTTATTAACTCTAGGGCAGAGCAGAGCTTACTGCCTTTCTGGGGACTGGTTCCCAAAAGAATATCCCAACAGGATACGTTCCCAAAGGATAGCCCATACCCTAACAGGGTATGTTCTCCAAAATCAGCGTGTCTGAGGGTGCCCTGGCTGGGAAAAGCCAGCAGAGCACGGTCATGACCAAGGACCCCAGGGCTTGGGGACAAATCTTGGCTGATTTTCCTGACAAGCCAAGATGCAGACTACGAGCTCCCCCTCCACAGTGGGTCCTTCCCACCTGCCACCCCGAGCTCCATCCTGGAAGTCTATTTCTCTTGTGCCTTTTGCCATGGCTGGCCGCAGGTCCTCCAGCCTCTGGAGGAGATTCTTGTTCCCTGGAGCTCCCGGGTTCTTGGAGCCTGCTGTTAAGAGATGGCTGGAGCAGAGAGAGAGACCAAAAAAGAGCAACCAGTCAGCAATAAACTCAGAGAATAGAGCATCAGGTCTCCTCCAGAGCAGAAAGCACATGAGTGAGAGCTGGTGGGTGGTAATACTGGTGCAGGGCTAAGGCCCAAAGTAGGGAGAGATAAAATTGATATTTTCAGAATAACTCAATGCCACTTTCAATCACCAATCCATTATCCCTCCTTATCACTGCCCTGCCACTAACCTGCTCCTCCAGCACGCTGCACCTGCAGCCACAGCAAAAATGCTGTTTCCCAAGCCCTGGACATCCAAGGGCTTGATCCCAGCTGGAGGGGACGGACATCATGTGCCACCTCTGGCCAGGTCCACTGCAAATTCCCCAGAGTACTTGGCACTTCACCCTGAACCACAGAGAACTGTAAATCTGTGAGTTTTCAGGGGAAGGAGAAACACCGTGGGACCCCAGGGAAGTGGCTCCATCAAAACACCCACCACAAGGTCCACACGTGGGAGCCGTCGGTTGCTTCTGCGCTTGGAGCATGTCAATGGCAGATAACCTGCCTCTGCTTCTGAGAGCAAGAGAAGAGTCTAATTTAGCAGGAGCTTAGATATCAGCAACAAAAATCTAATTACGAGGATGTGCCAGGCTCATTGATCACTTTAAACAGCGGTGCAGAAAGTTTGGCCCGTTGCATAAGAACTGCAGTGTGTCTCTGTTTCTGCCCTGTTTTATCAGGGGAAGTTGCTTCCCCAATTAGCTGGTATTGACAGGAGCGCGGTGCTGTCTGACAACACTGTGTAGCTGGAGTTATATTAAAAAAACCTATAATTTGCGCTTACTGGAAATAAAAAGTAATTCCAGAAATACTCGGTGGAAATGCAGTAGATTTGAAGGGTTTTTCACGGAAAAATGGGATGTCTGCATCACCCAGACCTTCCAGTGGCTCTGGCTAAGGGAGGATGTGAAGTGAGGATGTCACAGTCCCCTGTGTCCCTCTTCCCAGTTCTCCCCTTGGCAAACAAAGCACCAGGAGCTCTTCTGCCATCAGCAGATCCATCAGCCCATTTCAACCCTTCTGCGCTCCGTGTGACAGGTGATACTTGTCTAAACGAAGCCACAGCCAGCCTGGAATATCCCCAGAGGGGTTCTGTGGGGTCTGCATGGACAGACTGTGGCTCATCCTGGTCTGCAGACCAAGCCCAAACCTCTGAGGTCCATGCTCAGCTCTCAGACTGGTCCAACCTGTGACCCTGGGCAGACACCAAACAGCCCAATGTGCTTCAGTGCGAAGGATTGATAGCTCAAGGGCACAATATTCTGTTTTCTTTCATCTTCTTGTGTGCTCAGACACCACCAAGAGCCCATCCCTTCCTGCAGGCTCAGCTTACCCAGTGTCACCTCGTGGCTGGGGTTACCAAGTTAGGGTGGAAGGCAGGCACAAGGCCATCACTCTGTGTCACAACAGATTCATAACCAGCCTCTTGCCTGCTTCTCAAGTGTTTTTTCACCCCTTTGCCTCTCTCCAGGACAGGCCTCCCCAGAGAGGTATGGGATCCACTCAGGACCAAGACACTTCCTATAGAAACTCAGCCTTTCAACGTATGCAAATCTACTCAGATTCAAAGTTTACATCCTTCCAAAAAGAGATCATCACAGCCAGACAGAGGAAAAACAGCCTGTCAACATTTACATAGCGGAATTTGCTTTTTGGGGGCTTTTTGCTCCCCCAGGGCAGGAAGGTTTTTATTGTTTCGTGCAATGCCTCTGCAGGAGGGAGAATCCCCCCAACACAAACCTGTCGTTCCAGAGATCCCGCCGCCTTGCTCTGAGCGCAGGATCTTCCCAGGGACACATTGTCACCCGGCGAAAAAACAGAAAAGCAGCAGACAGGAAAGCATTTTAAAAAGATAAAATAAAGCTTAAGTCAGTCAGGGGGACCCTGTTGATGCCGAGTCAAGATGCATTTTGGATGAAGAGCTGTTTCATAGATGGGCTGATGCTTGAGAGGCACGTCCCGCAGCGCGAGGGAGACAATGAGGACGGCGCGGTTCGGTAATGGGTTTCAGCGTGTATCACCACAGCTCCCGCAATGTCCAACCAAGCAAATGATTGCATCTGCAGCATCAATCATTTAGTGTCATTAGACAAGAAGCTCTGTCACAAGATGAGCATCTCCTGCTTGGAAAATAAGTGTCTGGGCTTTGCCTTGGTGCTGATGTGTCAGCGGGGGACCCATTATCCTGTGACAACGGTCTCTGGCCGGCATCATCCCTGCCTGGAGGAAAACAGAAACACAGGAACCCTCTTTGCTACCCAGATGTGCCTGTGAAAACAGGTATTTAATCTTTGAATTTCAGATGTGCCTCATGGCCCAAGAGTTTGTATCACCAAACTGCAGGAACAGCCAAATGCCTCCTCTGCTCCGAGGCTTCTCACAAAGCTGCTGCAGGGAGCTGGTGCCTGGGCAAAGCGGGTCTCAGGGAGACAAATCTAAGTCTAAAATGGCTGTGAGGGAATGGACAACAGCAGAACACCCCCGGTCTCACATGAGATTCACCAGGATGATTAAACTCCCTGCCTTTGTGAAGAACCAGCTGTACACATCCCTTTATTCACTAACCCTTGGTTGAGTCCCCAGAAGGAAACTTTTCTAGTTACATCAGTCACCGAATGAGGTTAGTAATTACTCAGAGCCCTGAAATAATACATACCCCTCATCAGGCAGTCGCCATCCATAAAGGCATGGTCAAAGGCATGAGCTATTACCCGGCCATTCGCTCTCCTCGGGAAGCTCATTTCCATACAGAACTGCACCTCCTGCAATATATCTCCAGGAGCGATCACTTAATGCCTCAGCTCCAGGGAACGGGCCCAAAAAATAGTGAGTGAAAACTATTGATCGGGCTTTAAGTAGGGCTGTATCTATTAATCTGGGAACACTAATCACTGGGGGTTTGACAGGAACATGAGGCTTCCAGAGCCACATTAACACTCTCCACCCTCTGGGGCAAAGCCTGAGGAAGACAGAGCTGCTCTCACAGCTTGGCCTGATGGCAGGCGCAGGGTGGTCTCGGAGGCATTGACAGGCAGGAAAGCCTTGCAAGAGGTACCTCTCCGCCCCCAAACACACATTTTTCCTGGTGTCTGACAAGTTCTTTGACTAGCAGGATAACACAAAGAGATGTTCCTGGGAAGCCCCAAGGGCAACCTTCATCTGAGTGTTATCTCCCTGAGCTGAGGCTGGATGTGCCATTATGAAGGTGGGAGCACGGTGTCTCCTCAGGAGTATTTATCTCTTCATTATTTTCACTTTTCAGTAAGCCAAAAACTACATAATGAAGATCAAGACCAACCAAGCTGGGGAGTTTTGCAGGGATAAAAAAAAAAAAGCAGCAAAGAAACCCCTTGCTGGTTGGATTTATTTCTCAACTTTTGTTAGACAGGGTGGGCTGTAAGGCTCATAGCAAGCAGCAAAGGGGTACAAATGAGGACACAGACTTAAATCTGAGCCAGAGTGAGCTGGGAGGAGAAGGAGGACCCATCCTCCTGCTGCTGCCAGAAAGCAAGGAGGAAGCAGAGTTTACTGGAGGGGTTTTTTTAACTGCTCTGAAACTTGGCAGTGATTTTCCAAGCCAGCGCCGCTGTCCCCACTCGTAGTGGTGCCTGCCTTGCTGGATTATAAAAGCACAGCCAAAATTTCCCTGCTTATTTTTACCCATTTTCCTCAGCGTTCTAGGGGACAACTGCCTGAGCAAGGCAGTCAAGGGTGGGGAGAGTCAATTCTCTAAGTGAAAAGAAAATCAAAACTAACTGAAACAGAAATGGAAGAGACTGACATGAGATATCTCACCCTTCAAGAAAAACTCCTAGACGTTTTTCCCTCCTACTCTCACCCCTGGCAGAAACCCATCTTGCCAAGCTGTGACTTGTCACCACTTTTCCACCTCTGCTGCCAGCCTGGGTCACGTCCTTCCTCTCATCCCCAACCTCAGGTTCCCATCTTCCCTCCTGAGAGCCTCATAAGCATAAAAACACCTTGCCCAGCTTCTTGTTTTATGCATGACTGAAGTCTTTGGATGAAAGGAGAAGGCATTTCGGTACAGTTCTCTGAAGCAGGAGGAGCCAACACCTCACCCCAAGGGTTTTTACTCATTTATTCACTTTTTTCCTCCACATTTCCAGGCCTTCCTGGCTTCTCTTTAAGCCTTCTTTAGGCCCAATGAGCTCTATTTCCTGTTCCTCTCTGACATACCCAGGGCCATCAGCTCCATCCCAGCCCTTGACATCCCAGCTCAGATCTTTCTCCAGCCTCCCTGGGTAGTCAGGAATTGGGTGAGGACTTCCAGTGTTTCAACAATTTCATTCCACAGACTGTCTTGATTTGTTACTACACATCCTTGCAGGAAGGACAGTCTTCTAATGCCGTGGTGAACAGCAACTTATCACCCAACTCTTCCTCCGGAGCAAAGCAGAACAAGTTAAAGCAGATCTGGTCCTGGGTTACAGCTCCTTGGCAGAAGCTCCTTCAATGGACTGCAAAACAAATTAGCACCCATGAGCTCCCTTGCAGAGGACCATACACACAGGGGTCTGCTCCAGCCTGCCTCCTCCTCCCTCGTTAACCCTCATCCTCATGGTGATTTTTCCAGAGCATCCTCAAAACTCTGGGCCCTGATCCAGCCACATCAACAATCATCATGTTCACTCGGTGTGTGCATTCACCAGCTTCCACTCAAAGAGCGTGAAACTTAGAATCTAAACCCCAGATGTGCACATTTTAACCTGCATGCCCGCGGAGTACCAAGAGAGTCACGTTGCAGAACATCTGCTTGCGTGGAGATGGTAAAATGGATATATTTTTAAAAAAAAAAAAAAAAGGCCTTTTGGTTTGATCCTGCAGCTGGGAAAATGGCTCACATGAGTGTACTGTGCCTTGGGCTCCCAGGACACGAGCAGAGATGGATGCCAGCAGCAAGGAGGAGGCTGTGTCCAGGCAGGGCACTCTCTTGCCAGAGCTGTGCCTTGCTGCTGTGAATGAAAACGGCCAGTTTTCACAGCCCTGGTGAATTATAAGCACAATCAGCAGCTGCAAAGGTTGCTCTGCACTTCAGCAGGAGCCTTTTCAATGCTAATGCATGCAGCGAGCAGACCTCTCGACTCCAATGAGGGGCTCTCAAAGCCCTGATTTCATAGTCACCTTCCAGTTTCTCTGCCGGAGGTGGCTGCTGACTTCAGTGCTGCTGATTCACAAATGGGTGGAAGCAACCAGACCTTTGAAGCTTGTTGATCTTCATGGCTTACCCCACAAAGATAGAGGTTTTTTTTCTTTTCCTTACCGTTTTGCTGTAGTTTTGCTCTATTTTCCTGCTCAACAGGGAAACCATCCCTCTGAAGCCAACTTGTGGCCCCTCCCAGCTTCCAGTTTGGCCCTTCCCAGTTGGCTCACACTTGGCCCAAAGACAGTCATTGGGTTGTTCTGGCAGGGTCCCTGGTTCCTGGGACTACATACAGGGCTGCTGCCTCCAGAAGGGTGAAGTTTCAACTGCATCAGCAAGGGAAGAGTCCTCAAACCTCATCCAGTTTCCCCTTCTGCTAGATTAGTAGAACCAGCCTTCAAAATATTACTTGGTTGCACGACATTGAAAGATCTCCTGTCCAAAGTTCTCCATATGTCCTTTCTCTCTGTCCTCCAACGGAAAAAACAAGAGATGGGTTATCTGCAGGAAGCTCTGTTTCCTCCCCCTAGCCCAAAATCATTGGTGCAGTCATCATGCACACCCATCCTGTGCACAGAGAGCTTGTTCCGCACATCTGTTGGTTGAAATGATCTGTACCAGCCCAGAATTTAACATAATACACCTTGGAGACAACGAGGGATGAATGGATGGATGGAAGTGTCAGCTGAGAGTCGTATCTCCTCAGCACCCAGTTCCTCTGGAGGGGGATTCCTCTGTTCAGCTCCAGATCAGGGGTGAAACCCCATCTCCTCTTGTAGCTGTGAAAGTGGAAAATGGTGACATGGCAAAAAAGCTCCTTGGAAAAACCCGTCTCCTTTCAAAGCAACTTGAAATACAGCTGAAATTGCAGAGGGTATAGTGCCACCATAGGGCAGTAGCACTTCTGAGATAGTACCCCCTGTCCTAAGACCAGACCCAGCGATGGTGGGGCTGGGGGTCCTGCCATCACTCAAGAAAAGCAAAATGCCAAAATCCACAAGTCCACAAAATCCAAAATGCAAGTCTGGCAGCCAAAGCTCCTGTGAAGGTCACACAGAAAGAAGGTGCTCTCAGCCAAGATTGTGTCACAGCATCATGTTTGGGGTCTGACACAACTCAAAGTGGGTGTTATGAAGACACCTGCACTGTCCACCTGCATCTCAGGATGTAAGTAGTGGAATTGCTGGTTTTGTGGCAGCGGTATTGAATTTCTGACAGTAAAGTAATAAATTCCCCATTCTGGGCTCTCTGCACAAACTGTTAGAAATTATTAAAACCCCCTGCCTTCTCTCTGGCACTATAGACCTGCTCCAGCTCCCAGAGTAAACAACACAGAGCCAAGAAATGGAGCAGACAGAAGGGTCTGAATGAAACTCATCTCCCACAAAGACAGGAACCACAGAGACAGCTTCATCCAACGTCTCACGGCCAAAAAAAATTACCCTTCTAGCCTGGGCTGGCAATGGATGTACATTAGCTTTGCTGCTTTTCCATTGGAGATTATGAGATTCATCTCTCTCAGCAAGAATGAAGAGGAAAAACCCTGAGACTTCCTAGTTATTAATAATACTTCTAGCTAACTCTGAGGCTTTAAGTCTTTGTTATTTATTAGAGCTGGTGCTGAAATGGGAAAATTTTTTCTTAAACTTTTGCAGAAAAACAAACCCTACATATGACATTTTTGGCTATAGGAAACCTTCCTTCCCTCCCAGTAAAATCTGGAGGGGAAAAAAACATATTAAGAGGACAACGTGGAAAAAGCATTCCGACCTACTGTTTGTTATGAGGCCAGTAAGAGCCTGACTGTTCTTAAGTTTTCTGCACCTCGTTCAAACTGGATAAATGTGGTCATCTGGTTTGGATGCTGTTTGAGGCAGGGAAGGATTAACAGAGATACGGATGGGTAGCGCAGGGACGAATGTTGTTGACTTAGCCAGGCAGGTAAAAAAAAAAAAAAAATGTTCATTTTCTTGAATTTTTCTTTAAATCTTGTCAAAAGTGAGAATTTTTATATTTATTTGCCAATAAAAATCAATTTGTAGGGATTTCTGAATAATTTCCTTCTGGTGACCCAGTGCCCTCTGCAGGAGGACACACACAAAGGAGTCTCAAGACCAAACAAAAGCCTAAATAAGAATATGGGAAGGGGACTTGCATGTTATCTTTCATGAGATAAGTAGCAATAGGAAGCCAAGACCATTCTTGATGTCCACACCAAGCCAACAAAGGTATTTAAGCAATTGGCCCTTCAAGTAATCCTCTGCAGGACAATTTTCACTCCTAGGGGAAGCGCAAAAAAGATGTGATGGGACAAGAACAGCCTGGCTCTGAACTGGGGACATTCTGAAGGTGCGCAGATGCTCACTTGCTGGGAAGATCCATGGGGAAAAGTCTCTTCCCGACAGATGGACTTGAGCTGAGGCCATCTGGAATCACAGCAAGCATGATAGATAAGTAGCCTATTGAAATTCAGGATGGAGAGAAGACCAGGCTAAATTTGTGGGATTCTTGGTAAACAATGCTTGTTACAATTCCATTAGATGCATTGTAAATCAATTCTTCTGCAGGACAGAGGTCTTTAACAGCTCTGGGCAGAAGAGATGAGTGTTTGGCCCCAGTGTAGATCTAGGACAGAGGGTCTGTCAGTGCCTCACCACGGGAGGCAGGATGGCCTGAAGATGCTCCAGTGACAAACACAACTGTCCCCTGCACATCTCAGCTCCAGCCCTGAAGTGAATTGATATCTGAAGTACGATTATATTCAGAAATCCAGGGGAATTAGATCTCCAAAGCCTCATCGCTCTATCCAGGGATGGACTATGTAGTCTGGAGCACTGACCAGAAGTGCCATGTGAGCTACAGCCAACCCCCAACTAGTGTTGGTTGTAGGTTGGTATCAACTGGGGGAATATCTAAACCATCTGCATAGAATAAACTGCTCAAGGTTAGCCTTAAAACGGTAAATCAAGACTAAGGTCAGTAACATGAAACTCTCTAGGGGTTAAGGCAATACGTAGCTCTTGGCAGAGTCAAGTAAGCGACGATGTGGAGGCACCACAGACCTCCAAGGGAAAAATTGCCCCTTTCCCTTATTTACCTCACTGTCAACATCAGTAACAGCTGCACAACTTCAGTGTGTGCTCTCCAGAGAGATGGGAAGGGAGGAATTGCAGTGCATTGACTCATCCCTGCCTGCTTGGCTTCGTGATTCACACCCAGTCACCGGCTTGGTCGATGAAGCAATAAGCCATTGACAAGCGTGTGACAGAGGAACTCAGTGTGATGTTTGAGGCCCTGGATGTGACATCTCCCCAGCGTGTGCTGCTGGGCCAGGGCAAAAACTCCCTCCTGCTCTCCTGCTAGCTGGCTGGGACACTTCTTTCCGAGAAAACCAGGATCCAGATACTTTCTGAACAATCAGAAAAAATACCTATTTGTGCACAGACTGTGGTTGCAGGACAGGCTTTCCTGATTATTTTAATTTTCCAGGACTCAGGAGCTTCCCAAAAAAGGAACAGATTGAGATGTTCAGTCACTACAATGCCGCCCTCAAGAACGACTGCTCCCCCCTATTTGATGTCACCTGCAAACCTTGAGCAAATATTCCATCCCCTGTGGGTCATTAAAAGCATTAAACAGGACAGGTCCCAGAACAGACCTTTGAAGTTCTCCACTTGCTGCTGGTCTCCAGGTAGAGTCCAGTTTCTCAAGCTCACATCCAGGAGTCCTTTGCCATAAGGGCAGAGTCTCTGTCTCCAGGAGAGACAGTAAGATGCCAAGAGTGAGACTCCCCCCTTGAATGGAAGGGACTCCACCTTTCCCACCACGATGTTTATTATAGAAGGGCTCAGATGTGCCCCTGGTGTTAGAGATGTTAGCAAGATGACACTATGCATTTTTTATTCTTGACTGTGTGAGCCAGACGCAGCAAAGAGCACTCAAGTCCTTAGCAGTATGGGCAGAATTTCTCCATATTTACAAGATCATTCAGGTGAACTTCAGGTACCTTCCTCAAGGTTCTGGTGCATTTCCAAGCTTGAAATAGATGTACATTTCCTTTTCTGAGAGAGATGTACATTCGTCATGCATTTTTCATAAAAGGCTGTCCATATGCATTAATTGGTTGATATGACCTGGTTTCTGAAGAGAACTCAAGGGATTCAGCAAGGACTCTGAAGTCTTTGTTTCCTCCCTTAGCTCAGCAATGGCTGGCAGAGGAGAGCAGTGGATACCATGAAATGCTTTGTCTGCTGTTTCCCATTCACAAAAAAATACCCTTCCTGTGAGAGATAAGATTCTAGATGGTCCATAAGAGGCCAACGCTTACCACTCATGAGAGGAGATTCCTGCCATAGTGGGGCTGATAAATATGATAAGCCATGCTCTATCTATTTTGCAACAAAAAAAGGACTTCATCTGTCTAGAAATCAAAGCATTTTAGCATGAGACTGAAAGAACAGGGTGTTTATAATATCTCAAAATAGTTCTCCTTTGGTAGTGGCTGCAAACTGCTACTCCCACCCAGCTAATCATACTAATGGGCAAGCACCTAGCCAAGGAGGGAGAGCTGTGATGAAGCTGGAAAGTTAATGAGAAAGCAGGAGGTGTGGCTGCTTGTATTTTTTTTTTCTGCCTTACTCTGGACAAAAAGTTCATTTCACTTATCAAAACACTCCTTTTCTTTACAAAAGATGTGAAGCACTTTCAAGAAAGAACATACTCAGTGCATAAACCTACCTGTTTGGCTTTTTTTTTCCCCCCAGGTTTTTCTTCTTGTTTTATGCTGCTCCCAGTCATCGTGGAGCAGGAAAAGCAGGGCTGCTGCCTTCAGGAAGGTGAGCCAAGAGCTGAGGTGGAACACAAAGGCATCAGAGCAGGGGCCAGCCAGGAACTAGTCCCACATCACCCAAGCAGGACAGAGAGAGAGAGAGAGATGGTGGCCAGGTCCAACCAGGAGCCCCAATCATAAGGCAATACTACCGTGATAAGGCAGGTCCAAGGTCAAGCTGGAAAGTCAGTCCGTGGGTCAGGGAGCAACAGGCAGGTCTATAGTGACAAGGCAGAAAGTCAGCCTGCAGATTGAGGTCCAGATCAAGGGTCTCCATAGCCAGGAGCAAGCTGGGGCTGAACTGAAGACTAGCACCCCTCCAGCACAGCTTATAGAAGGAGGGAAAGCCTAGGAACAAGCTTAAATAGCTCTCCTGGGCCCATGGGAGTGGGTGGAAGCCCCAGGTGAGGCCAGTCAGGGCCATTAAGGCCTGTTGGTGTCCTCAGGGGTGTGATGTTTGATAGCAGTGCATTCACTGTGGCTTTGCTGGTTGTTTCAGTTAGCAAAGCATGAACAAACCAGACAAGATGGACAACCAGAATCATCTCCCAACATCTCCTTGTTTATGTGTCTTCCTTCTGACTTGGCAAGTCCTTTATAATGGAAGCATGAGAAAAAATCCAAATCAGTTAAGAAATCAGGAAGCCACAAGGCTGTGAATGGCCAAGCCTCCAGATGCCTGGGGAGCTGCCCGCCTGGGGACAAGTCACCTTTGGGGGTCTGTCCTGCAGCTTGAGTCATTGGCCCCAGGCTCCTCACTCATGATAAAATGAACATCATTTACCTAATGATTGCTTTATGCTGCAGGGAGCAAGGAGATCCCAACCAGATAGAGGTTGGGATCCTCCTCCCAGCCATTATGAGGTTAATTGGGGTGAGTGCCTTTGCCATCATTATCAAGGATGGCTTAAGGACCACCAGTCTTCATGTACCCTAGAAAAATGGTGTGACTCAGCTGAGTGGAGAGGACCCGTGCCCAAACCTCAGTGGCTGGGGCTGTTCTGCAGTCCCACCGCAGCCCAGGAAATGCCCATTTCATGGAAACCACTGCCAGGGAGCATCTTCTGGCATGGATGGGGTCAGCCGCGCAGAGCTACCCTTGTGGGCAGAGTCTGAAGGGACCCAGAGGTCATACACGCCCCATTTCATCCCAACAAACAGCTCCAGCAGATCCCGAGTGAGTCCTGTTTCTGCTCCCGGCATTTGTGGCTCGCGCAGAAATCCCTGTGGAGGCAGGGGCTGGAATAAGAGGTTTCTGGCATGGGCAGGGGATGGATGAGTTACTCATGAGCAAAGCCCAGAGCCTCCCTCCTGCTGACTTGGATGGGAATTTTGCTTACGGCATGACTCGGGGGGGATGGTTCGCAGACTGGGAGGCAGGTACAGGATGTGGGATCATATTGACACATCATTACTGATGTTTATTAATAAAAGGCAGAGTTTTCAGGCTACCTCTGTGAACATTATTCATTCACGTGTGCTCAGAGACCCTCCCTTGAGACGGCAGAGGTATTCACACACCGATCTTCTCCCCATCCTTTGGCTGCTGCTGTGGCATTTGGAGCAGTCCTGGGCTGGGCTGAAACAGGGAGTGAGGGATGCATGTGGGATGCCTCCCCTCCTGTCCTCTTGGCCACCACAGAGTGGAGGATGCTCCTCCTCCTCCTTCTCAATGAGGGGGTGAGCAGTGCCCATCCTCAGCTGCTGCGGGGGAGCTGCTCATCTCATGCTTTCACAAGCGTGAAATCCAAGGTGGCAGCTTGACGTACAGCAGCAGGAGGGAAAAACCTCTCTTCCTCCTTCTCCCTTTCTTCCAGGAGGCACGAAGAGCCATTGCAGCAGTGCCTATGGTCCTTCTTCTCATGCCTGCAAACACCCTAAGTAGGTGACGCCTACTGGCCCAAACCCAAATATTGGCTTTCAGGACCTCTCATTGTAGCCCTTGCCATGGGTTGTCAAAGGCCTGACCTGGCGTCCGGCCCAAGGAGATCTCGTCACCCGTGGCTGTATCTCTTTGAAAACACCAGCAGTGCTCGATTTTCCAAGATGTTGTTTGCCTCAAAGAGCCCCGAGGTCTTGCTGTTATTTGGCAATAATTGCTTGTTCTGTCCAGAAATGGATTTTTCCGAGAAACGTCATGGAAATTCACACATCTCTGGCACAGGGTGCAACAGCAATATTGTGGCCAGAGGTGACACCACACAGGAGCTATAGGTGTGATAAGCAGCAGAAGAGGTCCTAGGCCAGCTTCCTGAGGGCCTCTGGACCAGGGTGACATGTCCCACCTCAGCTGATGCTTGGACCAGACTTGCAGGGGCAAGTTTGGCCGGGACCAGCAATCAAAAGACTTGGGATGGTTTTATTCTGACTTTTCACGATGTCTGTGCCCACGGGGTCAGCTCCCATCGCTGCTGGTGGGAGGGAGTGGAGGAGCACGCCGGTGCTATTTATATCTTCAGGAGCGGCTGGATTAAACCGACAGAAGAAATGTGCCGTGAAAGCCTCTTTCTTCTTCATACACTATTTAGGAAGCTGGGAGTGCAAAGCATCAGCCATTGGAGTTTTTTTCCCGGGCTGCTGGTGGCTTTGTTCCTGAGATAAAACACATGGGGATTGGGAAGCTCTATGAATTTTATGATTCTATGAAGTCCGTGGTGAGTGTCGTGGGTCAGCACAGGTTGTGGGTCCACGACCCTTTGCAGCTCCCGTGGGACCCTCATGGTATAAGTTGGAAGGGTTTGTGTTTTAATGAGTGTACTGGTCTCTCAGGGGTCCAGGTGTTGCCCTGAGCTCAGGCACAGCAGCATCTGGGTGATGCACAACAGCTTTTCTAAAGAGTCCACACAAAAGCTTTTTTTTTCTTTTTTTTTTTTTTTTGTTCACCAGAAAGCAAGGTCTCTACATTTTCTGAAAATCAAGCACCTCAAAGTATCCCAAATTGGGTCCCTGAAAATGCAGCTCTGGAAATCCCCAGCCCACCTGAAAATCATGGTCATGAAAATCATACTTATTTTGCCCGACTTGGGTCTTTGGGCCAGGGCCTCCTTCCATCTTCACCAGCACCAGCCCTGCCTCCCCCCAGGGAAGCTTGACGTGAGGGTGGGGGGAGAGAATTTGCCTGAGCCTGGCATCTTACGGGTCCTCTTGCATGGCTGCAGGGTGGGAAACTGCTCGTGTCTGTTGGCATGGATTAACCCGGTGATGAGTTGCGCTGCTCCTTTCATGTTTCCCCTGCTGCTCCTCTCCAGAGCCAATGAAGGAAGCCGTCTCCTTTGATTCTGTGTATCCGCTTTATTTGGGGCTGAGATCATGATTTGCTCAAAGCCATCTTTTTCCTCGTTTTCCTTCCACCCACGGGTTGTGGTCAATCTCTAAAAGGCCAGAAAGGAGAGACCTTCCACCGCCCCGTGCTCTGTGCCGCCAACTGCTCAGCAGGGCATCCATTAGCACGAACACTCAAGTTCAAAAAACCTCCTATCAACAACAATTTCCCAAGCGCAGCCTTTTCCGGAGGTTTTGGTTTCAAAGGCATTCCTCTGCGGTCAGAAGAAATGTTACAGAAAATAGGAGATGCTTCTGGTTGGTGAACACTTGCGTCTCGTTTTTCAGCATTTCTCTGCGCCTCTTTCCTCGCGGGGTCTCCGGGGAGTCGGTGGAAACATGAAAAGAGAACAGCAAGCAGCTCTGGCAGACACGGCCCCGGCAGTGGTGGTGGTTTTTTCAGCTTTTTTTTTTTTTTTTTTTTTTTTTTTT